>OY997386.1:3769832-4224861 GCA_963921505.1 Phakellia ventilabrum | reverse complement strand
CTATGGTTTTTACAATATTCCAGTTTGTCCCCAGGAGCCTCTGGTGATACGGTTTACTACACCTAATCCAATTCGTCAAGCTCCACATGACGGCTTTTATATCATGAACCTTGATGCTTTCCATCGTGTTTGGGGACGTGGTCTCATTCAAGGCGTTGGTAAATTCGCCCCAACTGAAGATGGCCGTGTTCATTTTTATTTGCGCGAAATTTTTACTTTTCCTGCCCATCCCACTTTCATTCCATGAGACTATGTTGGTACTGCATGGGACAGGGACTACTCCAGACAATATATATAGTTCCTACTATTACACTTTGTATTTTTTGTATCTGATTTGTAGCTGTACCTATATATAGTAGTAGCTACTGTACTAACTGTAGCATGTACACAAGGTGATCATGACCCTCATTGAAGTACTTTCTCTATACAATTGAGTCAATA
This sequence comes from Phakellia ventilabrum, assembly GCA_963921505.1. Lineage (NCBI taxonomy): Eukaryota > Metazoa > Porifera > Demospongiae > Axinellida > Axinellidae > Phakellia > Phakellia ventilabrum. The sequence continues at coordinate 4,224,420 of OY997386.1, read as the reverse complement.
TTATTATATAGCCAGGAAAAGTAAGCATGACTTACCCACCCCTCCCCCAAGCTAAGGGTTTCTCCCACCAGTAATTTTGAAATTGATGTTTTTCTATGCTCAGTAGTTTATTAGCCTTTTAGGGGGGGCCAGAAGCTGCCAGAAGCAATCTCAGAGCATCTTAATTAAGATGCTTTGAGCATACACCCAGACCCCCCTAGGGCCATGATACTGCCAGTGTGCAGCATTTTGCCAACCCCTACCAAAACATCTTGTATAAAACCCTGATGGTGTACAAGTGTAAAGATGGTTGAGGAATTGAGATGTGATTTAGGGGGTGTATATAGTATAGCCTCGTTCCCAGGCCCCCGCTTTATTCAAGGTAAAGCGGATGGGCCTGGTATCTAAAGTCATGTGTGTGAATGGGCTGCATATTTGATGGTACAGTGAATTTCACATCACTTTGAACACTGTTCAGCAGTCATCAGATTGCTGCAATAATGTAACTCAATTAGGTTCCCTTTCAACTTTAATGTATCACCTACAATCATTTGGTTGGATAATCATATTCATCATACTGCTGGGAAATACAAGTTTGCAGGATTTCTACTGGTGTCATAAAATAAAAAAAAACAGCACCCCCACTTTTTGGCACCCCCATTCCAAAAATCCTAGTATATGCAGGCATGCCCATTCCAATTTTCCTAGAAAAATTTGACCCCACCTTTGTACCACCCCCCAGAAAGGTGGCATACCGGTGACCAATAATGGCAACGAAACCCTCAAGTACTTAATGCATGGAAGATACCTCAAAGGAGCCTCAAAACAGGACAAAAAAGTAATTTGATTCCCCTACAGTTGCATGGGGATAGACAGCAAAAGGGACGTGGTGTCCTGGAAGTGCAACAATTGAGCAAGAGAAGATTAAACTAAGTATAAGAACTCAGTGAGGACAGTTGTTACATGTTGCTGCATCTGGTTATACATATTGCTGTTATCCAATATTTTATTGAAATATTCCTACAGTGAATTTTGGTAGGGGCTTCTGAAATTGATGCGGGGTGTGATATATCCTATAAGATTCTTGGCAGGGGGACCAGAATCAAACCATTATAGATTGAACATTTTGTAGGGAGTTGTAGAAACGCAAATGTGAAACCAACGCAATCACGAAACTAACGCAAACGCGAAACTTGCCACACCCTCCCGGCCAGGTGTCATAGTAAATTTGATCGCTCGGAATTTGATCGTGGCAATAAAAATTTACTAGGTTTCGTGTTTGCGTTCCTACAAGCGAGGTGTGAAGAATTCCAAGCCACCCTCCCTGTATGAATCCCTTACCTACATGTGATCTTGCTGTGTTGTTAGAGCCAAGGACACTTAATTAAGTGTCCTTTGTTAGAGAAAGAAGCCAATGTAGTAACTTGCAGCCAATCTCTCATGTGGCATGTAGCTACTGGTGATGTAGGTAAAATTTACAGGGACAGCTGTTGTCTACACTATGGGCAGACATCTGGCAATTATGCTTTTGTAGCTAGCTATCTTCCTACTTTAAATTCATGTTAGGTATAGCTATAAGCTAGGAAGTGGTGATATTACGGAACACCTAATTATAAGCCTCTGGGATTCTAGCAATAATAAACTAGCTTTTTGTAGTCAAATTAGTTCTCAAAAGATCAACGAGCATAATGTGAGCACAATAAATGGATGCAAATCTAAAGAATAATAGGTGAAAATAAGACAGTAGGATAATTCGTATTTCAGCAGTGTGAAATGATTACACAGGCTATAGACTACTGGCTACCTGCCAGGTAGGAAATTTAAGTTAGTGGCTATACCCTACTGACTAGCTACCTATCCACAGGGGCTAGCTACCCGGTAGGAATTAAGTTAGTGGCTATACCCTACTTGACTAGCTACCTATCCGCAGGGGCTAGCTACCCGGTAGGAATTAAGTTAGTGGCTATACCCTACTTGACTAGCTACCTATCCGCAGAGGCTAGCTACCCGGTAGGAATTAAGTTAGTGGCTATACTGTACTAACGCAAACGCGAAACTTGCCAGTAGCTAGTAGCAGGTAGGAAGTTATAGTATAGACTACTCATGTACTCCAGCCGTCTCCATTGAGTATTAATTAATATTTGCAAATGCATTTAGGGAGGAAGTTAGACTAGCTACCGGCTGTCTAGCGTTTCATCCTTAATAGCCTTTGATCTTATAACCTTATAATTAGGGCAGAAGTTACCACAAGCGGTATATAAAGCTATTCTGCAGGCCCTTGAATAGTATAATTGCCTCTTCAAGACCTGTATGCAGCCACGAGTGTAAATTGCATTGTTCAGTCGCCATGTCACTCAGTGTGTTTACAAAGATTCCTATCCCTACATTGAAGCTTGAGCCCCCAATGCATTATGCAGAGTCTACTGTTGGTGTGGCTAAACTTCGAGAGTCTTTAGTGAGCGAAAAACTAAATAGTAGATTGCATCGCCTTGTATTGGATTTGAAACTAAATCCTCAGTATATTGACCACATGAATATTAATGACTTTGTTGCTAAAGCCTGCAATCTTGGTGCTCCAACTCCTGACCAGGATTGGCTGTGGCTTTTCACTTCAGTTCATGGGATTTTTATATTTGAGTTCGACGATCACTTTGACAAACCACGACAGATCACACCAGAGTGTGTTGCAAAGAGAGCCAAGGAGATGAGGGCTGTGTTGAGAAGCCTAGGCAGCCACAAGCTCAGTGGCCTGCAGGGAAGCCTGGAGCATTGGCCTTCTGAAGTTCCGTGCAAGGAGGCGTACCTTTGGCTTTTAAGGAAAGCTGAAGAGCTGAGGGAGGGCGCAGCAGAGCTGCTTCATGATGTGTTTATTGATTTTTGTAATGGTGTTGAAGAGGAGATTATCCAGTGGCAATCAGATGCGTATCGGGGTGATTTTACTGCCTGGAATCTTGACCACTACAAGGAAGCTCGCAAACGTTCAGTAGGTTACATTTATTCACCCGTAGTACCACTCTTCATCATCAATAAGTGGATGGAGAAGGAATACTTCACCACCTGCATCGACCTTCTATATGAGGCTGCAATCATAGTCGCACTCGCGAATGACGTGCTAGGAATCCCGAGGGACCATGGAGATGACGGAACTATGACAGTGCTCAGAATAATAACAAACCTCTGTGACGTTGTCAAAGTCCACAATGAGATGGTTGAAGAACTCCACAAGAAAGTTCTAGAGCTGGAATGCAACGCAATGTACTTCATGGAAGAGATGGAGGCTGGTATGGTGGGACTTTTCCTGTGGCAGCTCAATTCAAATCGTTATGCAGGAAGGCTCCCAATTACAATATGCTAGGCTTTGTAAATAATTTTTTTTCTTACATAATCTGTGTAATCTTAGATATTCACTCAGGACATTCAAGTTTTATAATCTTGCCTTTTATAATTACTATGGTGCTCATACTTCATTGATGAATTAATAATTTTGCAGATCCTTTCCTGACGGATTAAATGAAATTGTGTTCATTAATTAATAGCAAAATAGCAATTTTTTGAACTGTCGTACCATAGATAGCTAGTATAGTGCATTGGATCATGGACATCTCAGTAATTTTATGAACGGAAAAGTCACGTGAATTTATTTGCACAATGACGTCATAAAACAGCGTCACAGGTCTGCTTGAAAAAAAAAAAAAAAATTGAATGCACATGTGAGCATAACGTGTGGGCAATTTTCGGATATTTGGAGCACAAGCGCCTATATTATGCAGAATGTGTGTACGTACAGAAGTATACAGAAATTGTCCCATCAAACGCACTAGTTACTATACTACTAGGTGTACATTTGGAATGCAAGGAGCCTCTCGGTCTTGGATGATGGATCTTGGGAAGGGCAGGGCGGATCAATTTTATTTTTTGAGACAGCCAGTTACACAAATAACTACCAAACAGATTCATGAAAAAATGATTTGGCCATAGGTCTTAGAAGAATGATATAAGTGCCATGCAAAATTTGCTGATCACTGTAAGTAATCAGAAAACTAGTTACCATCAAGGGTTTTCAAAACACACTATCCAGACACTATCCAACGGTTGAATGTACAGTATTCTGTAATTCTTCGGAAAATCTGAATGGAGCGAAGGTTGCATTGCGATACCATAAACTCTGGAGTATAATGACTGGCCACTCTATTTGAAAATTGTGCATTTTAGAGGCTGCTATTGCATGGGTGATTATATGCATGGGTTAAGTACCATGAGGTTAAAAAGACCGTAGTAAAGTACAATGTGAGTCTACTCACCGGGGGGACTTAGTAAATTTGATTAGTGCACAAGGTAAAGAGTTAGCCCACTAGGTGAGCAGTGGGCAGACCACTAAGAGTGCATTCAAACCTGTCTGTCTGATTATACACTTAGTTGGGATTATGTGCCCTCAGGCTCATGCTTATATTCCTCCCGGGCATGCTACGTATCACATTAAAAAAATACAAGGCATTATAGTCGTCATGGTGGTTAACTTTGTTGTCTGATGGGTAAAAGAAATTCATAGGGTACTTCTATTTCATTGGGTAACACAATTCAAAACCCATAGTAATGGTAGTTGATAGGTAATTATATTCATGGGTTAATGTAATTAAGGGGTCACTATACTCCCAGTTTATGGTAGAATCTCTGTCCCTCAACTAACTGTGTAACTCAATTGGGTTCCTTTTATCTCCTGTATTACCTAAACCTTAACATCTCACCTCCAATCATTTGGTTGGATAATCACATTAATCATACTGCTGAGGTTCAAAGGGAATACAAGTATTACATATTTGCAGGATTTCTACTGGCGTCACAAAAAACAAACAGCACCCCCACTTTTTGGCACCCCCGTTCCAAAAACCCTACTATATGCAGCATGCCCATTCCAATTTTCCTAGAAAAATTTGACCCCACCTTTGTATGTCTCCCCAGAAATGTGGCATCTCGTGACCAATAAGTGCAACGAAACCCTCGTAACTTGCAGCCAATCTCTCATGTGGCATGTAGCTACTGGTCATGCAGGTAAATTTTACAGGACAGCTGTTATCTACTGATTATGGGCAGACATCTGGCAAATGCTTTGTAGCTAGCTAGCTTCCTACTTTTATGTTAGGTATAAGTTATAAGGGAAATGGGGTATTACAGAACACCTAAGCCTCTGGGATTCTAGCAAGGATAAACTAGCTCATGGATACAAGTTACAAATGGTACACAAACAACAGCTATTGCACTAACTACATGCAAGTTTCATTGATGTAGCAATCTGCACAATCACTATTAAATAGTTACAATTTTACGCTCTATTCCTGGTTTATAATACGAAACACCCGGGAACACCCCACTGATCTGCAAAGGCGCTGTAACTGGTATGCTGGTAGACTAGCTAAGTACCTACTAAATTTTAGTCCACTGTTTGGGGGAAGCAGCTAGTCTAGTGATCTAAATCGTCGTTGCGGTCCCTTGAATGCGTGCGTATGGATGCGAATACGTGAAGTAATGCAAAAGCAATTGTTGCTGCCCGGACAGATAGAGAGTTTGGTAGTTCCTTGGTGCATTCAGCTGTTGGTAATGCATGTCTCGTAACTACTCCAGTCAGAAGACTTGATACAACCCAATTAGTAGGTGCCGAATTACTCCCCTGTTCCGAAATACCCGCAATTCCCTTATAACCATATAATCACGCACGGGCAGACATCTGCAATGCTTTGGACAGTTTGTCTCATGGGAAGCCATTCTATCAAAGGTGCCGACAGGGTGATATGCAGCTATTCAAGAGCTACCTTCAAGCTAATATCACACCGAAAATACTGTGTGATATGCGTATATCACGTGGCTAGGCATGGTACAAAAATTGAACTAACAGCTTTGAGCTGCCTGACACATGCACAAAAACTTGAACTAAAACTGCCTGAATCACATGTACAACTTACGTTACCCATAGTGACTCTTAGCAACTATCAGCTGCCATGAGACAAATCAGTTAGACCATGCCTACTGACGAGCTTTACACTCAGCAATATCCAATAACCATCCCTCTGGCTCCGCCCTTGGGATGTATTTTTTTTGTGCAATCTTGCCGGAAGACAATTAAGTGTTTGATTGTTGCTCACGTTTCATATTTTTAATTCCGACTCGTATATACTTGTCCCTGGCGGAGCGACTGGGTAAATTGGCAGCAGCTATGGCCAAAAGCAGCAAGGAGAAGCGAGGTTTCTTTGCACCCGCAGTGCACTTGTTTAAAGGCTATCTGAAGGGATGGGTTGCCCTCTTGACTTACTACCGCAGCCATGATCCTCCTGGCTTCAGCCCTCAGAGGTATACTAAACGCGAGTATAGATAGCTAACAAGGGCAGTTTATGCTATTAAATTTAACAGTATTTTGTATGTAATACAATCATAGGTGGCGCAAGAAGCGTAGTTAGCGGCCAATACTTCAGGCCCGTAATATAGCCCGAGGGAGTTCTGGGGGTTCGAATCGATCATACTACGCCAAAACGGAAAACGTCAAATTCGAGCTAATGAACCACACAAGTAGCAAAACTCTACACACCGTACACATTACGAGGCTATCTCAAGAGCGGCTTTGGCCAGACAACTTAGTCCTTGGCTATGGTATGGAAGCCGAGGAGTGCATTTTACGACGTCGGCCCGCCCTGTATCACCCGACATCGGCCCGAATATCGGCCCGATACCACCCCGCTCTTGTCCCGACATCGCCCGACGTCCGGAAAAACAAATATCGTCAATTGGACTTTCCGAAATCGGCCCGACGTCGGGTCACCCGGTTGGATGCCGCATACATGGTACTCAGCGCTGCATAGTCATGCGACACCATATCACATTATATTACACAATTTAATAGTGCGCATAATTTATATTCATGTTGAATGCTTTTCAGGACTCTTGACATTAATTGAAAGCATCTCTATGTACTGAGTGGCTATTATAGGGTTTCACACCATATCACCATGCTGCAAGCTCTTGAGCTGAGAGGTCTTTAATGCAACTGTGTGTGTTAGGAAAAACGATGAACCGTAATAAATCCATAACCAGGCGACACCTAGCGACCTAGCAGACCGACACTTAATGTGACACTATTTGTTTTTAACACTCCATTTTCTACAGTGCAGAACAGAATGAGCTAAGAAGCCTATACCTCTTTCTGGCCAAAAATATACAGCAACTCGAGCTCCATAGCGCACTGCCTGCGGTTATTGGTTCACTATCAAACAGCTAATGGGCTTACAATTATTATGGGCACGTGATAATCAAATGTAGGACATTACTTTTTGGGTGACTACATCCGTGCCGACATCGGTCCGATGGCGGAAGCATACTGGGGCCGACATTAGTTGTTTCCGACGTCGGGCCGATATCGGAACGAGGGCGGGACGGTATCGGACCCGACATCGGGCCCATGGCGGAAGCAGCATTCTGGGGCCAACATAAAGTATCGAGTTGTAAACCCGACATGGCGGCCCGACACAGCGGCTTTGTAGCCCGACATGGCGGGTTTATAACCCGTCACTTCGGCTTTGTAATCCCGATATGGCGGCTTTTATAACCCGCTACGGCGGATTTACAATTGCAGAAGAGCTCACTCCTCTAGACCTGGACAGTAAGTTTTGACTGTACTTCACACGCGCACTGTTTATAGGGCTTAATATCACGCGCATACATGCGAAAGATCTCACTCTTCCATAGACCTCCATCAGTTCTGACTGTGCCTCATGCGAGCGCTTTGAAAACTTTCACCTGTTTGTAAGTCTTTGATCAAGTACTTTTGCTTGTGGCGGCTATTACGTACCAATAAACTGAGCAGTATCACAGGAAAGGAAATGATATAAAAAGACGGTGGGTAGTACAGTGTTAATCTTTTGTACTATCCGAGAGTCAAACGAGCTACTGCACGTTAGTGAAAGCAAGCACTAAAATCGGTAATAGCGTAGTAGCTATACAGTCAGCTTGTGTTTTCTTTCCTGTGATACAGATTTATTGGTGCATAATAGCTAATAGCCGGCACCATGAAAGCCTTACATGACTATGTGTACGTGCACGGCTTGATCACGTACTGTATGGTCCCACCAGTGGCTGCAGGCCTAGGGCTCAGACATTATTACTATTTGTTTATTAAAAGTTTAATGACACAAGTGAAGCCAGGAAGGCCCATAGGTCAGATCATGATAAATCATAATGTGGAATCATGCCAACAAAAGTTAAACGGCAGGAGGTCTGCTCTGCATTGTTCAAAAAAAATCTGGGCTGACAAATTTGGCTGACAAACAGATAAGGATAGGACATTTTAGGGCTATGTCGGGTTTATAACCCGCCGTGTCGGGGTGCAAAGCCGCTGTGTCGGCCGCCGTGTCGGGTTTGTAACCCGCTATGTCGGCCCGACACAAAAATCCGCTACGGAGTGCAGTTCTCGGCTTCCATATAAACCCGATATAGGCGGCCGACACAGCGGCTTTGTAGCCCGACATGGCGGGATTTATAACCCGACACTTCGGCTTTGTAATCCTGATATGGCGGCTTTCATAACCCGCTACGGTGGATTTACAATTGTAGAAGAGCTCACTCCTCTAGACCTGGACAGTAAGTTTTGACTGTGCTTCATGCGCGCACTGTTTATAGGGCTTAATATCACGCATAGCTACATGCAAAAGATCTCACTCTTCTATAGACCTCCATCAGTTCTGACTGTGCCTCATGCGAGCACTTTCAAATCTTTCACCTGTTTGTAAGTCTTTGATCAAGTATTTTTGCTTGTGGCGGCTATTATGTACCAATGAAACTGAGCAGTATCACAGGAAAGGAAATGATAAAAAAGACGTGGAGTACAGTGTTAATCTTTTGTACCTATCCGAGAGTCAAACGAGCTAATGCACGTTTGAAGGCAAGCACTAACATCGGTAATAGCTTAGTAGCTAGCTATAGAGTCAGCTTGTGTTTTCTTTCCTGTGATACTGCTTTTATTGGTACATAATAGCTAATAGCCGGCACCATGAAAGTCTTATATGACTATGCGTACGCGCACGGCTTGATCACATACTGTATGTCACGTGATAGCCCAGCAGTGGCTGCAGGGGCTTAGACATTATTAAAAAAATTTTAATGACACAAGTGAGGCAGGGAAGGCCCATAGGTCAGATCATGATAAACCATAATGTGGAATCATGCAGCAAAAGTTAAACGGCAGGAGGTCTGCTCTGCATGGTACAAAAACTCTGGCTGACAAACAGATAAGGATAGGACATTTTAGGGCTATGTCAGGTTTATAACCCGCCACAGCGGCTGCTGTGTCGGGGTACAAAGCCGCTGTGTCGGCTGCCGTGTCTGGGTACAAAGCCGCTGTGTCGGCCGCAGTGTTGGGTTTGTAACCCGCCATGTCGGCCCGACACCAAAATCCGCTACGGAGTGCAGTTCTCGGCTTCCATACCATTGGTCTGTCACTTAATGTTATGAGGAAGTCTCTGTCACTGTACTTAAAATTGTGTTCACGTGCATATTTGTCTCTTCATAATTAATAAGTTTATGATCGTCTCATTCTCGACACACTAGGGTTACGTTTATGTTTACAATATTGATGCGCATGCTATGAAAAACTGCTGCTGTCTGCTGTGCATCGTCTGGCAGCCATGGCATGTTACCCATTCTCGGTTCTGACGAGCCTTTCCTGCTCCCGTATCATCTGGGCTGGGTTTAGCTTTTTAGTAGTGTGCTAAGACATCATGCACTGTGAAAATAAGTGGTCCCAAGCTTAGGCCAAAGGGAAGAACTTTAATTTATCTACTTGGACCTAGCTCTCCCATTCTGTGACTAGCATCGTCTGTCTGCGGTGTGGACTGGTATTGTTCAAAACGCTTCTTTTATGTCAGCCTTTTGCCATAAATGTACCATGCCCTAGCTGGAGGTCCACCTGGATGACATTATCGACTGAAACCTCACACTGTGGGCGTGCAGAGCCAAGAGATCCAGAGCGCATGTTTCAGGAGTGGGACTTGAAACCTGATTTTATTCCATACAGAATGAGCTCGGCAGAGAGCCTATCGATGGAAGGAGTCAAAGAGTTTGAAAAAAATCGGCCAGATAGCCTAAGTATACGATAGCTACTTTGTATTACTGATAATTGATGTAAAGGTAAAGCTTGCAGGAACTGATTATAGATGTAAGGTAAAGCTTGCAGGAATTGATAGTACACGTAGTGAACCTGCAGGAACTGATATTAGATGCACGGTAAACTTACAGGAACAGATAACAGATGTAATGTAAGGCTTGCAGGAACAGATATAGATGTAAGGCAAGGCTTGCAGGAACAGATTATAGATGTAAGCTAAGGCTTGCAGGAACAGATATAGATGTAAGGCAAGGCTTGCAGGAACAGATTATAGATGTAAGGTAAAGCTTGCAGGAACTGATTATAGATGTAAGGTAAAGCTTGCAGGAACAGATATAGATGTAAGGCAAGGCTTGCAGGAACAGATTATAGATGTAAGGTAAGGCTTGCAGGAACAGATATAGATGTAAGGCAAGGCTTGCAGGAACTGATTATAGATGTAAGGCAAGGCTTGCAGGAACAGATTATAGATGTAAGGTAAAGCTTGCAGGAACTGATTATAGATGTAAGGTAAAGCTTGCAGGAACAGATATAGATGTAAGGCAAGGCTTGCAGGAACAGATATAGATGTAAGGCAAGGCTTGCAGGAACTGATTATAGATGTAAGGCAAGGCTTGCAGGAACAGATTATAGATGTTAAGGTAAAGCTTGCAGGAATTGATAGTACACGTAGTGAACCTGCAGGAACTGATATTAGATGCACGGTAAACTTACAGGAACAGATAACAGATGTAATGTAAGGCTTGCAGGAACAGATATAGATGTAAGGCAAGGCTTGCAGGAACAGATTATAGATGTAAGGTAAGGCTTGCAGGAACAGATTATAGATGTAAGGTAAGGCTTGCAGGACGCTGTCCCATACGCCTTGGGCTGGGTTTGTCTTGGGTGCTTGCTTTGGGGGAGGGGGGTTCAATAGGCACCACTCTGTGTCAATTGAGTGGCATGACCTACATCATGAGTCGTTAGTTAGAATCTAGTTACCCTGGCCAGTAAAACATTTGGTGTAGCTGCAGGCTAGAGTCTAAACAGGCCCATTCTGTGATGCCTCTGTCAGCTGCATTCTGTCTAAAGTTTTGATCCTGAATAAGCCCATGATGACCACCTGTACTTTTGACTAGCCCATGCCATTTGGCTCAAGTAGCCTAGGAGGTCCCTTGCATGCTCTGTGGCCTGGGAACAGACTACTGCTGCATATGCAGCAAAGCACTGGGAACATGTCCAAAAGTCTGGGATTAGCCTCCACTTCTGGAGGAGGTCACAAGCTTGGACAACAATGACATTCCTTTCTGGAACTGGAATGGGTTTCACCTTGCCCTTGGACTATGGCATTTCTGGGTAACTGGGTTCTTGGCTGGACTGCCATGGTTCCCTGCTGATACCCTTTAAGTGCGCAGTTTACATCAGGCCCCTACTGGTGGCCCTGTATGTGGATATATTTTGTATTGGGTACTTGCTGATGACTCTTTACGTGTAATTATATTATTAGGTGCCTAATGATGCCCTGTTATGGATTAGGTCTTTGCTGAGGCTCTGCAGGGCAGCGGTAAAACCAGGAACGATGGAAACGGAAACAGAAATGGAAATGGAAATGGTCTAGCGCAAGTATCAAGAGTGGATTATACAAACTGATTAATATCCACTCTCTGATATAAATATGGGCCCTGTACCAAGGTCATACAGGTCATACAGGGTCTATCATGAGCCCAGTAGGCTCCACCCCCTCGCAAAACATCACTGCTGAGGGGCGAGCCTAGTTATTTAAAGTGGCCCCTTTGATTTTGAGGTTAGTAACTGGGCAAATAAAACTTCCTTCAGAGTTACCGTTACTCTTTATTTTTAATTAAAAATGCAAACCGAAAGTGTAGAAAACTTATGGATGGCCACCTTAGCTACTTGCACAAAGGCTGGAGAAAGTTGTGTAAAAATTTCACTTAGCTACATTTACCGGCCCAAAACACGCCTGCTGCAATACATAGCTATGTTATATGTGTCTTCTCCAGAAGAAACTAACATTAATGAAACGACAGTTACTTTTAGCGCTCTAGACTGCAGTTCCAGACATCGAGATTGAAGACTTCCTGTTCTCAGATTGGACGTAATGGTCGCTTTTCCTGTTGTTACAACTTTCACCCCATATACACAGACGGTACTTTTCCTACGGTGAGCGAAAAGTCGTCTAGGAACGAGACTACACTTGAAGGCAGCGGAGTCCATTTTCTATGTCTGGAACTGAAGAAATTCCTGCACAACTACGACTCAGACCAACTTGACAGTCAGGACCACAGGATGAAGGGGGCGGAGTCTACACTTCCGGTTGGTTCTAATGAACGGAAGCTATTACAACACGGCTCAATGTTTTCTATTTCCGTTTCCATTTCCGTTTCCACCATTCCTGGTTTTACCACCGCCTGGCTCTGCATGGATACTTGCATTGGGTATATATACTGGCTATACCTCTGTCTACCCCCTCAGTAAACAAGTAACTAGTATACCAGCACAACCTATTGTCTTATTGTTTCCATTAAAATTGCAAAATGAACAGCTATACATGTACATGTATTGTACTAACCACTGCATGTATAGAAGGGGGAGTGCTTACAGTGATGTCATCTGGTATGTATTAGGACAACCTTATCAGTTAGCTAACAAGGACAAAAAGACAACAAAAAGGCTTCTTCCTAGCCTCCCATATCAATAATACAAAGCTCTTAACTAGCTTTAATAATGCTTTAAAAATCCCTGTTCCAATTCTCAAACCCTAAGCATAAAGTCTATGCAGTGTATAGTATGAATTACAAGTGTACAGTGCGAAACTCCCCATTGCTAGGAACCTCCCCCCCAATAGTATACCTTTCTAATTGCTACCATGAAATTATTTCTAATGCTGTCATTGCTGGACATGCAGAGAAGTGTGTACCACTCTCTCACATTCACCCATGCATAATTTACACTGCCTAGAACCCATTTTTACCCCTATGCACTTCCTAACTCTTCATTCAGACCGTTCGTGACCTGCAAGATAATTCTCCAGCTAAAATTGCAGATAATGATACAGCTATACATGTACAGTTGTATTGTACTAACCACTGCATGTATAGAAGGGGGAGTGCTTACAGTGATGTCATCTGGTATGTATTAGGACAACCTTATCAGTTAGCTAACAAGGACAAAAAGACAACAGAAAAGGCCTTGCTTATGAATTCAAGCAACAACATTACATAATCAAATGCCATCAACCTAAGCATTCTATGCAGTGTATAGTATGAACTACTGCACAATGTGAGACAGTGCAACACATGCCAAACTATTGCTAGGAATTTTCCCCTTAGCTATAGTATACCTTTTACTTGCAAAAATATAACATGGTGGATTGCATGCATGCAAAAGTGTGATATTCCATCTTACAACCACGCTACTCCAGCAAGAACCCATTCCGCACTGCACACGTAAAAAAACTTTTTACTGTGGTGATGAAGACATTATAGCTATAATAGGAGATAAGATATAGCTATAATAGGTCAGTTGTGACTCAGTATATTGCATTCTTTTCCTTGCAGGTGAAACTTTCTTTATAGGCATGTTGGTCTACAAAACATATGTGGAGAACTTTCTTGATGATACCAATATATCTGCCGCCAACAGCAATGCTACGACAGTTTCAGAATTTATCAAGCAGACTGCAAAGCCAATCTATGAACAGATTCTCCCAGATTATCTACAGGTCTTTCCAGAGGAGTGGAATATGAAGGACTTCTTGTATTACTGGGCAGTAGGCTTAGGAATGTCACACATTCTCTTCCAGGTAAAACCCGTTATTTCTTCCAGATGGTACCTTTTTTTAAGATAATAAGATAATCAATGAAACAATAATCTTACATACTACTAACACTATAGGTAAACTAGCAAACAAATAACCCTATTTTACCACTGTAGCTATATAGGTAGTAGGAGCAAGTATTCGTCCGTTCAGCTGCTGTACAGAAGGCCTAAACACAGATAGCTATTAGAAATGAAGTAGAATCTATTTGATTTGCGGTCCACTGCTGACAGGAACACTCATTATGGACTACTTAAAACAACCAGTGTGTTAATAAATGCTACAAACTAACACCATCTCCTGTTTAGGAAAAGAACAGTCCGGTTTTCAGGCTTTGTTACAGAGATGTGGGATGGCTAGGGATGTTGGAGCTACTGACTTGGTGTTTCTCCCTCTCTTACGTAGGGAAGCTGCGGGTTCCTTCAGTGGTGGTACTACGTGAGGCAGAAGGACACAGCCGAAGAATGGAAGTGTCAGCCAAAGAGATGGCTTTCCCGACTAATTGAAATACATGAGATTGTTGTAGGAACACTCAGCATGATACTGAGCACTACCCTCTCATCACTGTTGATCTGTTGGATCTATAATGGCAACTTTAGCTGCAGATAATATTAATTTGTTTTTAGATACGGTAGACGAAGCGTTGAGGGATAGAGAATACAAGGACTTTAATGACAGCTTGAATACTAAAGTTAAGTTGAATCTGTACAAGTCTTTCTGTAAGGAAATAGAATTCAAGAATTATTTGCAGGGGGTAGGTGATCCGGGTACAAGATTATTGTTTAAGTTTCGGTCAGGTACGAACGGTCTGAATGAAGAGTTAGGAAGGCATAGGGGTAAAAATGATGATAGGCAGTGTAAATTATGCGGTGAATGTGAGAGTGTGGTACATGTTCTCTGGGAGTGTCCAGCATATGACAGCATTAGAAATAATTTCATGGTAGAATTAGAAAATCTATTGGAGGGGGTATTCGGGGAGTTTAGTACACTTGATAATTTTAATAAGGCAAGTTTTATTTTAGGATTTGAGAATTGGAACAGGGATGATTTTAAAGCATTATTAAAGCTAGTTAAGAGCTTTGTATTATTGATATGGGAGACTAGGAAGAAGGAATTGTATGGTGATCAGGATTGTGTGGTCTCTGGTTGTTCTTGCTCTTGTCCTCTGACTGGAGGCAAGCTCCGCCTGCGTCTGTGGGTGCGTGGTCAATGGCGTAAGCGCTACGGCAGCAACATGAGTATTATTACTATGAATTTGACAAGTATGGCTATGCCTACTTTCTTGTCAGCTTCCCCATGTTCTATGTGTGGATGGAGACGCTGTCCTATCACTATCACAAGCTCATGCACACCCCTTTCTTCTACAAATACAGTCACAAGATGCATCATTGGTGGGTTGATACAATGGTTTCCTACTAAGAGATATATTCTGTGTAAATTTTAGCTATAGCATACTATTATTCATTCATAATAATTTTGTTGTAGCCTTGCTCCCAAGTTCTACTCAGTTATCTTTTGCTGCATGCAGCAGTTACACTGATCACTTTTTAAATTTATTACACCTGTACTGCTCACTCTTTGGCATTAAAAATTTAATGTGCCTCCTTCTCTTATAATATACATAAAATACTCCAGACGTAATGTTTACTCACACTTGGCCTACCTGCATATGATGTCATTCTCATGACTCTTACCAGTGTATCGACAGTGTGGCCCCATCAGATTTCTGAGGCCAAAACTCTGTATATAGGTGTACTTCAAGATGCTCACTCTCTTCTATCCACACAGGTACCAAACTCCAACAGCCTACTCAACTTTTGCTTTTATGCCTCTGGAAGTGGCATACTTCCAAATCACTGCTGTTTCCCCATGCATGATCTGGCCTATCCACACCATACCGTTCTGTTCTATTTTCCTCTATTATTACTACTATACAGTACTCCAACACTCGGGGATCATGTTTGAACCTCTTTTTCCCTGGCAACCTCATACAATATTTCATGATGACCATCACAAGTAAGCTGTTATAGCTGTTAGGTAACAGTATAGCTAGTATACCTTGAAGGTAGCAAGATACTATGAGAACTGCTTCTTCACTGCTGAAGAATAGGTCAAATTTTTTTTCCACGCTATGCACAGACAAACATACAGCTGCTGCATAGCCTTGGTGGCCATGGCCGCTCCACTCCTAAAGAGCTTCCGACGCTCCTATTATGCATGTGAAAATCACATTTTCTACCGAGCCTCCCTCCTGGTCCACTTGATAACATTTTGGTTAATCTGATATAACAACAGACATCGAGCGCACAATTTACAATGTTTACCTGCATGCATTATGCATGCACTCAGTGGTATTCACGGTGCTACATGTGTAAAGTACTATAGGTCAGACTTCCAAAAGGGAAAATTCACTTTTGCTGAACTGTCCGATAATGTAGCAAGTTCCAAGTAGTGAGGTGTGAAGTGTGATAATGATACATATAAATAGTTTATGTGTGACAGTAACTACATTTTTTAAACAGATCACTTACCTGCTAGTACAGTAAAGGCATACAAAGGTGGTAGCTTACCTTTAAATTTGTAAAGTAGTACCAACACTGTTTTGGCTGGAGTGATATATATATATATATATATATATATATATATAATTTGTGCCAGAGATCTAATACACCTCATGTGTCCAGTGGTTGCTAGCTACCATTCAACTCATGCCCTTATAATTATACACAGTACGTACAGTGCAGGGAAAATATGGTGCATCAAGATGTTGAAGTACATGTAGGCTGAGCCACTGTTAGATGTACTATAATATCAGATGATTTTAAAGCCTAGCAACAGGCATAGTTTCAAAGTGGGTGGGGCTTGTTTGATTAATAAGTATTCCACAGTGATACTTGTTTTGGCTTACCTTCTGACTCCTACAGATACTTCCACTGCAACATTGGTTTTGGCAGCTACTTCTGGGACTGGTTCTGGGATACGTGGAGAGACCCAAAATCGAGTCTATGGAGAGAACATTAGTTGGAAGGGACAGAAGAAAAATTGAATGGTATTAAAATGGTTGTAATACTAAAACTATTGACACAGTTTTATTTTCAATCAGATATCGATTAACTCTGACTACCACGAAGTGTGTTTTTGATAACACCCTCACAGGCATGGTCTAATTAACTTTTATCATGACCCATATAACCACATGTACAATCATTTGTATATCACTTTTGCTTTGATTTTCTGTTAAAAAATAAAATAAAAAACAATTTTGGTGTGTAGCTACTGATTTTGCTTTATGTATCAATAATTTGTAATCAGACTTGTATCACTGGTTAAAGATTTACTGCAGTGTACAGAGGACTATAGCCTATAGCCATTCAGATGTACATGCACCCATGCACTATCTTATACCCACTTTTTGATACTTAGCAGTGTGTGGTTCTGCATTTAATTCCTACACCTTATTGTTTGTGGAACTGCAGCAACAGATTGCACTAGTAATTCTACAGTAAAATAGAGAAAAAGTAACTACACACAACAGTGACCATCTTATCAGCGAGAGGACTCCCAAAAGTCATAGTGGATGACATCTTCAGTTATATCAGATATGGTCCACTTCAAATCGTTGCCTTTTGTATGGTCAGTCTCAGCATGCGCTTGTGTGTCCCTTGTTGCCAGGGAGCCTCATGTGGGCATCCCACATTAAGGTGCTATCACAAACACTGGCACAGACATTCCAATGATTGTTAGTGTGATTTAGCTAAGAGGTCTCTGGCTGTGGTAACTTGCAAAACAGTGTGAACACACTGTGTTTGTGTAAACAGTGTACCCCTGCACTATTTCTTCCCTTATAATAAGGGAAAAAACAGTGTACACCTACACTCTTTTTCCCTTTATATTAAGGGAAAAAACAGTGCCCCCCTACACACTTTTCCCCCTTTATAACAAGGGAGAAAACTGTGTACCCCTACACTCTTTTTCACCTTATAATAAGGGAAAAAACAGTTCCCCCTACACTCTTTTTCCCCTTATAATAAGGGAAAAAACAGTGTACCCCTACACGATGAAATATACGAACTGTGGAGATAAAACTAGTGTCAATTAATTACCTGTAATCCCACGCCACTCACCCCTGACTGCGACACCTGTCATCTTAGCCATACATTGAGTTCCAATATTCTATTTTGTAATGAATGGACACATGTCAAAATTGACTATAGTTAATCGCCTGAGATAAGGATACCTAATGGACAAAACTTTTATTGTTTTTGGCAGGACTCTGAACATAATACCAGGAATGAAGATGCCAAGTATAGTTAACACAACTGAAGAGGTTTAGTCGAGGGCAAAGCCTAAGTAGTACGTATAATTCTACTAAACCTCTGAGTCTGACTCAGTACAATGTATGGCTACATGCATGTAACCTGCAGGATATAGCTATATCTATAGGTATGAGTTTTGCCACCTACACCATCCCATTACACGTACATGTATATGGAGTACAAGTGCATGCATATGAAAGAATGAGGTTCTATTCTTGAGAAAGCCATAAATCTGTCTTGTTGATGCCTGAATTTGACCATTGACCCAATTTCAAACTGTACGTCACAGTTATAGGGTCACCTCAGGTGAATCTAGATTCTTCATTCGTGGCCAGGGTGTAAGCTATTATTCTAGCGAACCATTAAGCTACGGGACTCCCTTACTTACATTATTCAAGCTCTGATATTATGTCATGCAACTTGATGCGCTCCACCCGTAGTCTCGATGCTCACACATAGCTAATTATAGCAAAATTAGTGTAATGGGGAGTGTGCATGTGCACAGTAAATAAAAATTTTATGATTGATTTGCAGTGGAAGGACAGTAAACTTTGCAATGGCAGTACATGTATAAAGTTATATTCAAGCTCAATTTTACACAACTAAGCATTCATGAAATAGCTAACTATTCAACTTGCACTTAATAAAATAATAAGCACTTAAATTTAGCCTGCCTGAATTTTTGATTTACCTCAATAAATAAGCACATTCTTATAGTGAGCATTTTACCGACTCCTCTGGTTGTACTCAACTTGCATGACGATGTACGTAATGCATATTTTATGTGCTGACTGTGAATTATAGAGGTAACAATATATTTGTGTCAACCCAATCATAACAGAAAACAATACTACAATGTTGAGTTATTGGACAATGATATTACGTATGTACACTGTCAAGTCTTAGGCAGCCTTTCCCATAGAGTACTTCAAAAAGACAACTCTGCATATGTAAAAATTCAAAACTTTTTTTTCCTATCTGCAAGTAAGTTACAGACATGGCTAGACTGTAGTTAATTTGTGCATTGAATGGCACAAGACATTTTTCACACCTCTTTAATGACAATATCATGGAGTTGAAGCAGTCTAGCTAATTAAAATTTGCAGATACAGAACATGATGTTGATACATTACATGTAGGTGTACATATATGTATGAGGGAAAGAACTGAATTGAAGTGGTTTCCGATATAAAGTTTTTAAGTCATGCAGGGTGAGTACGAGGGGCTTATAGACTGGTGACAGGAGTCTTCCACTGCTTGTGGGATTCTTTTGAGATCAATGTGTGTGAAACATTTTCAGAGACATACCATACCATATTGGAACATATGAACATTATGAGCAAGAATCAGTAGCTTCAGAAAGGGTAGCTTCACTTAACACACTGGTGCTTGTATCAATCTATCTAGACTACAGCTGAATTGAAAAGATTATTCTATGTTGTGACAGGAGAACCTCTACGTATAGTTTACGCTATTCTTCACCACAATCACAAAGGGCTTTAAGGTAGCAAGGGAAGTTGAAAAAATCCCCGTAAAACGGCTCATGAATAATTAATGAGCAATCAGCAATGTCACGTGAGCTACGTAAAGTTAATGAGATTCATTGAACTATTTACATTTTTCCATGGCGGCAACCGGAATCAACAGCGGGGGTGTGTCACTTTGATGTGTAACGTAGCAAGGGAAGGGTTAGGAGAGAAAAGCATGCGTAGTTTTCTTGTGAGTAGGCTGACTGTCATAACCCTTGGGTCAATCTACTGTAGCAGGCGTGGATTGTCGCAATATTTGATTGGCGCGAGTGTACTTGTGAATAGCAAGGTAGATTTGGCTGTAAAACCGGACCTGAAGCGTTTTTGTGAAAAAGCATGCGTAGGATTTTGGCCTGTCCTATGTAGGTTGTGTGTAGGTGACGTTGAGGGGTGAAACTGAGCGGGGAGTGCAATATTTGGAATTTTAGCAAAAGAGGTCTTTTTGTGAATATTAAGCAGAGGGGGTAATTAGGTGCTTACCTATTGTCATGTGGGTGTAGGCTAGGATGTTGCCGACATAGCCATCAACTTGGTTCGGAGGTTCGGCTTCAACCCTACTTAACTTCCCTTCCTACCTTAAAACTCATGCTCATGAATAATTAATGAGATGCCTTTTCCCCAGCTTTGGCAGGGTCATGGCGGACCTTTGTGGTTTGATAGTCATGAATATAATTAATTGGCTATGAATATCATTAATAACCTCAAGAATGTGATTAATTGACTCTCGTTCAGCAATGTCTGGCTTGCTGGCTCTACAGTGCTTAAAAATCAAATTGACATTTGTATTAGCAAACTTGCAGGTTATTGAGAGGATTCCCAGTCATTAATGATATTCATTGACAGTTGGATCAGACTGTATAGGATAGGAGCCGAGTGCATGTGCTGTATGGGAAGTGGAAATTGTTCCTTGAATAGTTAGGCAATAGGAAAGATATGGTGAGGGGATTAACCGGAATCAACAGCGGCGGTGTGTCACTTTGATGTGGAAAGCGGCACTTTCAAGGGCAAATTCGGCACTTTGATGTGGCCGAGTGGTACTTTGATGTTCACTTTCAAACCTCTTTTTTTTTTTTTTTTTAGTAAGAAGCCGTTTAGGCCGTCTGTAGTGCTGAGTAGGCTGTTTGTGTGTAAAATCCAGCCTAAAGATTAAGATTGCTGATAATAAATCTCGAATGTGATTGGTCACTGTATATACGGTATATTTCAAATTTTCTTTCTAATTTATCAAACTGACCAATAGTATTAAAGATTTATCGAATAACGTCATGGCAACTTTGCGGAAGGTCTGAAAGCTGCAATCTGATTGGACCCTTTGGAATTCCAAAGGGGAAAGGCGTCTGTGATGAGAAAGTTTGTTTAGAACACCAGACGGTCTTTCGCCGGGAGGGCGTGAACGTCTGGGCATGAGACTATCGAGAGTGACAGGTATGGTCCAGCGTTCTCACCAGGATATTGGGTACAAAGGGCACAATTAATAATTAATGTATTGTACTCTCTTTAGCGGTTCCATTGTGTACTTGTGTTATTCTACAATGTAAACTGTTACTCCTGACAGCTGTTCTAAGCCAACCCCCAACCTATTCAGACCTTCAAGTAGTTGAAGTGATCACTAAAAACCAAAGGGCACATCGATGATTCTGGGGCAGATCCAAAGGGCACATTAGATGCCCCAAAGGGCACAGTGCCCTTTGGTATAGGCCTAGCGAGAACACTGGTATGGTCCACAAAAGCTTATGACTAAATCTAGGGCAGAGTTTTGAACATATCACTTTGTATACATACAATGGAGCCGCCATTTTCTTTGGAGCCATCCCTGTACTACCGTACTCCACAATTAGTACAGAGTCTAGCATCAGTTGATGGGATTGCTTTCAGACTTAAGATTGCCTCCATTTTCCGCACTTTTATCTTTATGCTCTCCTGATTCAGGATATAGCTCAGATTTAGCTTCATGCAACAAAACACAACTAGCTGCTAGCAAAATGCTTATTTTTGTTCCTACAGTGAACAATGTTGGCTTCATCAATGAGTATCCAGACTTCTTCACAAACGTGCCAGAAGTGGTAGGTCTGTAGCTTTGCGGCATTCAGTCACATGACATGCTGCATACAGTAACATGACATGCAGATGATACACTGCCTACTGTCACATGACATTGTACTGCTTTAGCCACACTTATTTGTTTCTGTTCATTATCAATTTCTTTCTCTGGCCAGCGATTTCGCAAGTTAATTGAGATAAACTGCCAGGCTCTAGTGCAGGTAGGTAATTTGCAATTTGCAATCTGCTCATCCTAAAATATTAAATGTACACGACCATTTTCCTCTGATGTCATCAGCAGATGTTAATTTGCCAATTGCTCTGAATTTGGCCAATATTCACCCATAATCTTTTATAGGTGCTATAGAAATGATATTTCAACCATAGCTAGATCTGATCTTATGATGGTATAAGTTACTGCATTCAGATTTTCCATAGTATGAGTCAATACAGGCACTCAGTGCATTCTCTGTGGAAAATGAGTAAATTTCAGTAATATATATCTTAGTGATGGTATAAGTTACTGCATTCAGATTTATACTATAGTATACCTGCTGTTTGGGAGGCAGTATAAAGTATTGACTTATGCTAATGCCTTACTTCTCAAAATGCTAGTGGCTTAGCTCTTATGTGGCATGAATGTTTGTAGGTGTAAATTTAATGAAAGTGCATGTAACACGTTTGAAAGAAAATTTCACCATTTTATGTCTATGAAGAACTTTTTAAGGTTAGGCCCAACTGGAAGTATTGACTCAATCCACTTTGTCTGGTAGACATAGCAAGACGCAATGCCATAATGTCGAAGGTGCCTGTGAGTGAAGAATCTCATACTCCAAATTTCAAGACAGTCAGGATATTTTTAGCTCTGATTGACAGCTGTACAGAAACTTGTAAGCGTCCTGCAGTTCCAGTACACCATGAATGGAGACTTATCGCATACCTCCTTTGCATCGGTTGTAGAAACTGCAAACTGACCAGGTTACATCCGAGCTGGAAGAACATAAGTCTTCATGATCACTCTCAATGTCTGGAACTGCAGACTAGAGAGCTAAAAGTGTAACAATAGTTTTAGTAACTTCTGTTTCTTAATTTTGGAGAAATTTGCAGTATGCGTGTTTTGGACAGGTAAGTGAATATGGCTGCTTGCAGTGAAGTGATTGCATATAGTAAAAGATTTCTTGTTTCTCTGTATTATCCAGTCCCTGTGCTTTCAAATTAGTCCTGTGTAGGTCATAAGGCCATTCATTGCATTATCATGGAGTGGTGTGGATAAAGCCTTACGCATACCTCCTTTGCATCGGTTGGGCCTAACCTTATTGCACCATGCAAAAATTTCCCACTGTATATACAATACTATAGACTGTAAGTCATTCATTGTGTAGTATAGTATACAGGAACTAGTCAATTAGGAGTATATAGAATTTGGCCCAACAAGCATGTTTCAGTAAAGGCTTGAGATGCAACATTTAGAATACCTGGTAGGATACAAGATCAAATATGGGTAGATTCTACTTGAAACATTTATTATACTTGAAATGTGAAGGGAGTTTGAGGCGAACAGTACTTACTTTGTGACAAAGTAGTGAAGTAATGCTGATTATTATATTGTTACTTTGCCAACAGATGACGCGGCTTGTACACAGTAAAATAAGAAATGTCATTATGACTACAGTTGTTTGTTAATGGGTTGGAGATGATGAACACATTACCCAGTCATGATTGCACACAGCAAGTTGGGCCTAACCTTATTATTGCACCATGCAAAAATTTCCCACTGTATTAGAGCAAACTGCTGTGGAGGGAGTTGGTCAAAATCATATCAAAGAAAATTGGAGGGAGTTGGTCCAGAGTCTCAGAAAATACACAGAGCAACTGTCTTAATGTGTTTTCTGCATTCTTGACCAACTCCCTCCACTGTAATTCTGACCAACTCCCTCCATAACTTCATACCATCTAGCTTTGTCCATGTATGTAACGTGTTCATAACAAACAACTATAGTCAAAATGACGTTTTTTTTACTGTGCACCGTTTGTTATTGCATATAATATATGAGGTGACCTTCCCAGTACCTGCAACTGCAGTAACCACTCAAATTGTTAAACTGACAGATCCATTTTTATAGTGTACTGCCAAAAATGGCCGAAAAGTGAGTTTTCTCTGATTGGTGTGCTATGGTTGAAATAGTGTGGGTGGTGTATGATTGACCTGGACTCTGTAGCTGGCTAGATAAAATTTGAGCATGAAGTATTGGGTATGAAGCAAGATACTATGCCATAAGTTCAGCAAATAATAATCTGGTAGCAGATACAAGCATACTGAGTGCAGATGCACAGACAGACGAACAAACAAACAAACGATCAGATGTGAAAAACCTCATGCATATTTGCTTGTTTGTGTGTCTGCTTAGGAACAGCCAGGTGTGTATCCAGCTGGTAAAAATTACTCTTCCCTAAGCCACTTGTACGTACTGACAGTGGCAGCTGCCCCCTTGATACACTGGCCCTGGTCAACCCGTGATTTACATAAATGCAGATTGGTAATCCCAGCCAGAATGTTTTGTCAGCATCTGCATCAAAGCATCAGTTAACAAAGACTATGAGTATGTGTGTGTGTTTGTGTGTGCAGTCTACTGTCCAATCTCTAGGATCAAAGCTCTACTGCTCACTCTTATTGCTATTAATTGTAGTTTGCAAATTAAGTTATTGTACCACGATAGGGGTCAGCCATGTATTATAATATAGCTCAACCATAACTGAATCATTGCACACATCCTACATAGCAGTTGTGGTTTGTAGGCCCGCAATGAGTCATGTACATGTTTGTGAAGAGAAGTATGTTACCTTGATTACATGAATGCAGGAAGCGTGGTGCAGTAATCAATATTTCTTCAGCTGTCTCTGACTATCCCTGGCCCATGTATACCGTCTACTGTGCTTCAAAGGTTTGTACTATGTATTAGTGGCAGACACTGTATTATTGTGTGTAGGATCTCACATGTGGGGTTCAATCTAGCCTCATCCCCAGGCCACACACCCCCACGTGGTCTGGAGACGAGGCTAGGTTCAATCTTATCTTCACTTTATATTTTGTAAGCTAATGTTTTATGCTTGTGTTGCAGGTGTTTGTAAACTATTTCTCGGCTGGTTTACGCAAGGAATATGAAGCTAAGGGTATTTGTGTCCAGGTGAGCAGTAGTCTTTGTGTTTGAAATTCCTCTGCTAGCAATCAACACAAACAGGTGACAAATTAGCCCATTATTTCTACACATTGTATTGTGAAATGCGAATAAAACTCTTGGCATCCAACAGCTACAAAAGTCGATGTATTATAGAGTATGTTATTTCTCTGCAAATTGCCACTTAATCAAACATATCTGTGATGGGATTTTTATTTTATTTATTGTATTCGCCCTCTACAACCACCCATGCATTATCCAGATAGCTTACAGCATTGCAGAATAACTTATAGCGTAAATGGCCAATTATCGACACGTACCAAATACCGTCATAGTAGTATTTAGTAGTATTTAGTAGTATACGGAATAGGTATCCGTGAATGTGTAGTGAGAGAACAGGGGGTGAACGGCAACTTTACTTCCGGTTGATCAGTTCTGCATTTAGCGAGCAAGGAATGTGCTAATTGCTGTTTTTTCTTGGAAGATGAGGCCAAGGCTGACTGATTCGCGAAAGGACCGGCATCAATCGGACCTACCGTTCGCTGTATCCACTGTAGGCGGTTGCGAGCGGTTGTGAAAGGTGCTCTGAGGCTCGGTATCAGATGAGTATCAACAACCTACAGCTCTACCTGTGTTTTTGTGGCCAGTTCTCATGACTATCTCGAGCAACAGCGTCCTATAGCTAGCTAATTGTCCTTTTTTTGTGTGTTTATCCTCTCAGATGCATGCATGCCGTGCAGTGAAATTTTGCCTTCTCTGATTTTTTGGTTTGCTCTCCTGAGTCTCAAACTTGTATAAAGACTATTAAAGTACTAAGATAAGGCTAGAGATCATTGTCATTTGGTACCCAGTGGTGTAACTGAGGTAATATATGAGCGGCAGTGAAGCAAAGTTCCAGGGTGACGATAATTGAGTATGGTAAAATGTACAGAGTGACGATATCAGGTACCGGGTGACGATAATTGGTAAATGAGGGGTATGGCCGCTGCACTGTCGCTTCGTGATGAAGTATAGTAACATCCTCGGAGGTGGGGCGATATTAAATTTTAGTAAACTCAATGACCTCATTTCCAGCGCAAGAGCGAACTTTCTACAACTAACGAGAGCGAAGTTAGTGCGGTGCACCGTTTATGTGTCAATAATTAGCCATTTACGCTACATCTTTGAGTTAATTTTTTTTGACCTGGTCATTTAAAGTAACCACCATTGTACAGTATTTACACAGCAACTTTTATTTCCATTTGTTCATAACCAACCACCACAGAATGTAAAACCTTATGTGGTTGCCACGGCAATGAGTGGGTTCAAGACAAGCTTGTTTACCCCCAATGGAGAGACCTACTCCCGAGCAGCTGTGGCGACCATTGGACTCCAGAAGGACACTTATGGCTACTGGATCCATGCTCTGCAGGTGAGGTGGTGTGGCCAGAAGAGCCCATTTCAGAACATAAGCCTACTTACTATAGTACACTACAACCCAGTTAGAAAGAGAGAAAATTATACTAGAAAATTATACTAGTCTGGGATTTTAAAGACACTATAATTTATACAAGCCACTTATCTTCATCTCATCCTTTGCTCACTATGTATAGGGTTATATTATAAACCGGATTCCTAGCTGGCTCCTTGACCGCATGATCTGGAAATTTCTACTGATTTGCGTGCAGCGGAGCTGAAAAAGGCTAAGCAGATCAAGGAACAGTAGAGCCTGCAAGGCAGTAGCTGTAGACAAGTATATATACAAATGAGTTCTAGGAATGTTTTCTGCTCGAATACTTCTTTTAATTGGCCAGGGAGGTGCTGGTCGGGTAGGTCATTGCTGTTGTAGGTCTGGTCCCAGATTAGCTAAGTAATTTTTTGTAGCAATTTTGCACTGTTACGATAACATTCCATGTGTTCAATTGGGACTTTGTTCCCAGGCTCATTCACATACATGTATTTGAAGAACCAAATTTGGCTGGTATTAAGGTTTGCACACTTATACATTGATTGTGTGTGAGGATTGCAGTATTGTGCATGTGCAACTGAAGCTCTCTCTACCAATACTTCACTGCATAAATAGCAAATCAAGTGTAAGACGTGTATAGTTCCTATTGAAGATAATTTATGTTTCTAATACAGGTTACCTGTATTACAAGGTAATTATTAAGCTGCATAATAACAGATAATAGTACACATATAGAGTAATAATCCCTGCTATGAGTGACTCCAGAAAATTAATGTAGTACATGTACATCACTGACTGTGTTCTGGAGATCAAGAATAATGAGCATTGGAAGTTTGGCAAATGCACATTGACCCCAAAACTGAACAAGAATGATATTTCATACCTATAGCTAAAAACCAGCCAGGTGTTTTTTTACATAAATCATCCAACCGAAGGTTGTGCTCAGCAACAGGTCAGTCTAAACTAAATGCAGCTGTAGAATAGATCGGCTTGGCTAGCCAGTAGACACATGTGTATAAATTGGCAAATTTAAAGCAGGAAAAGTTGCACATTTAGGCAAAGGCACAAATCAAAAAAGTAAAGGCACAGGCAAGAACAAGCAGAAAATTACACCATCTCTAATGCAGTATTATAGGTGAATATCCTAGTACTGTTTAATATAGCCTCTTCCCCGGTCACTCCCCCCTCGAAGAGTCTCTTCGGGGGGGAGTGGCCTGGGGACGAGGTAATATATGCAACATGAGCTGTATGGTATTCATACCGCTAACGATAATAATTACGTAACCGATAATCTTACGTATAGGGGATGTGTATTTGGGGACGTAAATACAGCAGTACACGTAACGGTTTTCCCCGGAGTTATGATAATATGGGCTGTACCGGCAGAATTTATTATGTACCTATAAGAAGACGAAGCGGGAGCAGCCGCTCGGTATACCAAGGTATACGGTGTAAAACTTACACGCTACAGCTAGTATCATCAATACGCCCTTATCGTGTAAAACACTATGGCAAGGCCCTGGTCACCTCCAAAAGTGTGCGTGAGGCTGCAGTATCCTGACAGCATCGGTCCAGTGACTTCCAAAATGTTGCAGAACCTACTGGATAAGCTGAGAACTGTAAGTTCACCCTAGTTTTGACGGGACGAGGGTCAGCCGGGGTATAGATTAAATACATACTGGGAATTGCAGTTCCCTTTAACATGCTATTAGCTAAGTCAGGAGATGATACTAACTTTAGATATGGGACAATCCATTGAACTTTAGTCTCGCGAGCCAGCCCACTTCCGTTCCGCAGCACCGGCACCGATCGCTTTCAGTATCAGTATTGCCGACGATGGTAACCCTAAGTGGGCTCGATGCCGATACTGACGCAGTGCTACGGAAAGCAAATGGGCTGGCTCGCGACCATATGCAGCAGAGTCTCTACTGACTTAGGGGGCATCTCCAAACCATTTTTTTTAAAGATAACGTCATTGTGACGTTAGGGGGCGGTGGTGATTAGGACCGTGACGTTATCGTCAGTTAATACGTACATACTACTACTATAATTGCGAACTCTGTGTAGAAAGAAATCTAGAACTGTATGCAACTGTCTTCCTGTGGACATCTATAATATAATGATGATTGACACACACCCCAGAAATAAGATATCCCAGAAATTCGGCAATACCCAAACTAGGAGTTAGTGTTCCTCTAAGGATTACAGAACAATCCCAAGAAACTGAAAGTTTCTGATAATTCCTGTGGTTGCTAGTCCCCTTGACCACCATCTTGAAAGGAAACTGTTTTGTCTAACAATATGGAATAGATTTCATACCAGCATGCAGGGTACCTGCAGCTATACTCTTATGGCCATTTGAGCTATAGCTCCAGAGTGTTTTGGTAATTTTATTGAACGTCAATTTCTCATCAGGGACTTCCCAACATCGATCTTTGCTACTGAATGAGTTTCCCCTTCTCAATGTTACAATCTATGGAAAGTAATCTCAGAGTGTTGTTGTCCAAGGAACATGTTTTTTTGTTGTTGTTCACAGTGCCATTTTGGCTGCAAACTTGTTAATCATTTTATGCGTGTACACTTGGAATGACATAATGGACATTGATACGAATTTGAAATCTAACTCAATCACAATTCCAAGATAATGCCAGTTCCGTATTTTGAAAATCTGACCTGTAAAAAATCTTTCAATACTTTGGGTAGAATATAGTTAAAATACCAAACCTCAAAATATACTTTCTACATGCGGAATACCTTAAGTAAAGAATAGAGATCTTTGGCTTGACAAATAGAAGGTGACCTGTAGCTAGCTATGTTATACAATGAAGAAAAAATTTATTACCATTAAATTTTGTTGTATATATGTGTACCTCCCAAATTCTGCTAGCTAGTAGCTGCCACTTCAGATACACCAATAGCAAAGTAGCTCTCAGCTCAGTCTGTCGTTCAACTGTTACTTCAAAATCATGGGTCCTGTTTCCTTTTTATTGTACTTATAGGAAAATGGACTCATATCTTTTCTTTACCACAGGATTGTCCTAATCCTGATACCAAACTCCGAATGTACGACCTGCAGTGGACACTGAGTGCCAGGATGGTTTCAAACCCTAGTAGCCACAGCTGTGAAACTGCTACTATCCAAACACAGCAGCAAAATGGAGAGTTCTCACAGGATGGAGAATACTTTTGTGTAACTTCACCAGTTGCCCAACCCCAACAGCCACTGGAGTGGCCGTATGCTGTTACTGCCGATGATACTCCAACAATCATTGCTGAAATATACCATAATATTCCTGGTGACGGAGAAGCTCTTGAGAAGAGGATTGATGGAATCATTACTAAGATCCATGACCGATTGCAAGAATGTCTGTGTGCAGGAAAAGGACACGTTTGGTAAGG
Organism: Phakellia ventilabrum; assembly: GCA_963921505.1. Taxonomy (NCBI): domain Eukaryota; kingdom Metazoa; phylum Porifera; class Demospongiae; order Axinellida; family Axinellidae; genus Phakellia; species Phakellia ventilabrum. Next base: position 4,194,573 of record OY997386.1, on the reverse strand, counting down.
GAACCAAAGGTTATGACTCTAGTATACGAATAATACAATTACTCCCCATTTTTGAAAAATATTTTAAAATGTGTAATCTAGAACACACAGAATCCAAATCCAGTGCACACGCTATAACATGTAGCTAGCCACACACCATGCAGTGCATGTGCAAAACTTTGTCTTTGGCTCTGAGCTATTAATATATATTTCATTTAGTTGTCTTACTGCTGGGTGAGTAAGCCAAACTCCATAATATCTAAAATATGCCCGTGGAGATGATAAATGGGTGCTCCAGGTATAAGTCAGTTATATTGGCCTTCAGGTAATTATACTTCTTCATGTACCTGAGAATGAGTGAGCAAAGAGACGAAACGAGTTGATTAAAACTGCCTATTCGTCAGTTTATATGTACAGTAACAAAAAAACATTAAAAAAATCAAAGTACATATATGGATGCAATCCCCAAAAAGCAACCAAACAAGGTAGGAATGATACCACAATACCCTTACGGATTGTCATCCTTATATTTTTGCCATTTTTGCAACTAGGTCTCATTTTATGTAAGTGCTAGTCACATGGGACGACAGGATGTTAGATTGTGGTGTAGATGATTAGGTATTTTTAGAAAGTACTTTGGTATGTAGAGTAATGTTTTTGGAAATGTGTTCCGTACTAACTGTTGGCGAAGTGAAAGGGTGTTGTTGCAGGTGGAAGAGTGTAGGTGTCATTGTAGGTGTGGATTGTGGTGTAGAATGTGGGGTAAGTGGTACATGTATGTAGTCTAGAGTGTGTATTACTGCATGTGGAGGATAAGTTGTAGTGTGAGGGGGTGATGTGTATTGCATTGTGAAGTGCTGCAATTGCCACATTCTATTGGCTGTGGATATGGCTGGTGTGGCATGCCAGGGATTCGTATGTGTATGTGTGTGTGTGTGTGTGTGTGTGTGTGTGTGTGTGTGTGTGTGTGTGTGTGTGTGTGTGTGTGTGTGTGTGTGTGTGTGTGTGTGTGTGAGAGAGAGAGAGAGAGAGAGAGAGAGAGAGATTGGAAAAATGGCAAAAGATATGGGGATGACAATCCGTAAGGGTATTGTGGTATCATTCCTACCTTGTTTGGTTGCTTTTGGGGGATTCCATCCCTATATATTCTTTTATTTTTTAAAATATTTTTTGTTACTTGTTTCTGTTGTTTTTTGGGGGGAGGAGAAACATATGAATGGTGTTTAGATGGTGTGGTTGTGTGGGGCAGATATCCACATATGCCACAGTATCCACATATGCTCCTATTCATGATAAACTAACAGCACCTGTAATGTAACAGACACAGAATGCACTTTGCACTGCAAAGCTTTCAGTGGGGCTTAAAGATACAGCAGAGTAGCCAAATACAGCTAATGTGAATTGTAGCTAAGCGCCTACCCACTTGAGAATGCCACTGTAAACCCACTGATTCTTGTATGCAACGTTTGTAATGGCAGACAGCTGTCTACAGCAGTTTGCCGACTCCATTGAAGCACATCATGAAGGTTAGTATGGTCTGTGATGGTCTTAGTCTAGCAGTTGTATCAGTGTTCTTACTATTATAACGTAACTACAGCAACTCACTTTGGGTCGGTCATAAAGCGTACTCCAAGTATTATAAGCGTCTAAGTAGAACAGCTCGTGCTCGAGGCTGCGTTTCCGGTGTGGGCGTAACCACCGTTTAATGCGCAGAACGGAACGGAACAGAACGGCGCATAGCAGCTAGTACTTGCCTCGAGCGCTTGAGAATCTCTGCTGAACGGTTTGATTTGTTTGAGAACGCTATGGTGTGGGTGCAATAGCCCAGATCCAGTAGCGCTTCTTCGCGTTTGAATCATTGTAATCGCTTGAGTCATTGTTGTGCTATCGCCATTGAAGAAACCAGAAAGAAGAATTGTGACAATTTGACAGTTTAGCGACTTGCTGATTTGGCACCTCAGCGATGCTCTCTGTCAGCGTTAGCTAACAGTCTTGTTACTGTTGAAAACACTCAAGAATGACAGGTATGGTCCACAAAAGCTTATGACTAAGCTTAGGGCAGAGTTTTGAACATGTCACTTTGTACACATACAATTGGGCAGCCATTTTTTTCCGGAGCCATCTCTATATATGGAGTACTACCGTATTCCATTATTACATAGATATTTGTTATAGCTAAAAATCTGCAGCTCTATCATTTTTGTGGATAGTGAACCATCGTATGTTCACCATTCTTTGCAAGCAGTTGCATGAGGTGTTGGAAGTTCTGCCTTGAAACAGACAATGTGATACGTGACTGAAGTATTTGCAGGAATAGAAAAGGCCAGAGCAGGAAGCTTGGACAAGTCTAACAACTTCTTGTAGAGGAAGGATTGCTACAGACTGAATATTAGTAGTACAGTGTACGTATTTACAATAATCACTCCTGTCCAACAGTTGGCTACAAGGATACCACAGTCTAAATGAAGCCAGTGTTGTTTTTTCAAACTACAAAGGAGCAAGAAAGTAGCTACTTCTGGTGGGGATCAGGCCCAGGGTTTCAGCTTGCATATCCAAGGTCTAAACGTGCTACTGATAAAAAGTGAAAGTTTGTCCCTTGATATGCTTTCTATTCAGTATCTCCCAGGGATCATGGCTGTAGGCTACCACCCTGTAGAGCTAATGCCAGGGTCCTCTGCCCTAGCTTTGTATCCCTTCTCCACTGGAAGACATGACCGCATGCATGCTTGTCACTGGACATTAATTTTAAGTGATAAGTAAGCTATTTCCGTTTCTAATTGGGTATGGCAGCTATAGCCATATATAGTGCCAGGCTATAACCATGACATAGTGTGTTTACGTCAATGTAGTTTAGCTAACTGTCACATTAATGCCTTAGTTAATTCCAATGGGATGTGAAACCAATTTAGCTGTGTTTATTCTCACTAAATATGGTAACCCATACAAGCAGGCATGCATTCTGATTGTTTTATGTTCTCTGTGTATTTGTCTGTGTGTTTGCAAAAGCCTACAATGACTATCATTATTGCAACCAATGTTGACAATAGTCTACTATAACAAATAAACTGAGCTAAATCAACTTTGCCTAAAAATGGCAAAAAAAGTAGTTGGTATAATTATGTAGCAACAACAAATTTGATAGTGTTGTCAGTACAAGGAATTGCATGCTGGGTGAGATCAAATGATTCAATAAAGGTTCTCAGATTATAACCCTTTATTGAATGATACCAGAGCCGCCCGAGAACTGTGCATTAGAGATAATAAAGTGAATTTGAGGACAGATGTGCTTATATATGTTTCATAATAATTGCTAAAAAAAGTGGCTCAATGCATCCTTGGTTAATCAAAACTGCATTATCAGATGTCGTGCTATATAGGATAGTTACAGTACCGTACAGTATGGAGATTTTCAGACTAGCCGCAAGCAGAGCATGTCAAGAAAAAATAAATCATATAGGACTGTATTGCAGTATGAAAAGTCATAATAACATGAGTCTTATTATGCATGCAGGATTTTACCATGTTACAATAGTTTTGTATACATATGCACTATCATCTACACTGATGCTCCTACCCACTGAGCTACTGGAGCTCATGAGCAGAAGAGTAGCACTTTGTACTTTCGCAGGAATAATAACAGGGATAACAGCTATAAATCTCAGGAATGACATAAATGAACAAAAACCAGACTTGTACCATCATATTGCTGAGGACCTCTGTCAACACTCAGCAATGCCCCTCAGTCCCCAAGGTAGCTGTAAATGTAGTGACAAGAAATGGATGTGCAGCAGAACATCTTAAACCTTTTAGTCTACTCCTTATTAACGATACAGGTATCACATGCCTATATCCTCATTCCCAGCTAGTCTTCCCACCACAGCTTTTCAGGGAAAGCCTGGTACAAATGATCTTGTACCGTGACAACATTGATCTGATCATTTTTGTGCAGTGCTATATGCTCTCCCACGTACATGACTTTGTATTATGACTCAGAGCTGTGCAGGCAGGGAGACCTGGAACATGCGATATTATTATTGCAAGACCAGCAGCTGCAAGTCTACACACTCAGTGTATTATATGCTCATCAATTGTGTCGGGTATATATTTCTAGCCACCAATGTGCTTGTTTGTCAAAGCTATGGGGAATTAATGTATAATTAAATTTATTAAGGCCTGAATAGTCAATATGCTACTGAGTTAACTGTGATAATAATCATGTCAAATATTGGCACACACAGTGCCTTCATCCATGCTCTAACATTGTGTATCAGTTTGTGTCGAGGTAAGGATGGAAATTACTCCACAAAGCATTATGATACTTGGAATACAATAAATAGGAACATATGTGTGGAGGGTAGCCTTGATTCCAATCTTTCTCCAGCATTTGCTATTGAAAAACCTGAGTTGTGCACAACATGCTGTAGTCATGCATAGACCCATCTGGAATATTATTATGTCTTCGCGTTTGGAATATAGGCAGATTTAGTTAACAGGAACATAGCAGCTGGCTGGACTCCCCATATAAACACACTGATATCCTGATATGTGGGGAAGGCCTGGAATGAGGCTAAAAATTCTGAAGTGGAGCATGAGTATGTTATTCCATGCATGCACATAGCTACACAGGTGCTTGAAATCGCTGGAAGAAAATTGTCGAATAAAACAATAACTTGTTGCAGTATAGCTTGATAAGACAAGTACAAAAACAACACCTTTGACCCAGTAACACACTAACTGCTTCGGAAAATTAGTTAATGAAACCATACCTCTAATATATCTATGAGAAAACAGAATATGAAGCAGCACATTGTAAAATGATCACATACAAATAATGATAGCAATAGCAATAACAAGTTCTACTCCCTAGTACAACTGTTGCAAGTTCAAATTTGAAGAAGCTAGCTATTTCAGATTTACAGCTACATGGTGATAAAACAACTACACATGAGGAGTTAACTTCCTTGGATGTTTGTAAAAAGTTGAATATAACCATGTCGTCTGTGATGGCAACAGTATTTATAGAAATGAAAGCTAGCTATACTAATGATAAACAGTATCACAGTTCCAGCAAGTACTCCTAATATCACTGGAATTGCCCACCATCCTTTTCGAACAGCACATATATGTGTTGAGAGTGGTTCAGGTATGTATGGAGGCACTGGGTGTACATACGCTAAGAGTACATATTCCTTATGGTTCAAGCTTCTTGGGATTCTGAGTTGACAAGATTCTGATCCAGATACTACACAGTCCTGTTCATAGTCTGTACTATTAAGATACAGCGAGTAAATACTTGCTGTAAAATTATAGAAGACTCCACCTGGTGTTTCGGCTGTGACATAGTAATATGCCTCCTTTGGAATTAAAAATGATACTTGTGTGCAAATCGATTGGTTATTAATTCCAATTGGAAGGTCTGTTTTGTATACTGAACTGTGTTCCCCATCATCAGATTCATCAATATATGTATAAAAGGTGTCTCTGTTGTCAAATATGTAAATCATTCCACTTTCTTTTGAATGACCTTCAGTTGCAATGCATAGAGTATAGTTAATACTAGACTCTTTAAGTAGATATAGTCCAGGAGTATTAATCATCCCAGTTTGACGTGACTGGTGCGACTGGAAGAATTCTCTACTCTGATAATTAACAATATACTCGTGTGCAATTAAGCTGTCCTTAAGAACTACTGATAGGTCAGTTATCTTGTAGTAGTCACCAGATTTCAGACACTCACTAGCTGACCATTCTGAGCTCAGCCAGTTATTGGCTTTATCAAGTAGTATCACATCTCCTGCAATTCCAAGAGCTGTTGTCGAAGTATTCTTCTCCAGTATAATGAAGGAAACCATGCCAGCCAATAGAGTAACGGCAAGCAAAGTACCAGCAACATAGCACAGATATTTAGTACCTACATGTGGTGTATCTATAGGTACAGAGAAGTTGGGAAAGTTAAGTCATCATTATTGTACACTGTATGGGTGGTTCAAAGTAATGCCCCACATATTCAAGGTACCAGAGGCCATTTCAAATACAGCACAGTGATGGATATTACAACTGTATGGTAACTATTTTTAAACTGTAATCTATTCCAACTATGCACAAAGCTTTGCAAGAACGAAAACAGTAAATACACAGAAAAAATGTAACAGGGATTTTTACTACATGCAAAAAAAAGCTGGGAGTGGAGACTGGGAACGAGGCTAACAGGGCTTCAGGAGCAAGGTTTCCGAATAAAGCACAGGCCTAGCTTCCCCGCCCCTAATTCATTTCCCCCCTTAGAATTTAGCCAAGTAAATTAACACTTCTCATCTCTTAGGCGAAGTTTCAAGTATGTATTTAAGGAAATGCTACCATAATGTCCTGAAAGCAGCAGTAAAAGCTATTGAGTGCCTTTAGAATTTATGCAACATGAACACACACACATCTTTTTATCCACCACTGCTTAAAAGAAAAAGGAAGACAGTAACAAGAAATGGTTTCTTTCTCTCTCCACGTAGGCCCTGACTCTCTCCATGCAAGCCCGGCTGTGTAGCTGCAGCTAGCTACATGTACTCATGACCTTTTATGCACATAATTTATCGGGTACAATAGCTACATGTAGTTTTATCAAGGGAGGCCTACTACAGCTCTCGAGTTTGTGTAGTCCTTGTATAAGTAAAGATAGAGCGCTATTAACGAACGGAACAATGGAGCAATGCGCATGTAAGTTTCTAGCAGTCTCTCATGGCTGATTCTTGAGTTTGCATGTGTAACAACTGACATATGTACCTGATATCCTATAATTGCTGTGCTATGTAGTCCATGCATATTTCCACCACTACTATACAAGGGGGGTGGAGGCCTGGGAAAAAGATTAGATTCAACCTACTGAAACAAACATGGTTTTGTTCCTGTAAGACTGTTACTTGATAAGAAAGTAAGAATTTTAAAAGTTTTTTCGAACATATACCTGATTCACCAAACATTTGGTATTTAGGATGGCTGCTTTTGTACACTGATTATCCAAATTGGATGTAACGTGCTGCTCGTTCACATCACTCAATCATGTCGACAGTATTTATATCTCCACTTATACATACAGAGACTACACCAACTCTAGAGCTGTAGTAAGCCTGTCTTATGTGATTGACTTGTCCAAATCTGACTCATTGTGCACCGTACAGGGGTTCAAAATGTGATGGACACTCCATACAAATACGTACATATGCCTTTGTAAGGCTTTAGTAAAACCGTTCAGCTATAAGATTGCTCACCGTAATAAAGTGACTTCTGTGCAACTGCATAAAGTGGTGTCTTCTCTGCATCCATGTTACCACCTGCACAATATAAATGTTCCAACATGACTATACCAGTAATCAAGTTAGCCGTACCAATTCATGAAATCAATAATCCACATCTTTCCACAAGCATTGCCAATTGCTTAGCTACATGCATAGTTAGGAACCATTCAGTGTGATCATACTAGACACAAGTATAAGTAAGGTGGGCGAGCAAAGATGTGGGTATGAGTACAGCAGGTGGGAGATGCAGTAATGAATCATGACTTTAATTATAATATGATACAGAGATGCGGATGTAAAGAATCACAATCTGGGCGGGGTGATTGCTTGATCATGCAAAGGACGTAAAATTGCGGATGCAATTTTGCATACGCAAAACACGTGGCACAGGGCTATGAGGTCAGGTACAAACACTCAGAACCGAGAGCGGCGTTGATTTTAAAAGTAACTCAGGGTCTTTAGATCTCTATCTGCAGCATGTTTTCAAGAATCAGCCATGATGAGAGACTGCTTGAAACGTACATGTGCATCGCTCGATCGTGCCGTTCGTTAATATCTTTACTTATCAAAAGACTACACAAACTTTACTAACCTGAGAGCTGTAGTAGGCCTCCCTTGGTATAACTATGTGATAGATTTGTCCAGATCTCTGACACTTCGTGCGCCACAAGTTAGAAGACAGCGTCCATGTAACTGCCACAGAGGCCATTTTGAACATGTGCCTTGTAGGGGCCCCATATAGACCCATATAAATTGTGTATAGTTTTGCTCATAACTCCTCACAGAAACTGAAAATAGATGAGCTTCAAATCAGTTTTCCTAGATTTTACCCAAGGCTCACAATGGTATATATTTCCCCTCCATCAGAGCAAACATTATATTACATTATCATTACTTCTAACAATAGATATGCTACATCCCATCAAGTCCTTCTGTATCAACTTCACCAGACCCTCCTCTCCCACTTTTTTCCCCTCGTTTTTTGTAGGGACAGGTAGAGGGTCACAAGGCTATGTGTATCACTATCATCACATGCAAGTTAATTGATCCACGACACCTTCCAGGTGTGTCTCTGCAGATACAGAGATCATGTAAAGTTGCTAAACTTTTAGCTGGAGCATGCAGTCACTATTCACGCATAGCCTGACCATTCGCATGGAGAAAGCGGTCAGATGACGTTAGAATCAACGAGTTGTACTTATTGCAGAGCCAATCAGATTGCAGAGGAAAGTTAATTGCAGTACGTGGAATGTAATCAAATCGCGTAGGTTGTTGTCTTTTGTCAGAAGATAGCAGTCACAGAGAGTACGATCGAGAGCACAGCAACCACGAGCTGTATGGAAACTCTAGACTATGCAGCTACAGGTTGTGGCCAGTACTCTGGATAGGCAAGATGTTATACAACAATCACATTCCTAAGGAACAACTCGTTGATGCTAAGGTCACCTGACCACTTCCTCTCTGCGAATGGTCAGGCTATGCATGACTATGCAGGCATTGTATGCATGTTCAGTATTAGCCAAATAATGCCCTCCTTAGTTTCTACAAGCACAGCAGTCTTGTCAGTGTGTAATTCAGTAATGGTCTACTACATGTATTTCCCTTCATATAAGGCTATGTTTCCTGACAAGGCTAGAGAACCGGCTGTAAGTACATACATTACAGGGAAGTACGTGCACGCTCACTAGCTTGTGGTTCAATACTGACACAAACACAGCTAGCTCTAAACCCTAGGGTTAGTCTCTAGGCTCTATAGCACTACTCTAACCCTAAGGGGGCATCTCTAAACCATTTTCTTCCCATTGTGACGTTAGGGAGGGGAGGGAGTTAGGGCCGTGACGTTATTGTCAGTTAATACATACGTACTACTGTGCTTGATAATATTCAAAGTTTATCTTGCTTGGCATCATTGTAGGCTGCACAAAGCCTTTCTTCGCAATCATCTTGAAATAAGATAACAGTAGTGGATTGCAAGGCGTCACAGAGCATGACATTATGGGGGTAACCAGTCTCGGGAACTAAACGCTAACCCTTCTACTAAACTGGATTACTGGCTCTCTAGCCACTTCAATAGAAAGTCTTGAGCTGCCACACCCCCTACACCTACATTAGCTTCGACAGCCTCTCTAACGTAGCAGTCGGCCTCTCTAACGTATCATATGTCACTAACATGCCAGCTTAGCTGCATCAATGAAGACCGTATATTAAATGACGATGAGTATGAAGTGAAGTCAACTCACCTACTCGCGCCGACGTGTGCTGGCCTGTATGGCACGGGCAGTAAACGAATAACCTTAATCTTGCCGCCTTCGTACGGGTAACTATCTCACAACCGTCCCACAACTTAATAATGACGTAATATGAATTGTTTATCCATTACTACGTCATTACGACGTCTGGGGGGTAACAGTAGGCGCTAATTGGAATACGAGGCGGTGCGAAAAGCGCGACTGTACCTGCTGTTGTCTTTCTTTTCTCAGCTGTACAGCTGTCTTTCGGTACTTGCGCCATTTCCGAGGTTAGTACATTGATTTTTTATACTATAGTGTTGTTGTTGAGATTCGATGGCGACTGTATCTGAAGTTGAGGGCTGTTTATCTTCGCCTGGCCCTTCACGATCTTGTAGCGCTGTTCCCATCCATAAGTGGACATGCTCTGCACTAAAAATTTGGCTTAAGGCCCGCGGACTAAGCTATTCTGGACTAAAAAAGGACGAACTCGTAGCAAAGTAAGTTTTAAATGTAAATCGTTGCACTTACAGAGCAGTTAGGAGGGGTAATTTACCCCTCCCTTTTATAATGACATAATAAATAAAATACATGTACACAACTGATCCATCCATAGGGTTGAGGGAGCAATCAGATGCGGGCTTGATTCACCTGTAGAAGAGAGTGATGACGACAATAATGAGACAGCACCTGATGGTTATGAGGCCACAATATCATCAGAACGTGGATGGATAGATGCCAACTTTATTGATCTGCCCCCACTCACCCTAAAGCACATACATCAGTACTTCATAACAGGACGACTGCACAAAGAGCGGGTCACTGCATCAAAGCCATTTGAGAGGGGATACAGGCTGTTCAGTTCAGGGAAGGTTCAATGCCTATCAATTCATGATGTGACTAGTACTTCTGTTTACTGCATCATTCGTGCGACAGTACTACCCTCACAGAAACCTGGAGCATATAAAACAGCCATTGCTCTCAATAAAACAAACGGGCAAGTTCTATATGGAAGCTGTACCTGTGTTGCGGGTAATTCAGCCTGCAATCATACTGCTGCGCTGATGTTCGCCATAGATGATGTGAATAGGGAGCGTGTTAGCCATGGAAGTAGCGGACGCCCTAGTTCCACTTCATTGCCCAGGAAGTGGGGAGTTCCATCAAAGCCCAAGAAAGAACCAACACCAGTGAAGATGCTGGAGGTAGTTAAACCTAAGTATGGAAAATTGCCACAACACACCCCTACTGAAATCGAACCCATTGATCCAAGTCTTGCCCTAGTTCATACGGCTAGAATCATGTCCCTTCGGGAGGATCTAGAAAAGAACTGCAAGGACCCAATACTTCTTAGTCAGGTATGGCCATCAAAACCAGACGCAAAGCAAATAGACAGGCTACTCAAAATGCAGGCAAGGCCTGCGCCTATAGGAGACTAATAAATTCATGGACACAACTTTATGTACACATGTAGAACATATTTATCTGTAATTGCTACCTGATTAAGCAAAATGGAACATACGAAATGAATGGATAGTACATACTAACTCAGATTTCGTTATCTGAAAGTAAAGCTGGATCGGTAACCAAGGGAGGGTGAAACAAACTCAGTGCACAACAAACTCCCCATACGCTATCAACAGATTTTACAAGAGTCAGTGGTATGACATTCGATAAAATATTATACTGCTTGATGCGGCCAATAGCTCTTTCAACATGAATTCTAAGGGAGGCTATCTGACGTGTGGTAATAACATTCTTCTTGGAAAGTTGCTGTTGATTCTTTAAAAATGGGGGGATATTAAGCTTTGCACCACGTAGTGCTACGTCGTATCCAATATCAAAGCCTTTGTCAGCCATAATGGAGTCTCCAGGCTCGATAAGTTCTAGTATGCCACAGTCACGGGTAAGGGCTTGGTCAGATAATGAACCAGCATATAACTCAGATATAAATGTAACAGCTCCTGTAGGACAAATGCCAACTAAGCCTTTGAATGTGTTGTGGTGCTTGTAAGATGAGTAGGTGAGTGACTGCACAGACATAGATGAGGGCACTTCGGTAAGTATCTCGGTACAATCAATAATAACACGGGTAGTGGGGTAAAATTCTTTAAACTGCTCTGGCATATGTGAATCGATAACTGTTCTTGAGGGCCATGTAATAAGGGGTCTAAGTTGCTGGTTCAGGAACTTGATCCAAGTTATACAAATACGGGATACAGTAGCAATGCCAATATTGAACCGATGAGCTAAATCTTGTTCCAATAATCCTAATCTCAACCGAACTAATACCAGGAATAGTTCATCAATAGGTTGTAGTGCTCGTGCTCGTGGTTTAAATGTTTGGGTAGACGTATTCTTAATATCACTACGACATAAACGTAGGTAACATAGTAGAGGTTTGATATATCTATAAAGGCACATAAGCACAGGGTATGATGAAAGGCCAGTGTAAAACCGAATATCTGAATCGCTTCCTTCAAATCGTTTTAGGAGGAAGCGCTGAGACATCAAAGTTGTTACTTCCTCTTCAAGCCTCAAAACATCTGCCTGCAACTGCACTATTCTCTCTTCGTGCCTTTCAATCTCCTTCCTTGCTATGTCTAGCTCTACCTCAGCTGTTGTTGGAAGCTTCTCTTTCTTTCGTTTTTTGGAAGGAATGGGGTTTCGAACACTTGGGGGGGGTCGATGCTTTACTGGCACACTCCATGGAAAATTGGTTGGGATCTGGGAATCATCGCTTTCCCCCCTTCCTTCAAAATGTAGGCTGCAAATCCTGGAGTTCTCACTTATACTAACATGTCTTTTAATACTAATCAACCACTGGTATCTCAGGTTAGGGTCTTGTGGTAGGCGATGAAATTTTACACCCTCAAACTCTGGCCTATCACTCCTGCTAGAGCATCCATGTATGCTGCAAATCTGATGCCGAGGCATAGGACAGGGCTCAAGTGTTCAATAGAGTGCTCTACAATCTTACAAATCTATTCAAAGTCCCACAGATGCAATAAACTCTCCAACCAACTACTCTCCACAATCACAATATAAAACACTTCCTTACAAACAGCGCGTTCTCATTCTCAGCACAAAATACATGGCCCAACCAACTCAAGTTACATAAACGAAACAACTCACCTAGCAACAGTTTCCGCGGGTTTTGTCTTCTTCTGCAGCTGCTGGACTCTGAGAATCGAGCTCTTTCCGCTCCGTTCGCCACACCGCCATAGCGTTCGTATTCCAATTAGCGCCTACTATTACCCCCCAGACGTCATAATGACGTAGTAATGGATAAAGGTCTATTGCGCAATGGCAACGTCACGTACGTAAACCGAGCTGGGATGAGACATTGTGGCGCCACAATAGAAAATGTGTTGTGAGAGACGAACTGCTGTTTGAAAACGGTGCAGATTTTGCTTGTTGCACAGCTGATCGCTTGTATGTGTTTTGTAGTGAAAACAGAGATAAAGTGGAGTCTGTTAGGCGGCCAGATGATGGTGATCCAAGTGAACATCATGTTCCAGACGGGAAATTGGCAATTGCTGTTGGAACTCAGTGAGGTATGATGGCCTTCAGGCATGAAAGCATGGCACTCATGTGCTGTGCTGAGTCTAATAAACTAGTAGATCTGGATTTTCTATATAACTATGACGTGATGTTTTCTAGTCTTTTGTTTGTGGTATGTAGCTAGACCTGCACATAATATTATTAAAAGCCTTAGTACCTGTAGATTTTTGGAATTAGTGAGTCAGTTCAAGTGCTCTCTAGTGCTAGCAACATGGGACACACCTGTTGTGTACCAGGCTGCAATAGTGGAAAGTCTGACACTGTCTGTAGTAGTATTTCGTTCTTTCGACTCCCCTTGAAAAACAAACCCCTACTTAGAAGATGGATAGCTAATATTGGGAAAAAGACCTTGTCAGCTGGATCTCGAATATGTAGCCTACACTTTGTTAGTGGGAAGAAAGAAGGTGAAGAACTGCCTGTGTTGAATCTTCCCAAGCCCCCACTGTATGAGACCCCTTCCAAACGCAAACAGCCTTTTGAGAGGTGTGTAGTCCAAAGCCTCAGCCATACAGAGCAACTAGAGCCTAAGGATCCTGTTGTTGAGCTTCAAGATCGAGTTGCTGAACTAGAGAGAAGAGTACAGGGATTGCAATTCAAATTGCAGCAAACTGTATTTTCTGTTGAGCGCTTCATGGGGAACGACAAGAAACTGCATTTTTACACTGGTTTTTCATCACAAGAACACTTTGAAGCCTGTTTTAAATTTTTAGGCCCTTCAGTGAATTGCCTAAAATATTGGGGCTCACATAATGCTACTGACAGGGAGGGAGTAAAGCGTGGGCCACCAAGAAAGTTATCTCCACTTGAAGAATTTTTCATAACTTTGTGTCGTTTGCGACTGGGGTTGTTTGAGGAGGATCTTGCAGACCGTTATAGTGTACATCCCTCTACAATATCAAGAGTATTCATCACCTGGGTGAATTTCATGTACCATAAGTTTAAAGAGATCCCTTTGTGGCCAAGCCGTGCACAAGTACAACAGCACATGCCTGATTGTTTTAGGGCTAAATATCCATCTACCAGAGTAATAGTGGATGCTACCGAAATCCGAGTGGTTCAGCCTACGGACCCCGCAGAGCAGCAAATGACCTTCTCTAATTATAAAAACACTAACACTTTCAAGGGACTTGTAGGAATAACTCCTACTGGTGCTGTGTCTTTTGTGTCTAGAGGTGGGAGACCATGTCATGGCTGATAGGGGTTTTGAGATTGAAGATGACCTTCATGCCCGTGGAGTGAAGCTAAATATACCTCCCTTTCTTCGTGGAAAATCACAGTTAGAGACCTCCGAGATTATAGAGACCAGGCGGATTGCATCCCTAAGGATTCATGTTGAGCGTGCCATTGAGCGCATTAAGAACTTTCATTTTTTTGACCATGTAATACCAGCTAGTCTAGCTGGCATAGCAGATCAGGCCTTCTTTGTGTGTGCAGTACTTACAAATTTTTGTGGTCCTCTTGTTGAATAATGCATTCAATAGCTATCAGCCCCTTTCCTCTTTAGACAACATCAATATTATGTCATTATATCTCTAATTCCAATCTCTGGAATGACTATAGAACATAGCTGGGTTTCATACGGGGGTACACAATTTCTGGTAGCAATAAATTATCATAAAAGTCTTCTAGTTTTGGTACGTTTTCAGCCTGCCAGCATCTATGATAAATACGCTCTATTTCAATTCCTTTAGTTGTATAAATGCAAAAGTCACACCATTTGGCTGCAGTTACGTATAGCTGTAATTTTCACCTGATTGTAGTAATGATGCTGTCGTTTTAGGTGCAGTTCATCACATTGCAAAGTACCATAAAATTCACGGTCCATACATGCATTAAGAATACTGTGTTCTCTCCATTTATAGGGACACTTTATTTCCAAAATACCTGCACATTCATGTGAGCCGTCAATGCAGATGATTGCATCAGGTGTAGCTCCCAACCAGCCATGGACTGGATGAACAAACAGCCCACAGTCTTCTGCAATTACTGTTTTATGCAGTTTTTCCGTCATTGTCTGCTCATAGAGTGTACGAGCTGTCTCTTCATGTCTTCGTCCCCAGGCTATGGGTGGAGGTAGGTGCAGCATGGGCTTAGAGTATAGTATCTCTCGCACTACGGCTCTGGTTGGTCTTTGCAGTACTTTACCACATACCGACCCTGTGATGCGATGTTTCCGTTCATCAAACCAGAGCTGCCTTTTGTACTGTCCCCGTGTCTGTTTCTCTAGCTCCGCTAATTGTGAGGATGTTACAGACAAGCTCTGTTTTAATCGTGTCATCTCTTCTTTTATAAGTGGCTGTGGGACATTTGTACACTCTGGAGGGATGACCAGTGTATGCCGTGGTGGAATGGGATCAGGGATGCTACCAGTTGCTGCATACGTGTGGTCGTGCCGTACACTTGCTGCTTTCTCCACCACTGGCCCCAGGATATGAAGAAAACAGCATGGCTTTCCAGCATCTTTTAAGTCAGTATGCAACTGCTGTGGAGGGTATCTCTTTCGAGTTGTAGCTGAAGTTTATAATGACGATCTTTTTTCATTTCTGGAAGACATTTTGCCCGGATGTATATTGTGGGCGAGTTACTCGTGTTCATGAGCTCAATTTTTTGCACATGACCGCGCTCAGATAGTCCATAAGCATGCTCGCTTATTGACTTGATGTCACTGGCTGGTAGGTGATCGCTAGCCTTTCGGGAAACAAAGTACGCAATCATATGTCCATGCGTGAACTTTAGGTCTGTGGCTGACTCTTCTATTGGACTCCATCCATCCTTTGGCAAATTCAGATTATGATCAGACTCAGAATCATAGCTTTTATTATGTATTGTTGGTGTATCTTCTGGATTAATTATCCTCTTGTCCCAACCTTTACTGATGTACAGTAGAACCCTGTGGAATGAAACGTTATTAATATTCATGACACTGGCTACGGTGGGCGGTATTTCTGACGCATTACCTTGCAGTGAGATCCGCCTTCTTTCCAGTAGTCGGCGCTTTTCGGCAAACGAGCCACCGCTTTAGCTCCTTGACTGTCAACTCGCTTGGCTTTCGACCTAGGAGGGATGCCCCAGGAACAGTGTCTTCCGTCCAAGCAGGTGAGGTGGCATGCCTGGACCCTTCCCCCAGCGCGCTGGTTGGTAGATTTGGGCTGGCTTGCGAGATTGGAGGAGAGGCTGAACAAAACTGGGCCATTGTAGAATAGTTTCAATAGAAACTGGGATGAAGTCAGAAGTTTTGCGCTTGCAAACGGGCTTTTTTTTAGTACACTACAAATTGAATGCATCTGTTTTTTATGTTTGCACAGCCCGCCAATAAGTAACTTTCTCGCGTATTGTACTTTGGTATACTAGGAGCATTATATGGAAAATTCAAGGCAATCTGCAGCTGCGTTCTATAGGTCTGGTTACATAAATAGAAATAATTGAGTAACTTCCATTGCTTATCTATTGTGGCGCCACAATGTCTCATCCCAGCTCGGTTTACGTGACGTAATCATGCACGTCGGCCATTCCCGGATCCCAAGGCTTCTTTCATATTACGTCATTATTACGGTAGTTACAAATCTTCTTTAAAGTATGCAAGAAGTTTGTCCATCGCCTTGCCTTGTTATATTGCTTTGCCTTAGCTAATACTCAACACTGTCAACAGCATTTTTTACTATGCCAGTTGAGAACAGATGTGGCTACTTGTTAGTGAGGAGTTACAGCGTTTTTGGATCAATACCTACACTACATGGGTGATTCTTCTTTTGGTATGCACGCTGGATAACTCTGCAACTCTTAATGCTTGGTGTTCTCAAATGCAAACTACGAATCTCTCAAATACGAAGTAGCTAGCACGAAAAAATAATAACCCTAGCTTCATACGTGAGGCATGTATTGCGGAGCCACACCTGACTGTAGCTACATATATTATAATCCATGGTCATGCAGTGTGTAGCTACTTCAACTTAAAGTCACAATAACGTTATTTAGACGAAACTAGTTTGAGTGGGTGGAGTGTCATACGTATGACTATATAGCTAGTAAGTTACTGAACGCCTGGATTTGAATGACTTGCTGCAAAACATAGCCATAGCTCTTGCTAGCTATAGCCTCGTCCTCAGTGCTTGCAGACCTTGAGAAGGTGTGGCTCCACAATACATGCCTCACGTATGAACGTGCATATAGTGGTCAAATTTTTTGGTGCTCCGGAAAGACAGGACCGGTGGCTATGGCCCTTATTGGCTCACACAAGGTTACTTTTGCTAAATTGTTCGCTAAACTATAAGTATACACTTCTTTATTTAGTTTCAGTTATCAATTTTCAGCATTTCAGTTTTTCAGTTTTTCAGTTTTCAGTTTTTCAGTTTTCAGTGTTTTCCACTTACCTGGTAAACTCGGAACTGGTAATTGATGTAACGTAACAAGAACTAATAATAGAGGTAAGGTAAGAATAGGCAGATTATAATGGTACAATAAAGTGGCCTGACTCTAACATGATATTCTGTTCACAACATCTTATAAGCTTCATGCTCCGGATGAATTTAAATTAACTCTGTGGTAAGTTTGGGTCAATTTTTTGATGGGGTAGCTTATGTCATACTCAGTGCTCGAAAGTGGTCAAGTTGAAACCGGGCTGACCGAACCAGTGACTACGGCCCTCACACAAGGCTGCTTTGGTAGTATGTTTGCTAAACTATATAAGTGCAAACTTCTTTATTTGGTTTCAGTTTCAGTTTTCAGCATTTCAATTTTTCATTTTTTTTCAGTTTTCAGTTTTTTAGGTCACAGCGTTTTTCACTTACTCTGTTACTTGCCAGACAATTTGCTGATAGTGGGTCATGGGATAGTCATGTACAGAAGGTAATTAACAATGGAAAGAAAAAACCTAATCGATTGCACCGGTTTGTAAGTAATAGAGACATCAGTACAATCGCAAGGAGGTTGTTGTTAGTTTCGGTACTTTGTCCTACTTCAGAATTATGATAGTGAAGTGTGGGCTTGAATATTTTAAATTTAAGGTTGACTACATGTAGCTAGAGACTTCTAATTTTGTTAATCTCATAGCTATTGTAGAGCTACTGGTAAACTCCTATTTGAAACAATGAAATTATTATGATATTTCACTCTTCTTAATCATATTATTTTACTGTTACGATGTGATATTTCACTGTTGTTGGGAGCTATAAGCATTGTTTGGAGTGAAATTTGGGATAAATTATAGCTACTTGTAGGGCTGCTGGTCATTGGAAATTTAAGCTGCTATAGCTAGCTAACTACCTCACCTTCCACACGTAAACTGTTCACTGTGTTCAGTTAGTCATCTAGCAACTCCATGTGCCTCAACATCTTTTGCATATAGCTAGCCACACCTTGTAGAACTAACTAGCTATATCCTATAATACAATTATATTCATGGGTGGGGGTCTATATTGGAATTATAATTTCATGTCTGAGGCTTCATATAAGCAGCTACCTACCATAAAAAATACTCTCTGGTAGCTATATGGCTAATCAGCCATAATATTTGTATGCACAGTAGCCACATTCAGTTACAGCCTACAAAGCAGTAGCTAATTGTTAAGGTTCTGAGGTACCCATTGCGCAATTATGAGGTAGTTGTGTTAATGACTCTACAAACGAGCTGTACTGCCTATATTTTACGAAGCATAGCTCTGAAAGTACACCCGGAGCTGTAGACTTCAAACCAAAAGCAACAACTGCAGCAATAGTCCAATTTAAAGTTATAAAATCAATTCAGTTTCATCTCCAAAAGATCGATATTCACAAGGAGTGAGGTCAAGTGAATTTTTCAGATCAACTCACTCGGAAAATACTGGTCTGAGGTAGCTAAGCAGTTCTGCACTACCATACTTCCCTAAACTAGCATGTCCTTCTGACAAATCTGAGCCGCTACGGTCACTGTAAGGGGCATGGAAAACACACAGATCAGGTATCACCACCGCTAACATATTATTAAGCATCACTGACACTCGGCTATTTCTAACCACCTTGAACTGTCACTGTACTGTCAAATGAAAAGACCGACTGGAAATAGAAATGAACTCTTGCCAATGAGATATGCGGCAATGTTAACTGTAGTCTCATGATCTGTAATGTGATGTTAAACGTATGATGTGTGTTGCCTTAGAGTGGCTAATAGAATAATGCATGACATTGATTAGTAACACCTGCTCATCTTCACTTCAGCTGCAATTTTTAGTTTCAAACTGTCATATCTTAGCAACCAGTAGAATTATTATAGGTAGCTATGTATACCATACAAGTTGTGATTGATTGGAGTCCATCTGATGAACTGTGAACTCTGTGGGAGGTTCCCTAGACCTCAAAAGAAATACGGCCACACCATTTGCAGCCATTATGGCAGCTACTTCAAAGAGAACAAGACTTACTAGTGCATGATCATGAGAATAACTAGCTACATAAATGCTCAACTTTGCTCAACCTGTAGTAAAAGTGTCAAACCACCTTTGCTATTTGACAACTCTTGCAATCATACCACATAACAAAACATATCTGAACATTTTGATGCACTCAGGGAGTTGATCAATCAACACTAACCAGCAACAATATTTAGTGAGTGACTGGGAGCCACAGCCCAGTAACCGATCTATGCCTCCAGTCAGATTATCGTATCTAAATAGATCCATTAGCTACAACCGTTGCAGTGTATCATGTTTATGCAACAGGGGCCAATAGCTAACTCTCGGTAGTGCATCATAATCACCTTACCTCGAGGTGGTCATTTCAAGCAAAGAATGCCAGCCCTTTCTGCATGGTAGCTACAGTGACAGTCTGACCCTGCACAGGTGACACATAAATTATTAGATCAAGACAAATGCTTTGAGTGTGATGCTTTGTAGTGACCAATCCCTTTTTCATCGTAGGCAGATCTTTGTAGCTATTTCTATACCAAAGAATCTGCAGAAACCATGCAGGGTGCTTCCCAATTACTGCGGTGCGTATAGCTAAGCTCCTGACAACGGTGTTGCACTAAATAAGAGTAGCTAGATATTCCAAAAAATTTTGTGCAAAAAAATCAGGGAATTAGTTTTGATAAGTTATCTCAAAGAGTTTTATTTTCCCATATGTACATGCAAGGAATAGGAAACTTTACAAATGCAGCACAGATCTAATTAGCAAAAAAAAGTTGTCAAATTTAAACTAAAGTTGCAATATCTCGGGATTGGTAAGGAACTTGGATTTTAAATTTGGGGTAGTAGTAGGTTTATGCAAGATTAGTCTCTCATTAAAATCAGCCCTTAACCTTTCAGCTAACTAGCTAGCTATATTTTTGCCTAACATAATACTATTTGCATTCAAAAACCGGTGTTTTGTTTTTTTGCAGATAGTAGCTATCTGATTTCCTGGGAGTTAATTAAGACTTCAAACCCAGGTCAATAGCTACTAGCACATTATCATCAGTACTTTCAAGAGCATTTTTGAGTTCTCCTGCAAACTTGCCTAACATATTGTCTAAATGAGGTGTATTGTGGAAGCCATAGAATTCTGTAGTTTTTACTAATCGAATTAACATTTACACAAATAATAGCATATCATATAGGTGTAGGTACATATATTCCAGGTTTGAGAGCTTAAGATCAAGCCATGTAGGAAATAGAGCAAAAAATAAAGTAGTTTTCCGTCTGCTCTTACTGCTGTAGCTCAGAGGGAACCTCCCTGGGGAAAGGCCCTCGCCCCCTATATATAGCTAGCTACGCGTATACGCGCCACGTGATGCTGACGTCTTCATGACGTATGTTAAAAAATAAAATCTTGATCGAGTAATACCAGGAGCCCATATACTGCTCTGTCTCTATTGTCTATGACTATTGTCTATGGTAATACTAATAGCGCTGGCAGCTGGGTCGTTCCTTCGTTGGCTTTGAAACTTTCTAGTGGGAGGTATATTATGTATGTTTAGCGAAAAGGGTGCATTGAGCAGTCAGTGTTGAGGTGGCACAGTATTCGATATTTATTTGTCCAACCTCTTTGCCGCTACGTAATTGATGTAGCTATGTGTTAAACCTCATCTCTGTACGTCAATACGTACTAGCATTATCTATAGTCTAGTTGTCTATAGCACCGAATTTTTTTTCTTTGTCCATCAGGCTCCCAACTTAGCCACTGTTCACATTGGGCTATTCCATTTGATGTCCGTACCCCCCCCTTGGATGAATGATTTGTCTGGGGGGTCAGGCTAAAAAGGGCGATCACATTGGGCTATTCCATTTGATGTCCGTACCCCCCCCCCCTTGGATGAATGATTTGTCTGGGGGGTCAGACTAAAAAGGGTGATTTGTCTGGGGGGTAAGCCTAGTAAAAACCAGATTTGTCTGGGGAATCTATTATCTGAGGGGGGTGAGCGAAACTTTTATCTGGGGGGTAGTGATGAATAATCGATTATTTTGTCTGGAGGCAATGTCTGGAGGATGAATTTTGTTAGGGAGAAGAATTTGGGGCTTGTGATATAAATGCATATCTATACAGGCGAATTGCGAATTCATAGCCAGGTCAGAAAATAAACTATTGTGCCTCTGCATCCTGTAGCTGTGTAAACATGGCTGTCCTATCAAAACCAGGAAATGTGCTACTACAGTAGCATTGCTACTGTAGTGCTAAGCTGAGGTGCATACTTTCTTGGCATGATTTAGTATATGTACCTAAATACTCTTTGCTATAGCATACAAGTGATCTCTTTACAGAAATGCGAAGCAAAACACTCAAACATAAATGACACAAACAGTAAACATCATACATGCAAATTACTCAGATTGTAATGACACAAACAGTATAATTAGTGGACTATTACTCACACTGTACATAGTACTCAATTAAACACAACCAGTATCATGGAGTAGGGTAGTACTCTATATGCACCCGCTTCACTCGAATTTTTCAGGATATATACTGACAAAAGAGACCACACATGACCAGCCTTATCCTGCAGTCCGTATGATCATATAGTACGTAGCCATACCGGAAACTGTGAAATAAATGCCATGATAGCATACAATCTGTGAAAAAAGGAAGAGCGGACCTGGCGCCACGCCTCCTTCAGTGAATTGCACCCGTGCTGCATATGCTTTATCCCTAGCCCTGTGGGTGCAAGGACGAGAGTCAGGTTCGATATATTTTTTTGTAAGCAGTTGGGTAGAAAATATTCGGACTCATAACTGCTTGTAAGATTTACTATACTATAGCTGTACATGTCTTTTTAGTCGGTTGCTAGCTTGCATCATACGGACATACATTGAGATTTAGCATGTGTTTATTAAATAATACCTTTCTTTAATTCATATAGCAGCAATTATGGCAGGCAGACCTAAACGGAAGTCAAACATCCCCCTCAGCATTATTCGTCCTTCGTCTGGAACTACAAAGCGTCTCAGAGTAGAACAGGTGCGGGTACCTCTACCAGTACACCGTGATGAGTCGTTTAGTAGCATGGCAACCGAAATTGATGGCACTGTAGCGGAGAGTAGTAATACTCCTGATTATTCTACTGACATCGGGAATGGCACTGTGAACAGTGAAACACCTCATACAAGACGCAAACAGAAAGCAGCTGAAAAATGGGAAGAATTGCGAGGTGCACTTACAAGGACTGTGATAGAAAATGAATGTCTTCCTCCTGATGTTCCATGCTATATTTGCGGTAATGAGGACATAGTTGTTCGCTGTGTTGAATGTGGCCCATTCAATTATTATTGTGAGTGTTGTGCCACCAAATTGCATGTAAAATGCTTCTACCACCACTGTCCGGAGATTTGGAAGGTATTATAGTTTTAAATCATCAAGCTTGGGATCCCAAGCTTGCTAATTTGCAGACATTCGCTTGCTGAGTGTTAATGTTGTTGCTATATGTTTAGGATGAGCACTTCATGCCTATGTTGCTACCAGCACCTGTTCTACCAGAGCTAGGACACTCCTGCGATTGTGGAATCAGAAGATCTGTAACCTGCTTCCATATTGAAGGCAATTTATGCTTGCTATTTTTCACTAAGACTATTCTTTTAAATTTACTTTATGTGTGCATATGTACGTGTATTATGTTTGTGCAATATAGTGATCCCACGCACACTCAATGTCCTGTTTGTCCGTGCGAAAGTGATGCAGTGAAACTCACCAAACTTCACTACTGGCCAGGGACTCCAACACGACCATCCATAGCCTTTTCGTTCTCCCTTTTGGATTGGCTAGAGGCCCTGCTTCTAGAGTGCCAAGTAGCACTTCATGATGCTACGGAAGCTATGGAATTTCTGATTAAAGAGAAGATTGAGCATGTATGTGCACTGCACTAACTTCATAATAATTATTATTACAAATTGTATTCCATCAATTAGATGCCTTGCAAGTTGTACCCTGTGCTGATTGATGCATTTGAAGAGTATCGGTTAGTATATGTTTGACTATTTAATGCCAGTCTCACTATTTACAGACATTCTTTTATGAGCATACAGGTACATGAAAGGGAGAATGCGTTCTCTTGAATGTGTCTCCTCCGGATTTAGGAAAGGAGCAATCTGTCCAGCTTGTCCAAAGGCAAGTTGCCTTAAACTATGTGAATGCATGGTTATTACAAATTAACGGTCTCATAAACAAAACTTCAATAGGATGGTGGAACCATCACTATCTCATTGGATGCCTTGTTTGGATTGTGCCGCAAGAGATCAGCAGGAAGTAGTATCCGTGATCCACTGAATGTAGCAGGTACTGTCTTTGATGACCAGTCTCAAGTCAACACATTTATTGAGAACTACAACCCCAAAAAAGCTGCTACAGCAAAGGTCTGATTTCAATTATGTTGCAAGGGGTAACTTAGTCTAGCATTAGTGGTAGATTATTGTTATTTGAATGTGAATGCAGGAGTGCAGCAGCTTTTTAGCTGGTGATGCAATGCGGTCACGAACAAGGTTTAAGGCCCTGGATGAAACAGGCGTGATGGGGACCATCTGTCGACATGAAATTCCCATTCGCTTCTTCAACCTTCATCATGGAGAACGGTACTGATTGAATGAGCACCACTCACAATATTGTAAATTCACAATGTTGATCTCATGTACAGGATTGGCTATGCTGTTTTCATGCTGGAAGAACTACGCCAACAATTCCCAACTCACCACATACAACTTATGTATGATATTGCTTGCACCCTGGGAAAGCACTTGCAGGTTTGCTGAGAAAGTGTATGTGTGCGACAATATATATATAGTGCTCATTTTATCCCAAACAATTTACAGGCAAATGATCGGAGTGACCTTGCTGATTTTTTGGAATTAGCAATCCCCATATTCCATGCCTATGGACACAAAATGGAGTGTCAGGTGCATTATCACAAATAGAATTTGTGTCTAACTGTGAATTATAAATCACTGATTGCATTCCAAATCAGATCGTGCTGAGTCCCCGTAACATTGAAGGGTTTGGGCTTAGTGATGGTGAAGGGATGGAGCGACTTTGGTCTTACCTGAGAAGGTTTAGTGCTATGACCAAAGAAATGAGGCCCTCCCACAGAATGGATGTGTTGACGGATGCCGTCCTATTCTATGCCCAGAAATCCTCATCAAATTTGGGTAAGATGTGCAGGTTGTATAAACAATATTGCACTGAATGTATTATAATCAATAGTACTATAATTGTCATTTGATAGGGAGACTGCTTGTGAAGCGCATGAAGCATGCTTGTGAGGTTCAAAGAGAGTCAAATAAAGCACTTGAAAAACTGATAGAAACTTCTCCAGGTTTGTGGAAATTCATATTCTGCAAAAAAAATCTACTAAGTTGTTGCATTGAAATACTATAGAAAGATTCAGCAGAACTGATGTAGAGACGTGGCTGCAAGAAGAAAGTAGTCTATGTACTTCAGGTACTTACAATCTGACATCACTTGCCTAACAAATTGTATAGTATTACACTACTTTGTATAGGTACACAACCACTTGAGCCACCGCCAGGATGGCAGGAGCAGTATGTACTTCACATTGACTCCTATAACCAACTGAAAAGTGGTATAGTCTAATGTGGGCAACCATTACTGTATAATGTACTGTAGCTATATCACACAGAGAGAGTTTGGAAGAGAGTGATGAAGACACATCTTACAGTGGGTCAATAGCAATTCGACTGCAAGTGTAAGACGTGTTTCATCTTTAAGTTTGTGTATTTATGTCACTGTCCATTTAGCATTTGTCTGTCTTGATATTTAAGGGTACAACGAAAGTTGCAAGCCTTTGAGCGCAAGCATAATCTCTCACATCGTTGGCTAGTGGGCTCACCAGAGTACCAGGTTGTGAAATCTATACTGGAATGCAGGAGAAGAAGCACACTTCGCACCAAAATCCAACATCTGGCAAGAGAACGATGGTTTCTCTTATCCACGAAGGCCAAGTATGCAGGTAAGTAGATGTAATCAACGATCACTGCTTGAAATTCATAGTATACAGTTATTACATTGCAGATGGCCATGTTTTGGCATCCCGGCTCTCAAAGAGGATCACTACTGTCTCTAAACAGCTAAAGAAGCTAATCAGCACATACAATGAGAATGTACCAGAGAATGAACAGGTTACTTGGCAAAGTGCAAATGAGTTCTCACTAGATCAGCAATTGGAAAGATCACAACCAGCAGGAGCACCAAATTTGCCTAGAGGAGTGAAGCACCAAGCAGTAAAACAGCTACAGCTTGTGAAAAGGTCATCAGAAGAGATAACTCGATTGAAAGAAGATATGACCAACTGCTTGCATCACTATGTTGGTGAGCTCCAACAACTTCAGGCTGTTCGATCAGAACTACAAGTATCAGCAAGCTCAATGCTTAAGTTGGGATCTGTGTGCCTCATTAATAAGCGTATTTCTCAGCTTCAAAGGAAGCTCAGTGAACTAACATCAAAATTCACAAATGTGATTGAAATACCACAGTTTTCTGTGTCTCTGTGTACCCTACCAGTTCCTGTTTCTCCACCCCCCTTTGATCAGATGCAAGTTGAACCTGGTTCATCCATAACAGGTGGAGAACCACTGCTCCAGTGTGACTTAGAGGAGGAAACCTCTATCCGTGAACCAGAAGAAGCTACTGAGGAGCAGACCTGCTTACGTCTACCAATTACTGATGAAGAAAGCAGTGATGAAGAAGCAGACTTGCCAGGTATGTTCACTTGTAATACACATCTACATATATAAAAAGTGAATCTACCTTTCATTTATCACAGATACTGAGTTACAAGTAATACAACCAGAAAGTAACTCCATGGACAGTACTAGTGATTCAGATGAAGAACCGTTGCAAACCCAAATGTGGAGAGTTCAAAGGCTAGAAAGGAAAGAATTTTTGGACTCTTTAAAAGTAAGTAGTCATGTTCCTATGTTCCGATTATAGCATACTTTCAGGAAGTATAAATTCAAATCCTATACAGAGCCAACAAGATGAATTGATTTTATCAGAAAGAGATCAGCAAGTCCTCTCTATGATCCGTGATCCTTTGGGTAAGTCTTGATCAGTCAGTTGTTGCTATTCAGCTAGTTAACTATCTTGTTGTACTTCTTGCAGAAAGAACACCGTCCACAAGTACCTCTCAGGGTTATCTGCACCGGCCTAGAGAATTTTTGCAGAGAATGCTTAGCATTGCTAACAAGGATGCCGCTAGAGCTAGAGCCAGTGAAGCATTAGCCAAGGGGCCATTCTTCCCTTCAAATTAGCACAAGATTGAACTCAGTATTGAGATTTCCTTGACTTTCCAGCACCCATGACAGAAATAGGAACTTTTTTTACTTTCACTCAGTGAGTGTACATGTGCCCAGACTACCTAGCTATAGATTATGTTATGCCCTACATGCACGTTAGTGATACAATTTCACCTACATATTGCATTGTATATATAATAATCAAACATTTCATGAATGAACATACATCCACACATACTTATGACATCAATAATGCATGCATATGCATGATCAATGATACAAACCAGATCAATGATTCTTCGTTTCAGTTATGTAATGATTACTATGATCAATGTAGCTAGCTAAAATATTGAAGAACAACATGATGATGAGCTGTAACTAGTTGCACCTCATACAAGCAGTAGCCCAAGCTGTGAGTTGGCCATCATGTAATTCGTCATCATCAAAGTTAGTACTGAGCATAGGTGCTGTTCCTGGTTTAATATATTCAATGGCGACTTTAGTGTAACCTACAGGGATTGGTTCTCCATGCAGCGCATCTCCACCTATAATAGACCCTATCCCTACTGGCTGACCATGGTGAGTAATAAGTGTCACTTTAGTCACTGCAGAGCTGTTTTCTGGTACTAAAGCCCTTGTGTATGTATGATCAACAACTACTGGGTCATCTGAAGCTGGTTTGCACATAATGGGTAATGTGTGCATATACCTTTCAACTTAATGGAGTCCTTGCTGGACAGAATAGCTTTGAGGGTATGTGGGACCTCTATAGCATATCCACGAGTAATTTGATGACAGCATGCTGGTTTAATTGGCTCCTTGCTGTATTACATCACTGCCAAATTGCCACCTCCCTACCTCACATGGTATAATAATATTATACTGACGAACATTAACAGGAAGTACAACACAAACCATACCATAAAGCTGATTAAACAGCTTCTCCACACAAACACGAAGATTCTCTGGTTGTGCTGCTTCAACTGGCTCCTTAGGAGTCTTCGGTGAATGAGTGCCTAGGTAAGACATGCAATATGAAGAAGCCTGCATGAAGCTCATTCCCAGACCTCAATACTCACAGCTCAGCATCACTTGTTGTAAGGTTACATACAAAGCATATATGAGAGGAAAAACAAGTCCAGCTATGCATGTAGGTAGGGTCAACTCAACTTGGTACATCACATGTCAATGACACAAACCAAATGTGCACTTGCTTTACCATACTGAGAGTGCCATGGATCAAGCAACAGAACTACTGCCTCTAACAAGCATGCATGCATTTATTACTTCTGATCCAGCTATGCAAGCTGGTTAGAGGAAATTAATAAGCCTAGCCCTTGCCTGGTTTGGCAGCCAAGGCTCCCATAAACGAATATGGTATCCATGGAGCTTCTTGTTCTAGAAACTGACAACCTCGGTCAGTTCCTCCACAATAGTGGATATTCTTTCGTACTACTGTGAATATCATTTCACAATCTGGAATGTTCTTTTTGATGTGTTCAGCCTAAAGAAATTAAATATGGGATAGAAACTTTCATGATGCAATGTACACACTACAAGTGGTACACTGTACATGCAATTTTATGGGCTTGCATACCATGTTTGACAGGTTTGACAGCACTCTTCGCATTTCTTTTTTTTCACTTGCAATTGGTGGTTGGGATTCTGCTCGAGAGGCTTCTTCATTATATTCCTGGCGCTGTTCTTCAGTCAATTGTCTCCATTTGGCCGAAGACACTTTATTCCTCTCTGACAGGTTGGCTAATGCTTGTGCATCTGCAAAACAAGGTACCAAAAATATATGCACTGATAACTTATGTACTCCTATTAAGCTCAGCTCAGCTTTGGCTTAGACTGTTAATGTGCAAGTTGCTGCTGGAAATGTCCTAGACTGCTTAACTTGACAAAGTATACAAGAGTAAAAATACACCCTTTACAGCTACCTGCTGATTTCAAGAATTGTCTGTGCCAAATGTTGAATCCAGAAAGTCTCCTTAGTTTCCTAGGATGTTTAATACTTTCATCTTCTGAGCTTTTTCGCTTACTGGCCATTACTGTGCATAACAGAAAAGATGAGTGAGAGGTTTATCACATGTAGATGTGTGGACACAGCAGTATAATCTTCACTTACAAATAAACATACCTTCCTATGATCATTACACTGCACAATGGTACAATTCAGGCCACGTTACTGCCTTAACATTTACCCTGGTATCTTCAAACTAACGTGTGCATGGTTACCGTCATAGTCGGGGAGGGGGGGGGTGGGGGGTGGGGTTGAAGTATTTTCACATATAGCTACCCCTAAGACACCTGTCAATAATTTGTGAGGCTTTTCTGCTGCAAATTTTAAATATACCGCTCAATGAAGCTCAGAATGTAGTCATGACATGACGGGAGTGCTCAGTTGAATTTCCTCCCCCATATATCCGTTTAGACACATTTACTAGAAATTCTATCCCATTGACTATAGTAATATGTGGTAACTAACTGTAAATAGCTGATATCAGCTACAGGAATAAATTTGTCGGCATTGTTATCTGCCATTGTGGTGGTCACGAGTACGAGACTCTACAGTATGCTACGATTTGGAAGATACATGGATACACTATCAGCAGTTAACTGAAATTGCCATATTTGGAAACTTCCGCGACTCCATGGCAATTATGGCAATTGACGCGTACAATCCATCTTTGTCTTTGACTGGGAAAATCCATCTTTGTCTTTGACTGGGAAAGCAGAAATACGTGTCTCGTACCCAGACCTAATACCGCTTTTAGCGGTATTAGGTCTGGGTACGAGGCTACACAGAAGAGCAACATTTCATGAACTTCAGCTGGCCTTATACTACAGTGGGCAACATCACTACAGCGTCACACTTGCTAGTCGGGATGCATGCACATGGATGAGCAGTACAGAGAGTTGATAGTCACAGGGTTGCCAAATAGATGTTGATCTCTATATGGCAACCATGAGACTATCAACTTTCTCTTCATAGATATACTAGACTAGAGTCGATCGGTTGGTAGGTTGCCGTCAGAAGAAGTCCCGTTTACTAATTAAGAGGTAGGAAAACAAAATGACAGCTACAGAACTATCACAAAAACTGTTCAAAGAAAGAAACTGTACTAAGAAACCTGTCAATAAGATTCATAAATAAAATATAATTCAGGATTCCCAAAGCTAAAAGATGGATCAGTTAGGTTACCAAAAACAAGCAATCATTTCTGATGGTTTAAAGCTGGGTTTGTATTGCCAGACCATAGATAGATAGCTAATAGCTAGCCAACTAGGCTGGCCTACCCTATGCAAACCCAGCTTCCTTCGTAATTTAGCAGTAGGTTACATTCAACCAATAATAAGATATTTACACACTCTAACCTGACTCTCGTTCATGCTCCGATCGAAGCACAGAAGGAGGCGTGGTAGGCCGATCCGATCCGATCTAGGCTCTTCCAATTTTTCACGGATTGTACGCTATCATGGCATTTATTGCGCAGTTTCCGGTATGGTTACTACTATATGATCATACGGACTGCAGGATAAGGCTGGTCATGTGCGGTCTCTTTTGTCAGTATATATCCTGAAAAATTCGGGGGAAGCGGGTGCTATATGTGGGGATGGCACCGAAAAAAATGGCCGCTGCATTAAATGTGTACATAATGGTATGTTTAAAAGTATGCTTTACATGTAGTCATAGCCTTTATGAGCCATACCTGTCATTCTCGAGTGTTTTCATCAGTAACAAGACTCTTAGCATTGCTGGAGAGCACCACTGAAGCACTACATCGGTAAGTCGCAAAACGGCAAATCGTCCATTTCTGATTATTAGGTATTGTTTCTTCAGCCAGGCTACCACGATACTGACTGAAGCAAATACAGCGATTGATACACGAAGAAGCAGCATTTGCATTCAGGCATTGCACTTATACCAGACCACTTTCAAAGAACGCGAAGTTTTGGACAGTGATTTACTGGTTTTCTAAAGTGAACGCTTGCCGTTCCACGTCATTTTCGTTCATAACAATTAATAACGTAACCGGAAACTCACCTGAGCACGCGTTTGATAGTTAGAAGCCTGTATTGCTTGTGACGTCTGAGGTGTGCATCAGCTTCTGTCAGGACTTGGAGTGTGCTTCATCATAGCAGTGAGTTGAAATGAAATATACATTAGTGTAATCAATGCAACTGCTAGGCTAGGCTGACCACGATGATGTGCATTAAATAGAGTCAGTACCCGCATAGTTCTCAGTGCTGTGCATTCCTACGACCTACATGTACGATCCTGGCCCGTATTGCCTTATCCCTGCTAATACTCAACAATTAAGTGTGCTGTGATATTATAGCTACAAGCTGCTACGCCATGTATGCAACCAGGCCTTGCCTGGAGAAAGAAACACTGCTGCCATTCGAATGTGCTCTATAAAGAGGGTAGATGACTCTGCTGTAATTTTGCTGTTCTCAGTTGGCTTCGGGAAAAATAACCTTACATCACTACTGAACATACTATTTTCTGCTGATAATCATGATTTAAAACAACACCTTGCTAACCATGACCACAGGTTAAGTTATTTGTACCATGGGTTTCTACTGTACATGGGGTTTGTACCCTGAGTGCAGTTTTATGTATTCCCGAGGGAATACATAAAACTGCACGAAGGGTACAATCCCATGTACAGTGCACTACTAATTGTGCTTTGCAAATGTTTTTGTAGATAATTAATTTCACAGCTGTGAGAAGAAACCTCAGTAGCCTAGCAACCCTCATGTACCCTGGCTTCAAAGGTTCCGCTTCTGTACATGGGATTTGTGCACTGTGGAGGCGCCTTTCATACACCCACGCACTATGGTACAAGGCTCAGTGAATCCAAGCTTTAATCAATGTGTGAGCTTGTTGACTTGTTTTTGTGTATTCATGGTTTGATGATATCATATTCTGCCTATATACATGTAGTGTGAGAGGGGGAGGGATAAGGGTGGGTGATGGGGTCAGTCCAGCCCTGCTGGAATGGCCGCTCTAGATTTGCAGTCTTGAAACTGTGTCTAAAAAGCGTTAAGCACGGTTGCCATATTTGTAATCTGTCATCCATCTTTCAATTTTGCACTCTATAGCAGTCACATGCGCACTGACCATTATGCCCTAGCTGAGAGCAATAAGTCTAAAATCTTGATTTCTAGAACTGCAGGCTAGAGAGTTATAGATGCAGGCCCGTAGACAGGGGAGTTGACATGAACCCCCATTGGAAGGTGCAAAGACCATGAGGTCTAGCATCGCACGAACTTACTGCTTGCACATCGTCTCGTTCAGTGTGTCATGAGGAGAACCAAACAGGGAGTGCATTTCTGCTTTATAATTGCAAGTGGAGGGTCAGGGCATGAGTCCATAGATATGGCAGCAGTCCAGTCTTTTTGGGGCTAAGAAAATACATGGAGAACTATGCATGGTATATAAATGCTTATTAACCCTCGCCACGTAGGCGTGAGGGTTATTGTAATCACCTGCGTCTGTCTGTTTGTCTGTCTGTTCCACGCATATTTCAAAGAGTTCAACTGCAACGATGCTGATAATTGGAATGCTGGACGACAGCAGTATGCCCTAGTGCAGAGTTAGCAAACTTTGGTAAACAGAGGCGGCTGTGTATGCAGGCTTACCGCAGGGGAGCCCCTCCCAACTTTCGAGTGGACCCTCCCTCAATCGTGACGCACATGTACGTACGAACAGAGCTGGCAATGCAATTAATTTCACGGAAGTTTGAGGCACTAGCATTTCTGGTGAGGGTTATGCACTTTCAAAGTGCCTTTCAATTCTCATGCGAGCACTTCTTGATAGCTGAAATTCACATGACCAAAAATGTTTCCATGCTTTATACAGAAAATCGGCTGCTTTTCAGTCTCTGTGGGAGTATACACATTGCCAGCAGCTAACTGCTATGTATGACCTCTTTTGAAAATTCTGGCTACGGGTCTATATTGTATGTAATATTCTCCTCTATCCATAGAACACCTCCAAAAATGGAGGCCGGCTGGAGTGCAAGAGTCTGCTGCAGGTTCAAGGGGTCCCTTAACCAGCAATGGACACTTTCAAGAAGATATGTTTGGACAGCAAGGTGAGATACACAGGTGTTCTACTGAACTTAATATAGTAGGCAGCAGATCCAAG
This sequence comes from Phakellia ventilabrum, assembly GCA_963921505.1. Classification (NCBI taxonomy): domain Eukaryota; kingdom Metazoa; phylum Porifera; class Demospongiae; order Axinellida; family Axinellidae; genus Phakellia; species Phakellia ventilabrum. Next base: position 4,161,677 of record OY997386.1, on the reverse strand, counting down.
GGTGGCAGGGCCGTCGGAAGCGGGGCGGCAGGGGCGGCCTGGGCCGCGCGACTTTTTGTGCCAATTTTTTTTCCGTATGGTCTTTGAATTTTGAACTTGCATATTTCTGTCCGAGTCAACGCGAAGGCTATGTCTGGTGGCGGTAGCCAACTACCAGCGCCGGCAATGCGCAGTAACCTTCTTCCTTTTAGCGTGTGTTTGGAAGTGGTGAAGCACTCGTTTCAGCGGCAGGGGTTCGATAAAGCTGCGAGGGGAGGACTGGGTAGCTACGAGGCTAGGGTTAAGGCTCTTGAACTCGAGTAAGCTGGCTGTGTGCTTGATCTCTGCCTGTATTGAGAGAGACAGTGTAGAGCTACATGATGACCTTCAATGTAGCGAGACGCTATGAGAACAATTTCTTGGCAGCTGAACTGAATAATTGGAAAAACATTTTCGCGCTTCGTGCAGAAATACTATCGGCCACTGCGCGGCCTCTGGCATCGCGACCAATGGCCGCTCCACCCTTGGGGAGCTTCCGACGGCCCTGGGAGGCATGGGTGGCCTGCACATTTAAGTGGAGAAATCAATGATATTATGAATAAACGGAACACCTTGGCATCTCTAAATCTCTAGGCAACTGAAAACTAGCCATCACTATAGCTTTCACTGATGGCCAATGAATAGGGGCTACAGTAGCAGTCAGAATATTGTTCCCGTAATCCTACTCCGGTGTAGCGTAGTCCACTCCGGAGTTACGCAGTCTAGCAGAATGGAGCGAGTTCAAGCGTAACTCTGCTCTGCTAATCTCCGCGAGCCTTACGTCATACATAAGATAATTTAATGTGTAGCCAGACCTCGTGCATGAATTGCGCGATCAGTAGATGACCGACAACGAAGAGCCAGAGACTTCTGAAGCTTTCCGCTGCAAACAGCCGTCGTCTAACAGGCCCTGGAGTATTTTCGGACTAAAACAAGCAGAGGCAAGTAACCAGAATGCTCAAGTAAGAGTGTAGTGTGTGTTAGCAGCTGAACTGTTCAACAGACCTCGTTAGGCTAGTATCTAACATGTAGCTCCATACAAGTAGTGGAGTAGTCTTCATTGTCTCTCGTAAGCGCTTTTCAACAGGAGCATAAGAAAATACACGAAACAAATTCTTAATACAAATGAACGGTACAGATCATGATGTCATCTTCTCTTGACCTGGAGCCGATCTCCGCTTCACTCCGGCTCCGCTCCGGACTCCGTAACGGAGCGGAATTATATACGACTTGGAGTGGAGTCCGCTACGTTACTGTACAATTACGGGAACAGTTTTTGACTCCTACTGTAGTGCAGTATGCATAAAAAGTACCTAAAATGTGGTTGGCCATAAACTTTATGAATATTAAAGATTTGAAGTATGCCTGCCTAATCAGGTCTTGTATTTGTGAAGAAACCTGCTTTCAGGTGTCTTATTATTAGTACTAGTAAGAAGCTGGCTTCTACTAGTTTACGCAGCACAACCACTAAATTGCACTAATCATATTATGAACCGCGTGAAATGGGTACCTGATTCCATTCCAGTCATTCAACGTTTAGTACAGCTAGCTACGTTAGGGCTGGTGGCTGAGGGAGCCTACAATGGACCAATGGTGGTTTCTTCTGGGGCAATTGATGTAGGAAAGTATGGTAAGCTACTGCTTTCCATCTGTAGCTAGTTTTGTAGCATTTCCGTATTTCTGTGCATCTCTACGCTGCTAGCCTGCCAGAATGAAAACGGGGCTAGATAGGTAGCTGCCAGCAGTCCTTCGTGCTTGCTACAGTCTCTGGGAGTGTTTCACCGCTAGAATTTTGCCTTGAAAGCCCATATCTTGATGCTAGTTAGTTGATTTAGATGACTTGCCTGAGATATTCTCTGGCTTCAACGTAAAAGAATTGTGGGTATGAACTAAGCATGTAGTTTATCAGGCTTCCGGCAACCCACGTGCGGTTATTAGGATTCCTTAGCTACATAAATACTGTGCATTCTGAGCATTCACATCGGCCTACAAGTTGAACTCAGATCAATATGCCAAAAACCTCCCTCTACACGAATGACAGAGCGACCACCGAGAGGGTCCGGAGGAAGGAATTATCACATCTTATGGAGGAGTTACGAAGAGCACTAAGAGGGTGTTTTCGATCTACGGCCCAAATAAGAATATTGCACACGAAGTGCGGCACCTTACGTTATATTAAAGAACTAAAATCAATGAAGAAGATGGGTACAAAGAAATTAATTCAGCCCCTCCCACCAACAAGCTAGTCAGTTAAAATTTTTAGATTAATTGTTATTATTGATAATAATGCAGATTTTTTTTCACAGGCAAGTAGAGAGCTAAAAGCTGTAGCAATAAAACCGTGTGACTTGGGCGTGGAAAATGCCATGATGGTGGCAGTGCATCGTTTGGAACATTTGATGGATAAAGTAGAGCCAACTCTACTACAAGCTGAAGCTATAAAACTGGTATGCCCTCATGATCATGTATTAACAGATAGAGAAATTCTATTTAAATCCAACCACTATAATGTTTATCTTCAGTGTGACTTGGAAGTGGAAGATCCCATGATGGAAGCAGTGAACCCTTTTGACGATCTGATGGCTCAGCAAGAATTACAAGTGGGCACTGGCACCATTTCAAGATGTGATGGTGGACAGAGATAATTTAGAGATAGACAAACTACTAGAAATATTCATGCAATAACTGTGCATAAAATTACTAGTATAAGTATTTCTATTGTTGACCTACACACATTTTTGTCATAACATTACTTACTATTAGTACGTATTTTCACTTGTTTATGTTTTGTAACTTTCATTTGTAAAGTTGTTAAAATTTGCATTCAGTTTGTTTGGTTAACTCAACTATAGTGTACTGGGTTCGCATCGAGATATGTGGTATAGTTGTGTGCATGGGGAGTTTCTACACGGTATAGGCCAACATATTTAGAAAGAGGTCGAGGAATGCATTGGCCACTTAATTGTTGAGAAGGTTGTAGAGAAGATACACAGTTAAGTTTCGGTAGTAAGCGTGATCCTCACATGACTACGTAGCTTACCGTGCAGTTCGCTCGTAATGTTTGGCATAAAAGGGGGGTCACAGAAGAGTGGGTGAAAACTAAGAAAATGTATGTGAAGCTCCTATACTTTCAGTTTCTGTAAGGAGTTATGACCAAACATTGTTTTAGGGGCCCCTACACGGCATGTGTTCAAAATGGTATTTCTGGTAGTTACATGGATGCCATCTTCGAAGTTGTGGCACACAACAATCAGAGATCTGGACAGGTTTATAACATAGTTTTACCAAGGGAGGCCTACTACAGCTATCAGGCTAGTGGAGTTTACGTAGCCTCTGTATAAGTAGAGATACAAGCTCTATTAACAGGTTTGCACTACCCTAAAGCAATTACCTAAAAGTCAGCAGCAGATAGCCAGCTTGAGTGATGTGAATGTGAGTTTTAAGCAGCACAGGTCATCTCTCCACTCTCCCGTAGCAGCCATGGCTGATCCTTGAAAATATATTGCAGATAGAGACAGCAATCTGCCAAAGTAGCTTCTCCAGCAGCATTGTTATGCATGATTCCGGGTTAGTCGTTATTTTTGCAACAGGCTGGTTCGCAACCTGTCTCGTCCTAGTTCGTGATTGAATACATTCACATCTCTACTCGCTTGCTATACTTTACACTTGGCAGTGTGATTACGCTTGAAAGCTGATTACCGTATTGTCTCAATTAATTCGACCGCTATACCAGCATTTCAGATTTGCGTGGTCTATGGACTAATTTGCATGCCGAAAGGTACGGTGGGTGGTCGAAAAATAAGAGTATTTTAGCCAGCGCCTTAGCGAACTACTTTTACTGGCTGTTTTGTGCGACAAAAGAACTAGAACTTGCGGCAGCAACAGCCCCAGCAGATTTGCACTACCCTAAAGCAATTACCTAAAAGTCAGCAGCAGTTTAACAGGTACATACAGTCAATAGCTAGTACTGTAATGAGCGCGTGCTAGCTAGTAAGTGCGTACAGTCAATAGTTAGCTAAAAGTAGTCTCACGGGCCAGCCTCACACGCACTCACTCCTCCGTGCGAGTGAGGCTGGCCCACGAAACTAAGCTAAAAGGTGGTTAACAAGCGCTAGCTAGCAAGACTTACTTGTGGAGCGTCGTGTCACTGAGACGTTCCCATGCTTCATTTCAGCTCTTCATTTGGATTGTAGAATCACTACACACAACAGTGCTTCTAGAATTGCGGCGCTATTGGGCTTGCGCATGGAAATGGCGAATCAGCTGTCAGTCTCAGTAGATTGCCTTATTTGGTACTGCACTCTAAACTTCACAGTTTTGATAGGATCAATCAATTATGGCACAAGCCCAGCTGAAGCAACATCCCCTCTGAAGGACAATGTAGTGTGGTCGATTTAATTGAATCAGGGAATGGGCTGGGGCCTGGTCGATATAATTAGGGCATTTTGATTCTATTTAGAGCTGAAAAGGGGGTCTAAATATAAGAGGGGTCGAATTAATTGAGACAATACGCTATATTATGTTAAGTGCTGTATATATACCAGACCTTTCTCATGCACTCCTATTCTTTGCCATTTTGAGTGATGTGAATGTGAATTTTAAGCAGCACAGGTCATCTCTCCTCTCTCCTGTAGCAGCCATGGCTGATCATTTTCTTGCAACAGGCTGGCTCGCAACCTGTCTCGTCCTACCCAGGTCGTGATTGAATACATTCACATCTCTACTCGCTTGCTATACTTTACACTTGGCAGTGTGATTACGCTTGAAAGCTAGTAAAATAAGTGCACAAATTAATTATATATGTTAAGTGCTGTATATATACCAGACCTTTCTCATGCACTCCTATTCTTTACCATTTTATATCATACATGCAGCACACTTAACTCTTTTTGACATGATCACCCGCAAATGTCAAATAAACATATTATTAAGGTGGTTTGTTATCTACCTCGTGCTGTCGCTTCTGTTTGCTGGGGGGATTGTTGGAATTGCATTCACAGCAATTGACAGCAAACCCGAAACAAGTGAGCTCGGTTTTGCAGGTGACAATATTATAGTGGGTGAAGCAAACTCATGGTGGCGAAAAACAGTGATTGTAAGAGAATGTCCATTGACTGGAAATGGGAAGTACTACCCTCCTATCTATGTGGTGAATAAGAATAATATAGCAAGCAAATTACATGAATATGACCATCCTGTATTTTCTTCGGAAAATGTTTTTTCTTACCAGATCCGAGGTGCGTCACTCTGCCAACCTGCGACAACTGTATACCTTTTGTGGCAGTCAAACATCACAGCAAACATTTGTTTAGCTAGTACAAATATCTCAACAGTATCCTACCCAGTAGAAGTCTCTATATATAAAACCAACAAAGCTGATGGGGAGTGCCTCACTACTAATTAGCTATAATATGCAACTGAACGTAGGTGCCAACAACCAAACACTGTGCTCATTGGTGAACTTAACAATCAGTAAACCAGTACGTTTCCCTAAAAGCCTCCGGCATAGTAACTTATTCATATAACATATTTTATCACGTAGAAAAAAAGCAATCAACCAAGACTATGTTCTTCTTGCGTCCATTAAACCCCATCCACTTCCTGTACCTTACCCACAGACAACACACGTTTGCAGTGTATATGAGAACTCTTATAAGACTTTGATCATTGTGTCTTCTGTCACAGGATTTTTTATCCTTTGTGTTTTTGCCTTTCTTGCATACTGTTGTGTCCGTAAAAGGCAAAGACAGAATTTGGTATGAATACAGCTCCATAAAGGTATTGCTTATTTATAAGCAATACCTTTTACATCCATATGAGAATAACTTTTTGTGGTCTATGTATATTTTCACTTATCAAACATGGATAAAACAAAACTAATGTATCTTGTGTACTATATTATTACTGCGTGGGGTACTAGCCTTGTCCCATGCATGTTTCACTGTAACAATATAGATAAAGTGCAACATGCATGTGGGCCTGGGTACCACTGAATAAATTAAAGTTACGAATGGATGAAAATATATGCTCTGCCTCTTTCGCCAAACAAGAAACTCTGCTCCATGTGCCACAACGGTTGTCTACTTAATTAATTGCAAGCACATAATTATCACTGAGATATTCACCTACAATACTATATATATACTGCAATACAGTAGAGATGGTCTCTTGCTACTACTCAACTTCAAGAATAATATAATTACTAGTTGCCACCAGATCATGACGCTCAAAATTTCACAGCTCAATAACACCAACGGATGTCTTGCTATGAATAATGACGTAAAATACAACAGTACACATAACAGTTTTCCCCACAGTTCAGATAATTTATGATATGGGCTATACCTACCAAGGGGAAGACAAAACTAGAGTAGCCGCTAGGCATATATAGCATGCATGCTTACCGTGTAAAAGTTACACGCTACAGCTATAAACTAAAATATCGCAATACTATGGCAAGACCCTGGTCACCTCCAAAAGTGTGTATAAGGTTGCAGTATCCTGAGAACTGTAAGTTCACCCTATTATTTTGAAGGGGCGAGGGTCGGTCACATTACTGTATTATACCGAAGCACGTTAAAAAAAAAAAACACCATGTAGCTACACCACAATCTAACATCCTGTCATCCCATGTAACACCCACGTATAATGAGATCTCGTTGGAAAAATGGCAAAAGATATAGGGATGACAATCCATAAGAGTTACTTCAGTGTCTGGAATGCACAGGTGGAGGTCTGGCTACCTGGCCATGTCATGCATGAGGCCGGCCATATGGCATTCGTAATTTGTGTGGCATATACAAGGCTGTAAGCACTATAGGCATGGGGACGATCATATGGTGCGCCATTATATTTGCACACCAATATAGTCATATCTGTGGCAAGTACAGTGACCTTCGCTGCATTAACACAGTAAAGATGGCTATACTTGCCACAGATATCATTTTGGTAGCGACATTCACTTTTGCATCATAGTCCAGACTTTCAATCCACTATCTCTGCAATATAACCTTGAATAGACACGGCCCCAATGACATTATTATAGCATGCACTATGACTAAGCTTTGCAGCAAGTTGTCCAACTCTTGCTATTTTACCTTAAAATTGCATCAGAAGCAATCTCATAAGGCCTGACCCCCTAGTATGCACGCATTACGCAGTCTAATACACAATGTCAGCATCTCAATCTATTGTATCAGAAGCAATCTCATAAGGCCTGACCCCCTAGTATGCACGCATTACGCAATCTAATACGCAATGTCAGCATCTCAATCTATTGGCCTACCCATTCCTATTCTCAGTGAGCCAGCCCTGTCGTGGCAAAATACTGACTATGCCCTAATCAAAACAGCGATTAGGTCTTGTTTTTGTTAAAGCATACTCCATTTAGTGGCAAAATACACACTATGGCCTAATTGAAACAGCCCTTAATAGAGCTTGTTTCGGTTAAGGTTTCGGTCATTTGACAAAATATTCACTATGCCCTAATCAAAACAGTAGCTACATTGAGCTTATTTTAATTAAGGCATAGTCTGTTTTGTGGCAAAGTACTCACTAAACCCTAATAGAAACAACCCTTAGGCCTTTAGTCAGCAAGGCCAGCTTGGCAGGATGGGCTGGGTTAGCCATGGCCCAAAACATATTTGTTGTATGCTGCATTTTTGCATGCCGCTTCGCTATAATTGCACCTTTGGAGGGCAGGGGCAGGGTCTGAGCACAAGATTTACACATGTAAGTAGGGATGGCGTCTAAGAAGAGTTTCGCAAGTTTAGTTCCAGATACCATTCATGCCAGTCCCAGTGGTCCCAGAGTTCATGCTATCACAGAGCTACACCTTCTCAAGTTCTGCGAGCATAGAAACATTATAAGCCTCCTGCTCTGTGAGACTTAGCTACAATGTTTAATATACTATAGCATGCACTAGATATTATATACTATATGTTTTGCAGCAGGTTGTCCAACTCTTGCTAATATTGCAACAGAAGCAATCTCACATGGCCTGAAATCCCAAACTTTCAGACTCCCCTATAGTATGTGCGCTTTGCATAATTTAATACGCATCTCAGTCTATTAGCCTACCCATTCCTATTCTCAGTGAGCCGACCCTTTTGTGGCAAAATACTGACTATGCCCTAATCAAAATAGCCATTACGTCTTGTTTTCGTTAAGGCATAGCTACTCCATTTAGTGGCAAAATAAGATCTCTAAGGGCTGTTTCGATTAGGGCATAGTGTGTATTTTGCCACAAAATGACTATGCCTTATAACCAAAACAAGATCTAAGGGCTGTTTGAATTAGGCCATAGTGGTACTCTGTTCCACAACTTTCTTCTATGAAGCACTCATGAGGTGGAAACAAGGACATCACACTGCAAAAACATGTGGGTTGTTTTAACCCAGTTGGGTTACCACAGTTGCAATTTAAGGATCAAAAACAACCCTCACGTTTTTGTGTATGCACTCTACAATAACATGAGGGTTGATTTTGAAACTTAAATTGTGTGCATGCACAATGCAAAAACATGAGAGTTGTTTTTCACCCTTAAAATTGCAACTGTGGTAATCAAGCTGGTTTAAAACAACCCACATGTTTTTGCAGTGCAGGAGTAGCTAGCAACTCAGAGGGGTGTATGAAGCGCGTAATGATAGTCGTGTTTGTGTTATATTCTGCATGAAAGTGAGAAATTCTGTGAATGTTGGGAATATGCATTGGAGTTTGATTGTATGTTAGTACGAAATAGTTATCAAATGCAACATAGCTATACACTAATTTGTTATCCATTACTGCAGGTCTTCATGCTGAAGTGACATAGACTACTCTCCACAACAGCAGAATATGGAGCTAAAATAAGAACCACTGCGTGGGATCAGCATTTACAGTATACAACACTTTGAACAAGACTGATGTATCATATTTTTTTTACTAGCCTCGTTCCCAGGCCACACCCCTCCACGCGAAAGAGTGGGTGTGGCCTGGGAACGAGGCTACACGAATTATCCAACTGAAGGTTGTGCTCGGCAACATGCTTCTGGTTAGCGCTCAGAACTTGCCAAAACAGAATTATCATCGCTACCTAGCACTCTTTCGCAGTCTAGCCGATTATACGCGGTAATTAGCGCGCGCCTCTGTATACGGTAGCGGAAATTAATCGTAAGGTGGAACTAATTTCACAGCCTCGTGGCAAAAACTATTTATATTTTCTAAACGCTGGAAGATCGCTACGGGCAACGTGATACCAAGGTGAAGCGCGATCCCAGGGCTTTCCAATGGTGCCAAGAACGCGGGGCTGCCTCCATGCTGGACAAAGATAACGCGCTGGATATCGATGGGTGAGTTAGTATTGTTAGCGGTAGCTACTAACGCTTGGCCAATACCTGGTTCTTCTATCGCTTTGTGATAGGATGGACAGGTATTGGCTAGGCCTAGGTATGGGGCATGTGTGTGAAAGTCATAGGCTACTGCTAATGACAGTAACAGTTCGAATACTAACCTGGGTAGTGAGACCGAATTTTGAAACGTCTGGGCCCCCGAGACTAACTAAGAGCGCTAATGAGTCGAAAGTTTGTGGGCCTGTTGATGAGAATAAGGTGACGGATAGTAGTGTAATAGTTTACTGAAGACAAGCTACAGATATAGATAGAGTAAGGAGAAAATCAAAATTAAGGGAGGGGGGGGGGTGTTGAGCAATCTACGACAGTCACAAGGTAGAATACTCGAAGAGGATTCACTGCTCTGCTCCCACCCGGTGTTTGTGCCACAGCAGGAAGCAGTCACTGGAAGGGTCTCCACTGTGACAGAGCCAGACATCACACTCACGACAAAACCATGAGGTATCTGTGCGTTGGTGCGATTTGCTGCAGTGGGCACATCGTCCTCTCTGCTTCTTTGTCGGGTGGGACTCATTGGAGAGCTTGATCGGAAAGTGTCGCAGTGGAAGGGGAACTATGGCAGAGGAGTTGCGGCCAGGTCTGCGACGACTGCAGTAGTCACCAATAAGGTGAGTTGCCAGCTTCAAGCGGAAGTCCTTGATCCTCTTGATTGTGTGGTCAGGGCTGTAGTTCTTATAGAGGATGTAGGTGTTGGTTACTGCCACATCAAATAAGAAATAGAAAATGTACTTATAGAATTTCCTACTCTTTGTGCGGCAGCTATAGTAACCACGCAACTGGTCACCCCGATCCACTCCTCCCATGTAGGTGTTGTACTGGACGACGGATTCTGGGCAAGGGACAGGGATTCTAGAGCCATCCCGTTGTCGTCTCAGTACAGTGCCAGATGCTTGGGGCTGAGTGGTTGTGGACATCACTGTGACTGCCTTTCTGTCCTGCCAGACACTTGCACTCACCTTCCCCTGCTGCACAGTCTTGAAGTCACCCCTTAGAAAGTAAGTGTGAATATAGATGATGTATACTCAATCATGATTGCAATCTTGATGTAACTCGTTCTCAGGCCTGTACCCTAGCTTTCGTCGTGTGGCGGAAGCTTGTGAACAAGACCACCTAAATAACTGTAGTTTCTATTATTCAGTAAGTATTATATCCTACCTCTTTGACAGCTTTGCTCCCTTCAGTTCCTCAGGGAATCCCCTCCTGTCCTTCCTTGCTGTTCCACAGCTGTAAATCCCATCCTTCACCAAGTCAGCAAGAAGATTGTGGTTGGTAAAAAAGTTATCAAAGAATACATGGTGATTCTTCCCCTTCAGCTCACTTGTGAGCTCCTTCACCACACGAGTACCAAGGCCCTTTTCTGCTGAAGCTCCCTTGCCAGTGTATACTTCTAACTTTGAGAAGTAGCCGTTGTTGCTATCACCCAACACCCATACCTTGATGCCTCGCTTGATTGGCTTTAGGGGCATGAATTGTTTCAGCGAGGAGCGTCCCTGAAACTTAATCATTGCTTCATCCACTGCAACTTCTTTGTGGGGGTTGTAGAGCTCGGCAAACTTCGTGCAGAAGTAATTGATGAGGGGACGTATTTTCCCAAGTCGGTCGTATCCTGGGGAGTCTCTTGGTGAAAGAGTGCTGTTATCCACAAAATGCAAATATCTGGAAATATCACGGAACCTGTCGCGTGATATTCTGTCGGCAATGGGTGCGTAATGAAGCAGTGGATCCCGCTTCCAGTAATCGTCCAGAGATGGTAGTTGGACGATGCCCATCAGGATAGAGAAGCCCAGGTATGCCTTCACCTCATCTGCTGTTATCACACGCCACGTATCATACTTCTCATCTCCCATGACCTCTCTTGCATACCTGTTGCTCTCCTCCACAATTACTTGCACCAGGTCATCGCCAAAGAAAAGCTGGAAGACCTCAAGCGGTGACTCGGGGATGGCAGTGGTTGGGCCGACAGGAGTGGAAAATGGCTCGATGACGATGCTTTGGAGCCTGGATGACCATGAGGTGGGTAGAGAGGGGGCTGCTGTAGATGAAGGTGAAGGGGATCCCGTGGATTGTTGGGTGGGGGTTGGGGAGTCTGGCACTGGAGAGCTGCTGCGACCGATGGTTGGGGAGTCTGGCACTGGAGAGCTGCTGTGACCGAGGGTTGGAGAGTCTGGCACTGAAGTGCTGCTGCGACTGAGGGTGTGGGAGTGTAGCACTGGGGGGGCAGGAGTTTCGTCATCTATGTCATCATCGCTCTCCTCTTCTCCTAGGATCACCGAGAACTCATCGTCACTGCCCTCCATCATGGGCTCTTCCAAGTCATACTCTTCCTCATCCATCGTGACAGCCTCCAGAACCTCCTCTACTGACATGCAGGGCCTCTTTGTCATCTTGGTTGTAGCTGTTTTGTAACAGGAATATTGCAATTTTTGTCTGAATCCATACAGTGCTCATCTATAATTCTATTCATAGTATCACCTACCTCAGGAAGTGTAGTAAAGACGTACAAGTGTTGGTCGCGCTTAGCTCCACCTTACTTCCACTTACGGCGCTGTAGGTGTATAGCGTTGCAGCTGACGCAAAAATGCGTCTACCGCGCTTTGCGTAATGTACGCGTATGACGCAATAATTGCAACAATACTAATCTAGATTAACGTGAGCCTGCAAACTTCGTGGCCGGCCGTAGACTAGACTGTGGCCTAGTAACGTAACTTAGTGCACGTGATAATTGCGGGCGAACCACACACACACGCGCACACACACACGCGCACACACACACAGACAGAAAATCGTAAAGCTATCTTAGCACTGGCCGGGCGCGCGCCCGGCTGGTACTATGCTTAAGCTTTACTGGTACGTACGCCCGGCTGGTACTAAGGGCTGGTTAAAACTTGTAGTACACAGACTTATGGATGAGAAAGTGGTTATTGCAAGAGATATTGAGTGGGTGGGTGCATGTGTATAACATACGTACACACACATTTTATGCCATGCATGATTGTCATCTATACCTACACAATTATACAGGTACCAATAGGTTTTCACTGACCGATACAGCCATACTCTGCCATTCCAGTTAGTGAAAGGACCAGCCGAAGTGTATTCCAATGGTGGATGGATAGTTCATTAACTCACTATAGCTACTACCCAATTGGACATAAAAATATACTGCTGGTATTAGCTACACAAAGAGGTTACCAGCAGCAGTCAGCAGAGGCAGTCTAATTAATAGTGATAGTACATGTACTGTGATTTTGTATTCTTATAGTTACGGTGAATATTACAATGTATTGGAGGATGATTGCAACAAAATTTCCGTACACGTATGCGTTTCCTACACGTCACACGTAGATATAATATCCCTGTGGTCACACGTACATGAGTAAGAGCGAAGAAAGGTGTAAAAATTCTGAGGTTTGCAGCGTTTGTCAGGTATTGATGGAACGTTTACCTCACAGCGCTGAAAGCGCGAGTGAAGGTTTGTGTCTGGAGCGAACGGAAGGAACTCGTTCCGAATTAGCCCGCGTTCTGAGTTACCAGCCCTACCTTATCAGGCAGCACCACTTCGACGACAAGTTGTGTTGCAGGGATAATATAATACTTTCAACCTACAAAGCATACGGCTTCAGTGAGTTGTCATTTATCATTTAGATGTTTCGATACATGTCATAATGGTTACGTGTTATAAATATTTGCACTCCACGGGTCACGCAACTTAAGCAGAAACTGTAATGAGGAGCACCGCAATCTACAGTGGCTAGGTATCTAGGTTGCTACTACCACGCTTTGGAAATGATTAAATCATATCATTGTTAGCTATCTGATATTCCCGTTTGATTAAATGTACCATGCTGTTTTAAAAAGTGTGTAGGCATATGCAATCTTTATTAATCTATGAGTTGGGTAATCATAGATATTACAGACTCCGATCCCACCATCATGAGATAGATGGATTCGGCTAAGCCGTTTAGCACATTTAATTGGCACGCGCGAGTCGCCCCTCGTGGGGTGAGAGACACGCCCCCTGGTTGGCAGAAAGAACCTTGTACTAATGTACAAAGGAGAAGATAGTGGTCAGCTGTTGCACTTTTGGCTGCAGAAATGCAGAAATGCGCATATAGGGGGCCGGAAGGGCTTGGATTCTATCGGTTTCCAGGGGATTCATAGGAAAAAAAGATGTAAATCGATTCTCGCCACAAGGAGAAAGAACTGGAGCCTCCAAGAATTTGTGGCGACCACTTTAGCAGATCGGTAAAGAGTCGGAGAAAAAAAGTCAAAGAGAGCGACTGAACACATATTCAAGGTTTTCGAAGAGTGGAACAGTCATTGTGGCTGAAAGAAAAGCCAGCCGGCAGGTGAGTATACAGTGACAGGCCTGCGTGTAGCTAGCTTTCAATGGTTAGCTTAGCCGCTTATATGACCACTTTGAACTGCTATCTCATGATGGCGGGATCGGAGTCTATAATATCTGCAGAGATTAAAGAGTGCAAGTGATTTATGCGTACACACTTTCAAGTTCACTTTAATTAATACGGCATGGTACAATCAAACGAGACTATCAGAGCAATCCAATGACTGTGTTTCCAACATTCATCTGAGAATGGTTAATCATCCAAGCATATATAGATATTCATCAAAAGACTCAAACCTCAAGACCACAGCAGCCATACAAATTAAAGACACCACCAAGCCAATATTATATCTGTTACAGCAGCAATTGAATTAGCTGTCACAACTACAGATAGGAATTGCCCTGGTAAAACCAGTTTTAGATCATTATGAATAATTAATGAGGACTTTCCTCTGAAGTATGCTGGTTAGACCCTGGATCCCTTGTTGCCTAGCTACCCAGAGCTCACCTAGTCTCCACATAGAACTGGGTCTCCCAAACCTACACAGACTTGTGCAAGGAATTGTGTGCTTATACAGAGCTTCTCATGGACCAGAGGCTGCCTAACACTCCAATTCCGAACTAAATACTACTTACCACGACCACCGAATGTGGCTGCTGAGCTGGTAGCTACACCACACTGGAAAATAAAATACTGGCTAGATGGTTAAGTGACTCATACCAAACCTACATCAGCGTCTCTAAACACAAAATTATTGGAGTATTGGCAGCAATGGCGGACACTAGAGCCTGATAACACAGCTGCACTGGACCCTATCTCCAATTATTAAATTAGGGCAAGCCTACTCTATATACCTCACCTACTACCTGAGCATCCAAATGCGCCTTGAGCCTCCAGCCTTTCATGTAGTCACAAGGCTCCTTGGGCCTGCACCCATGGCCAAACACGGCTCTCACTGGCCTAGCCTACAATATCCTTGGTTGCAGGAGGCTATGTTTTCTCAACTGTGGTGTCACCCTTATCTATAGCCTTATTCTGATTCCTAGACCACTAAGCTGAGGAATGAGTCTACCCTTTCTATTGAACCGCCATACGCCACTAACTACTGCTGGTTGTGGCAAGCGTAAGCAAGCTCCACGCAGTTGTGAAGTGCTTGGACTTATAGTACTGTAACATCCAACGTTTCATATGCAGTAACTTTTAAGCTTCAAAGTGCCTCAATAACTATGTAATAATTCCAGCGTCCATTTAATGTACTTGTCAACACATTCAGCTCACGTTTTATGCATGATTTTAGCTATCAAGGATCCGGATGGGCTGTCGTAGCGAATTTATGCATTTCATTGACAAGGCAAACCCTTCAAAATTACTTACCTTTCAGCATTTTAAGAAGTTTGTTGGCTCATCCGAGCATCAGATTATGCACTTATCATCTGCACATGATTATGTCATAGCTCTATCATTATGTCAGTGGTAGTAGCAATGCGCACACACACGCATACCTACGCTTGGAGTCTTGGAATCAGCGATCGCTTCATCTCTCCAGGTCAACTAAATATTGCTGTCAGCATAATGGCATTACTTACTCATTGAAGCTCACAGTTTTGCTACTATGTGTTTATTATGCATACTTTTTAGGGGGCACGTGCCCCCCCCCCCCCCCCCCATCTATGCAATATATATGCCGTGTCAGTAGCGGTCTTGCCATAGCTCTCCACTATCTTATGTCTTTTCTGACATCCTGGATGTTAAGGCAAGTAGGCAAGGTGCTCGCATCTTTGATGCAATTAATAAAAGTACAACCTACTGGTATTACTTTTGCAGCATCAAGACCCTAATAAGGAGAAGAATTTTGCACTTTGTACAGGACGGGTACCACCTGTGTAGGCCATCTTATGGTTACTTTGTCTTCAAGGAGGCAAGCTTGCAGAGCTGTAGAATCTAGCTGAATTCCTAGGAGTGTCAATTTGTTGGATGGGCCTTGTAGCTTATCTTACGCTAGGAGAATGCCTAAATGTCTGCAAAGACTGATAATTCTTTGTAGGCCAGTCTGGAAGTCTTCTGAGTTTGGTTTGACTAATATCAGAAAATCATTGAAGTAGTGGTGTACGACATGGATGCCTTCCTTACTGCCTCTAATATTTCCCCAAAGCTTACAGACTCACCTGACAGGATTTGCCCGTGAGTTTGGTAGCTAGTGCAGGGATTGCCGTTACACATGCTACAAAGAGGGCTGGCTGCTGGCCTGCCAAGGTTGCTTGTAGTGACTGGACTTCCTGGAAGGTGGTGGCTGCTGCAGCGAGAAAAGTGTAGTTGCTGCTGGGGGACCGGCCGAGTTTGTGGTTATTGTGGTAGGACGAGATGTAATGACCAATGCTGGCACGGGGGTAGTTATACCACTGCCATGTCTATATTTTTAAGAAAATATGAAAAAAAACTGGCACGGCTGCCAAAGAACCTGCGGAAGAAACTCACCCTCCTAGAAGTAAATGAATGCCAAGTATCTACAAACATTCCTGAGAATTGCACCAAAAAGTCACTGATTACTGCATCAGCTTGATTATTTTATCACAACCAAGCACACTAATATAGTGTTGAGATTCGCTCCAATAACAGTTACCTTGTTGTGAATATGTATTTATACACATAGCTCTATGAGGTATTTCGCATGTAAGGAAGTGAATACTGATGCTAATTGTAACAAGAATCTACTTGCCTAAACATTGGAGGGAATAGTGTAAATTGAGCTCTGCCCCAATACTTATATTATTTGTCTACCCCACTGCAGGGCAGAAGATGACTAAAACTAGGATGGTGGTTACTGCAGTACTATTACTACTGTGCTGGAGTACACATCAAGCCAAAGCTCAAAGTGGGTAGAAATTATAATTCTTGCGACATGATATTGAGTGCTGAAATAAAAATTGACACAATTGAGTGTATACCTACACTAATTCAGTCCTATATACTCAGCCCTGCTATGGGGCAAAATATAAAATATAATAGGAAAGAATGCAATAGGGAAAAAGTTAATTCAATTCTCGAAATGAAGAGACTTACTGACACTGTTAGATGGACAGTGATGAATCTTTTCAGAGGAATGAAAAAGTATATGGACCGAATTTGTCCAGTAAGCTCATCCTTTTGAGAACTGACCAATAAAGCTCGGTACAGGTGTTAATAGGCCATGAGGCGGCCGTTTTCCTGAGCCTAATACGCGTGCGTGACCACGCTTTAACATGTGGGAATAGTATGAAATAGCTACATGAGCTATATAGAGCGATTCAAAATTTGTACAACTACCTATACTATAAAAAGATACTTTCTACTGGTTTGAAACTTGTGTTGCTACTGTTTATAAAAGCTGAGATGAGAACACTGCATGATAGATAGCACAATCGATAGGCTCACCCTATTTCTTCAGTTGCTTATCAATGGCAGCGTTCTCAGGTACGTGAGCGAGTATACCGACCTGAAGGACAATCTCCATAGATTCCTAATTAATTAGTAGGGGAATTCCCAATAACATGATAACTGCCTAGGCAGTTAGAGAAGTTGACACAGTGCAGCAGCATAATACCATTAGCGCTGGTGTAGTTGGTTTAATAGAAAAGACTTCTGAGGCATGGTGGTAGGCCTGAGAAACAATAAACTGACTTATCATGGCCTAAATAGAGATTTGAGCACGGTCCAAGCAATAGAGTCTGTCTCTCCACTCTCCTGTAGCAGCCATGGCCAAACCATGGATAGTGTTGCAGACCAACATCTCAGCCTGGTATTTTTTATCACATGACAAAGCCTAAGATTGTCTATGATGTTATGTAGAGAGGAGTGCATTCATAGTACATGCTAAACTTTGATACAAATTGAGTGCCCCCCCCCCCCACCCAACACACACACACACACACACACATGCAACTGTTATTATTCCTATTGTACTACAAAGGTATCTACAAGTTTCATAAATGTTTGGTACTTTATTGCTGCAGATAGTTCCTGTGTTGACGCCAACTTTATGAGTTGCTGTTACCCTGACAATGATGATGCCTGTTTTGTAGGCTCTTGTTGGTGCGATCAGCAGTGCTATGACGCAGGAGATTGCTGCAGTGATATTCAAGATATTCTATGCTTTCCAGGAAGTAAGATCAATTGTAATATAAGCACTTACTCATTTAGTGAGTTTAATTATTTTCATTACTTCCATTCGTTCCATTATATTTTATAGCTACTTAACTACAGCTCCCGCTCTATATAAAGCCGCATTAAATTACATCAGTCTAATTACAGTAGCTATCTTCTCCTCTAGTATATGCCAAAACAGCTCATGCCTGGCCAGGTGGTAGTAGCTAGTCTGCATAGCCTCATGCTCTGCACTCTCTGCTTTTCTGTTATATCTGGCCTCCCTCTGCTCTGATTGTTAGCACTTTTGTGTACATTTGAGCAGTTAGTTGGGAATAGTACACCATCAGCAAAGATTAGTACCTCAGTTAGCTCGGCCATTAGCACAGCCTAGAATACATATCTAAAAACTGGTCAGGCACGTCTTATGTGAATGTTTACAAGTTCATATATGCATGGTATGTGGAATGGTAGCTATATATATACAGTGTATTATGCTGGGACAGTGATTGGGTCTGACCACCCATCAGCTTTAGTCTTACCACCAACTTACAATAATATTAATAATATTAATAAAAAGAGAAAGTCGTTTTAGCTGAAATGAGTAGCATGAAGATTAATGTCTTGACCACTACTCAGGCAAAACCCTCTTTAACTATATGGTACTATGATGTGATTAGCAAATGTGAGTTATCAGTTTTGCCAAGCTTCTAATAGCATGCTACTTATGAAGCAAAAGCACAAAACAAGGAGTCTTGCAAGCCACCAAAGGCTGGCCTTTGGGGATCTGGGTATGGTGCCTTGGGCTTGAGCTTGCCTTCATGCCACCCAACATACGTTATCTGACTGAACATATGAGCCACTGAATGAGATTCAATTAGGTTGTATCCAATAATAGAGTGTGCTGCTAATAAGATGTGTTTATGGTATTCGATGCTTTATTCTGTGACATTAAATTTAATGAGGTATTGAAGGTGGTGATGGAGGTACAAATGATAGTCATGGTAGCGGAATGCTGGGACACACAGTAACCCACTACAGTATTACCTTTTATTAATGGGTGAGATCTGCGTCCTATTAGAGCATTATTTTTGTTTTGTTTTTTTACTTTCTTTTGTATTTGTCTTTTTACTTTTCCTGTGTTAGACTTGATCATAAATCCAATCAGACAACATAGATAGAGGGCATTTCTTGAAAACTAGGTCCTTTCTTGAAAAAAATGCTCAAACTGAAAAACATCTGTACAGCTGAAATTTTTTGTTTGGTGACATCATAGTGAATTAGCGTCGTTCCCAGGCTGTAGTGGAGGGGAGAGCTGTATGCAAGAGCCTGGGAATGAGGCTAATAGTGAATGTGACGGTGGGTGCATGCAGCATAGCTGAGCTGGCTGTATATTGATCAAGCAGAGGCCAATCTCTACTCTACTATTAGTGGATCAAAGCCGGCGTGCTAATATATTGCATGTGGCACTGCTATGTCATCACACAATGCCATAACCGCCTACGCACAGTGCCATATACCGTATTTGTAAAAATTTGAGGTTTCAAGGCGAAATCTTCAATTCTTTCCCTATGGTGTTTGCAATACTTAACAGCTCATTGGCGTCGATCACATGCAAGATTGCCTTTTGATTGAATATGTCATGTGGTTTTAATGAGACCTGATTATGAATGGTCAACCGTGGCCAACCTCCTCTGGCAGCAGCCCTTGCAGGAGCTCTTGGCTTGTTCATTAGGCCGCGTGCATTATAGTGTGGCGTTTGCGCGGACCAGCATACTGAAAGTTACATCCTCGACAACCAGTAGCGAGACATGAATCATTTTTGGTACAGTATATTATTACTAGCTTTCAACTAAAGTAATCCCACACTAGAAGTTGGCAGCTCTCTCCATTCCAGAGATATGCGCCCAAGGAACTGTAGCTTGTCCTAACTGAGTACACTTTATTCGATTATCACATTTGTCAATCACGCTGTTTGTCTGCCAGCACTTCCACCCTCACTTGTACGCAAAGCCAGCCAACCCTATTGAAAAAACGTTATAGAGTTACTCTGATTTCCGACTTTTCATGTGCCACAGATCGAAACTAGCAGGCAACCATGTCTCTGGCCAGAGGCGCTATTTTCCCAGAAATATCGTACATGATGTAATCTCGAGATTGCATTCCTAAGTGTGACCGACATAAATATATATATTGAGCATAATCACACTGTCAAGTGTAAAAATAGCAGGTGAATAGAGATGTGGATGCACTGAATCACGACCTGGGCAGGGCGAGACGGGTGACAGGCCAGCCTGTCATGACAGTAACAACTAACCCAGAACCATGCAGCTGGAGAAGCTACGAAAACTGACTGGTCTTTGAGAGATTGTTGTCTCCATCAAGCCATGGCTGCTACAGGAGAGTGAAACTTAGCTACGTGCGCATCGCTCAATCATGTCATTGGTTAATAATGCTCATATCTTTACTTATACAAAGGCTTACACAAACTCTACTAACCTGGCAGCTGTAGTGACCCTTCCTTGGTAAAAGTTTGTGGTAAACTTATCCAGATCTGTGACTACACAAGTTTGAAGATGGCATTCATACAACTGCCAGAGACGCCATTTTGAACATGTACCTTAATGGGATCCCCAAAAGAGACACATGCGTAAAATGTATATAGTCTTGATTTGGCTTCATTCTTTCACAGAAACTGAAAGCAAGGTTGAAAATTTTGGTTTTCACACAAGGTGGAGCTATAGCTTTAAATTATCTGTGATTCCTTCTTCATACCAAACGTTATTGCAATACACCCCTCTTAAATCTTTATAAAGATTTAAGAGTATACAAGCACTAACTGAGATTCCAGCCTACATTGCAAGAATATTTGCCTCACACTAAAGTGTTCTGCAACAAATGGTGCCAGCTTTCATTTGTTAGTCCCACCTCTTTCACAGTAGTTCTTCTGAGCCTAGCTTGACACACGCAAATGTGAATGGGATTTCTGTGCTATACAATTAGTTGCCTCGCTTCCCACTTGGCAGTAATCACCTTGGGCTTCGTTCTTGGTGATCTATGTACACATACCTCTGATTTAATTTAGTATAGAAAATTAACTGTCTCAGAACAATAACCTAGACAAATAGTTTTTCCTTTGGGCTGCACTTTGCACTTGTTGCATGTTTAATGTTAGTATACATGTAGCTACTGTGCTGGATAATTTGATAAACATAAATAATAAAGATTAGCTATGTATACCTAGCTATCTGCAGCTGCACAAGCAGGGTTTGTGTGGAGACAACCCAAACCTGCGCAAAGAGAGAGAGAGAAACCTATTACCTGCATTCTATGTATTTATCAATGCTCATATATTTCTCTGTTCACTCGGAAACTTCATAGTTGGGAGTATGGTTACCCTCGATGCTAGTGTTGTTATTTCCTTCTCATCTTCCAGTTCCCGGTCCTCCTCCTTTCTTTATGATCACCGTAGAGGGGCCCAATTCCCTTAGCTTCTCATGGAATGCTTCAGCATCAGAGGAGGGACTTAATATCTCTAACTATATAGTCAGATGCACACCACAGCTGGAGGGAATTCCCACACCTGCACCAGTGAACCAGAGTGCATCCTTGCCACTGACCGCCACAATTGATGATCTTACTTCTGGAGTTACCTACAATTGCAGTGTGGCTGCCATGAATGATGTGGGAGAGGGTATTCCAGCTGAGGATACTGCTATGACAGAGGAAATGGGTTAGTGCTTGGCCTAGTGTATCCCTTCTTCCCAAACTGTTACTGTCTTTCAATTAACTCTTATTAATGTAGAATTAAAGGTTTCCATGTGTAACGTATTGTGTATGTCCTCACCCACAGACCATCTATAGTTATACCAAAATTATCTACTTGGCAGGCACTTACTACAATATAATTGTTGAATCCCTGCATAGTGTAGCTGTATGTTTATAATAATCAGGAGTGCATAATGAAGTGGGAAGCAGATGAGTGTAACATAATTTATTTTTATGGTGGGTTGACCTGGTTCCTTGAAGCTAACAATTATTTATATCCTCTATTCTAGTCCTAAACTGCATGGCAGAATCGACACTTGTCTCCTTCCAAGTGGCTACTGCAATGAATATTGTCCTATACTGGCCAGAGGCTCAGATTGGACAAACAGCATTAGCAAACTGCAGCTGTGGTAATACTGCTATTGCACATGCCTCCCGTTTCTGTGGAGGTGACTTAGAATCTGGAGCAGTATGGGAAAATCCAGATGACTCAGCCTGCAACTTTACGGCGACTGTCAGAGACATCTGTCAGCTAACATTATCCAGTGTAAGTGTATAGTTGTAGAGAGATAATTCTTAATCATACATCCAAACATAAGTAGACGGGGCAAGCAGAAAGACGAGTGCAATGAGTGATTGCATAGAGCATAGTATAAAAGTCATTAACAGAATGCACTAGTCTCACGAGAATGAAAACGATTTTTGAGGACTGACAGTACTACGAAGGTCTACAAAGAAAAGGTACAAAACTGGGATTTTATATAGAACATCGACTAGTACTTTCTGTACTATAATCAGTTTCTACTGCAATACTACTCTTACAGTAGTAATGTAGCTTGTGTAATTGCATTAATTTTCAGCAAGAGGCAGACACTGATGAGACCTTGGATGTACTGGAGAAACTCACAGAGAACACGAAAGAAATTGGAACAGCAGGGATTCCCATTACCGCAGCCATCCTTGAGGACCTATCCTCAGATATTATTCATGGACAAAACAGAACAGTGAGTGTGTACAGGATGTGGCAGATATAACTGGAAATGAAAAAATAGTAAATCTGTGTCTATAAATTTGAAAATATCTTGTGACCATTATTGAATGCTAGCTCATGTGAGGTAAGCATTACATAATATGAGCTTTTGTGTTGTCACATGAAATAAATTTAATTCTCCCGTAAACTTCACAGATCGCAAAAAAAATTACTACACTGTATGTACGTACATATACTACTCCCTGGCCCTTTCTCCTTTGTTGTTTGGGCCACAGATTTATGAGGCTAAGATACAAGAACTACACCATAAATGGCACCTCTGAGCTCATCTGGCTCTATATATAACAGGGATATTGTTACCAAAAGCATTTTACCTCTCATATGTAGCCCATATACATTTCTCAGTATGAGGTGGTCTTCAAAACCATGCTATTCAACTTTCGAGTACCATATAATTATTCATCTTGTCATCAAAGATGAACAATGTAGCTAGTTATTATTTGGGGTAGCTAATAATAGCTACACTGCAAGAACCTCTCATGAAACATGATCATAGCAGCAATTCAAACTTTCTTAGTTTGAAGTACTGTAAGTAATAGTAAAAGTAGTAATTTCTTTCATATGCTAGCCTCGTTCCCAGGCTCCACTGGGCAGTGGAGCCTGGGAACGAGGCTATCATATGCTTCATGTTGACATATTTTGCAGAACTTTATTCTAACACATTGGGGACAGTACATGCAATGCTAAACTATTTGTCTCTATGCACATAGCTAGGTGTAGGACAAATGTCATGCGCTAAATTGCCAAATATATGTAGGATCTAATTTGATTCATAAGTGTTATATTTAAGTGTTAAGGTATAAATTCGCGAGTATGTTCTATTTATAGACAATAGAGACCTTCTTAACTGTTGTGGACAATCTCCTGGCAGTGGATCCACTGGAGCTGCAGGAGAGTCAGCAAATGTTTAACACATCTGCAAGGTTAGTAAGGGCATTGTAGTTATTACCAGTTCTAAAGTTTGTTTCTATATCGAGGGTAATTGCTCTGCCAAGTGTAAAGTATAACTATATATCCGGATGTATTTGAATCACGCGACTCGGGCGGGGCGAGACAGGTCGCGAGCCGCTGCTGGACAATGCTGCTGGAGAAGCTACAAAAAAGCAACCGGTCTTTGGGAGATTGCTGTCTCTGAAAGATATTTTCAATGATCAGCCATGGCTGCTGCGGGTGAGTGGAGATACGAGGCCGGCTGCTCGAAACTCACAAGCGTATCGCTCGAACGTGCCGTCCATTAATAGTGCTCATATCTCTACTCATACAGAGGCTACACAAACTCTACTAACCAGGGAACTGTAGTAAGCCTGCTTTAGTAAAAAATATGTTGTAAACTTGCCCAGCTCTCTGACGCTTCGTGCACTCTCAGTTCGAAGACCGCATCCATGTATTACACTGGCAGAGACGCGTGGAGAGACAAGACCGGCTGCTCGAAACTCACAAGCGTATCGCTCGAACGTGGCGTCCGTTAATAGCGCTAATATCTCTACTCATACAAAGGCTACACAAACTCTACTAACCTAGGAGCTGTAGTAAGCATTCCTTAGTAAAAATACGCGGTAAACGTGCCCCGTTCTCTGACGCTTCGTGCGCCCTCAGTTGAGAGCGCACGAAGCGTCAGAGAACGGGGTTGAGAGCGCACGAAGCGTCAGAGAACGGGGCACGTTTACCACATATTTTACATCCATGTAACTGGCAGAAACGCCATTTTGACCGCGTGTTTTGTAGGGGCCCCATAAGGAGGCATATAAAATGTGTATAGTTTTGTTTTGGCCATAACTCCTCACAGAAACTGAAAGTAGAGGAGCTTCACATACGTTTTCTTATTTGTTCCCCAAGGATCACAATGATATAAGTTTCACACCTCTGCGACCCCTACTTTTTGCAAAACATTATATTATATTACATCGAGGGTAATCGCTCTGCCAAGTGTAAAGTATAGCGGTCGAGTAGAAATGGTTGTATTTCAATCGCGACCTGGGCAAGGCAAGACGGATTGCGAGCCAGCCTGTCGCGAAAATAACAATTGACTCAGAACCATGCATGACAATGTTGCTACGATAAAGCGACCGGTCTTTGGGAAATTGCTGTCTCTGTCTGCAACATATGTTCAAGGATGAGCCATGGCTGCTGCGGGTGAGTGGAGAGACGAGGTCGGCTGCTCGAAACTCACAAGCGTATCGCTCGAACGTGCCGTCCGTTAATAGCGCTCATATCTTTACTCCTACAGAGGCTACACAAACTCTACTAACCTGGGAGCTGTAGTAGGCCTTCCTTAGTAAAAGTATGTGGTAAACTTGTCCAGACCTCTGACGCTTCGTGCGCTCTAAGTTCGAAGACGGCATGCATGTAACTGAAAGTAGAGGAGCTTCACATACGTTTTCATATTTGTTCCCCAAGGATCACAATGGTATAAGTTTCACACCTCCGTGACCCCTACTTCATGCAAAACATTATATACTCTGCCAAGTGTAAAGTGCTTTGCAGGAAGTAGAGGTCGCAGAGGAGGGAAACTTATACCATTGTGATCCTTGGGTGAAAACTAAGAAAACATATGTGAAGCTAGCGCTCCTCTACTTTCAGTTTCTGTGAGGAGTTATAGCCAAAACAAAACTATACACATTTTATATGTCTCCTTATGGGGCCCCTACAAAACACATGGTCAAAATGGCGCCTCTGCCAGTTACATGGATGCGGTCTTCGAACTGAGAGCGCACAAAGCATCAGAGAACTGGGCAAGTTTACCACATATTTTTACTAAGGAAGGCTTACTACAGCTCCCAGGTTAGTAGAGTTTGTGTAGCCTCTGTATGTTTAGAGATATGAGCGCTATTAACGGACGGCACGTTCAAATGATCACTCACCCGCAGCAGCCATGGCTGATCCTTGAAAATATGTTACAGACAGAGACAGCAATCTCCCAAAGACTGGTCACTTTTTCGTAGCTTCTCCAGTAGTATTGCCATGCATGGTTCCGGGTCAATTGTTATTTTCGCTACAGGTTTGCTCACGACCCGTCTCGCCCCACCCAAGTCGCGTGATTCAAATACATCCATTTCTATTGGACAGTTATACTTTACACTTGGCAGAGCGATTGCCCTCGATTATATTATATTATATTATTTACACCCCCTTCTTATCTTTACACTTGGCAGAGTATCATGCATTCTTCTATGAATGCAAGTATACCGTAGAATCGGGATAGTAGGCACCGGTGCTTACTTTCGAAATTAGCGGCAAGAATGGGTGCTAACATTCGAGGGGTGCCTACTTTAATGGGGTACTTATAATCGCGCGAATATATGGCATAGCGGTATAGCTGCTGCGACTCCCTTTTATACTACAGGTACGACCATTACACTTGTGGGTTTGGCTCTAGGAAAGATATTCATTTCTAGATTGGCTCATTACAATGCAATGAATACCTAACAAGAAGTGGTTCACAGCTGGCAAGAAGCACTACAACTACTGTGAAGAAGGCGGAGCTGCAACAATGTGTATGCATAATTTTCCTGAATTTTATTATACCATTGACCTTACTCATCAATCGCACTGTTCTGTACGCGCTTGCTGTTTGCTCGTGCGCTCTCCGTAGGATAGTGAAGCTTCCAGTTGTAGAAGGCAGTTTTTCCTGGTAAGTGCTGTAGTCTCTCTCTCTTGCTATACTACTTTGGCTTGGGTGCCTTTTCTTGTAGGGTGCTTACTCTCGTGTGGGTGCCTATAAACAGGATGCGGTTGTTGTAATTCAATTGGGTGCTTATATTCATAGGGTGCTTACTTTCTATGGGTGCTTACTATCTGTATGTAGACCTATATGATAATCAAACTGCCAAGTGTAGGTGGGTCAAATGCATGCAGTGTGGCTCTAATTGGGTAACTATTTAGAGTGGATAGTGACAATTATTTGTATGTTACAGTATTGCTCGTGTACAAACTGAGGTGTGAACACTGCAAGAACATAATTGAGCACCTAGTTTGAAGCAGTACTGATTCTAGGCCTTCCCACCTGGATTGTTTTCACAACTGTTTAGAAATATCATGGAAATGGTACAGTGGCATAGCTACACCCAGGCCTTGTGACTATCGCTAGTGCTAAAGTTATCATGATCGCTAGAGCTAAAGTTGTCTCAATCTCTAGCACTAAAGGTATCACTGTCGCTAGCACTAAAGTTGATACATTGCTAGCGCTAAACCTGTGCTAAATTTGCTAGGGCTTCATGTGGGTGTTCATTGCTCGATATTGGACTTGGAAAGTCAATCCGGTACGGGGAGACGGAGTGCCGTGATAAAGATTACAGCATAGTGGTCAAAATATTAATGAAGTTTCACTTAGCTATTACAAGGTGACCAGTATTTGGCATCAGGTGAAAGAATGTTGTACCCATGTCAACCTATCCGGAATCTCTAGTGAGGTGTTTGAAAATCATTGGTAGCTAGGCATTGAAAATACCCACTAAAATTTAAGGCTATATCTACAAACAAAGCGAGAATTCCTCTTACTTTCAAGCCACTCTGAAAACGTGAGAGGCCCATACTTCCGCAGTGTCACTGGATGCCAGAATCAGTCAATAGTTCATAAACGCGTACTACTCAAGGCATAGTTTACTCTAGCTGACTACCAAGCTTACTCTGGCTGCTAGCAGCAAAGGTCTCAGGGCCCCAAATACTCAACAAAAGCTATATCGACTCTCGAAAACACCTTCTTGTGTGACCGCCTCAAAATGTAAATTCCATACCCTTCCTCAGTCTTGTGCTCAGATGCCAAGCCCTGGTACCAGACTGACTTACCGAGTCCAGTATTGAGCAATTAGCACCCACTATGAAGCCCTAGCAAGTTTAGCATGGGTTTAGCGCTAGCAATAAGTGTCAACTTTAGTGCTAGTGAATAGAGACAACTTTTACTGCTAGCAATAGTGACAACTTTAGCGCTAGCGATAGAGGCAACTTTAGTGCTAGTGATAAGTGACAATTATAGCACTAGCAATAGTGAAAACTATACCGCTATTGATAAGTGACAACTTTAGCTCTAGTGAAAAATAACAGCTTCAGTGCTTTAGCACTAGTGATAATGACAACTTTAGTGCTAGCAATAAAGAATCTAATGCTAGCAATAGTGACAGCTTCACTAGCGATAAACCGGATCTAGCGCTAGTGATGGGTAACTTTAGCAGTGAATTTTGAAACAAACTGAATGCTACAGGTTATCACTGATGACTACAGTGGCATCGTGACTCAGCTAAAGTTATACACACTCTTCTGATTTTATTGGTCTCAGCTATGCACACCTTCCGCTCGAATGTATATGAGGTATCAGCACCTTCACATATTTCTTTTAGCAAAAATATTGCACTGAAATTATGATTCAAGCTAAAAGTATTATACTGTGTAGATAGTACAACTTTGGCCCGAAGCAGTAAAGTTTACACTACAGACATTGAGTATTATGGTTTTGCACCTAATAACTAAGAAATGTGTCACTAAGTCCTTCTTATATTTAACATAACTACTAGTGCATACATGATATTTCATGCAGAGGGCCTCACTGGAATCGAATTGTATTGCGCTGCTCAGCTGACCATTCAGCCAGTCTGAAGCTTTGAGAAAGGTGGTAATCACTTTCCTGCTGCCGAATCAGCTTTACCTGCTGTCGATGAATTTCCCGCTGATATTCCCTCCTTTCCCCACTACCACTACTTCTGTATTGCTGCAAACACTGCCTTCCTAATCGTCACCACCTCTCTGCAGGCGACTCCTATATTGTAGTGCATGCTCTCATTTTCACTGCACTGCACTGCACGTGCGAGCAATGCTGCGCCACAGGAAATATCATGTATGCATTCCTACAGCGTTACTCACATACATACAAACGCAGAGTTTCCATGCAACACAATTAGTTGGCTCACATCCTGCTCAGTAATTACTAACTCTGTGTACAGTTAACTTACAGTTAAAATGATCACATCTGTTCTACAATAGTACTTACAAGAAAAATATGATTACAATTGTTTTTTTTATCAATGTACAGGTTATTGGAGTCAGTGCAAAAAGTGGCTGAGACACTTTCCATCCCTGAAAATGAAAGCCAAACAACAGTTGTACAAACCTCTTTTGCTATCGCAGTGCAGGAAATTCAGGCCAGCAATTTACAAGAACAGACTTTCAGTGCTCTGCTTGGGAGTGTATTTGAAGGGATAATAATTGAAAGCAATGATTTGGTTTTTAATGTAAATCCAAATGCAACAGCTTCCATCACAATTCCAGCCAGTGTATTTACAATCATACAGCAACCAAACAATATGAATGTCAACAAAAGCGTCAGGATAACTAATCTTGTGTATGTTAACGACCTACTTTTCCTCCGGAGGGAAGAAGGATCACAAGAGGTTGGAAGCATTATCATATCTGCCTCGGTCAGCAGCAATATCAACTTTGAAAACCTTGACCCTCCAGTTCTTTTCACCTTGAATTTCATAAAGAACCCAGTAAGCAATATCTATTTCTTATATAATGTCTAAATTCATATCTGCATTTCTCTCAGGAACTACAAAATACTACAAACACTACTTGCAATTTTTGGGACTCCACAGGTGATGGTGAGTGTATAATGTAATCATTCTCCATTGCATAGTTGAATGCATGTACCTATACTTGCAGATGGTTTTGGTAGCTGGTCCACTGATGGCTGTGCAGTAGTTAGTGAAACTG
The DNA here is from genome assembly GCA_963921505.1 of Phakellia ventilabrum. Taxonomy (NCBI): domain Eukaryota; kingdom Metazoa; phylum Porifera; class Demospongiae; order Axinellida; family Axinellidae; genus Phakellia; species Phakellia ventilabrum. The sequence goes on along the minus strand of OY997386.1, from coordinate 4,132,284 downwards.
AAGATGATGTTGTATGTGAATGCAATCACCTAACTAATTTTGCCATCCTTCTCGTAAGTGGAACTCATAGTATTACAAAATATCACTGCCTATAACATGTTAAAACTGCATGATTTATTTATTACGTAGGAGGTCTCCCCACGGGGTAATGGCACTTCATCAATCCCATCAGGGGTCAGGAAGACTCTTGAGGCTTTATCCTACATTGGGGCAATAATCTCCATCTTCTTTTTGATTCTCACCATATCTACTTATCTTTCCTCCAAGTGAGCCAATGATGTTTGTATCTCACTTGTATCTAAATCCTATTTACAAGTAGAGGGTGTGTGCGAACCATAATTCCCTCCCTTAAAGGTAATTATGACTGAATTCTCTCCCTTTAACTATATACTGATTGTGACCAATTATAAAAGGAGATGAATACAACACTCATAGTCTTGCCATACAATCCAGATCACGCCATTACTACACTAACAATGGATGTATGTGTGGATGTGTCTTTCCTGTTTGGCTAGAGATATTACTGCTTTAGCTATGTACCAAGTGGCTTGTTATTTAACAAACAACCTGATAGACTAGGGCATAAGTGGTGTAGTGATTCTAAGACTTGTTCTTGATTTTACTCTATAACTCGAACGCTTTGCATTCCTTAGCCAGTTCAAGGAACACTCAGTGTTAACTTGTTACTTCATCCAAGCTGAGAGGAAGTATTCACTTTGCAAGATGAGAAGGAGCTGGGTGTTAACCCCTCGCATGCTCATCACCATTCATGCTAGTCTCGTGTGCCAGACCCCTTCCGCTCGCACCTACCTCATTAGCATGTTGTACTGTCTAGACACTCTGAATTAATATAAGGTTACAAAAACGCTTACATTCCAGAGTTGCAGAAGCTGTACAACACGTTCACCAGACCACTTCCCATTTTTTGCGGAAGGGGGCTGGCACGCGAGGCTACACTCATACCTGATAAGGCATGTGCTTGCTTAGCCTCAAGGTACAGTTGTCTGGCATTTTTGGCGATGTAAATGAACATCGATCCTTGCATGACTACTGTAACTATAGCATATGCTGCATGGCAAAACAACAGTGTCAGACCCGCTAACTGCGTATAAAGTCATGTTATTGGGTCCCAAAATTAATACTACTATTAATTTTATAGTAGACCTGTGTATTATAGCCACCTTTATTATATAGCTTCAGGCTATAATACCAAACAGAAAGTATAGCAAAACAGTAAGCAAAATGATACAGGGGTTAAATTTGTTTGACACATGGGTATACTGGAAGCATGCAGCATGTTTCTCGATGGCTGATGATGAGCAAAGTGGCATTGGTGTGAGTACTCAGATATGTTACACAAATGGAGCTGAAGCACTGTAGCTATCTCTGTTAGGAATCAATAGATCGCTGTGAAGTTGGCACGCAGCAGCTGGAACAAAGGCCAAGGCTATGAAACTAGTTTAGTTGAGTGCCGATTAGCAGGATAGGAAGCTCTATTACAGAAGGTACCCCCCAAGTTTAGTTGTTGTACCTCGGATTACTTGCCTCAGATTAAACAGCAGACCAGCTGGAGTAGAATCTGTAACTATCACTCTACTGCTTGCCACAAACTGCAGCTTTCACGGCCTTAAAAGCTCAGCGATACAAAGCTTTTTGTCAACTGCACTTGACAGCTTTGAGCTCGCGGAGCCAACTTTCAATCGCTGGATTCGGAAGTTATCACGCAATACATCTGTGACGTCACCAGAGGATGCAGAATAATTGTATAACTGCTTTGAGCATGTGAGAATTCCAGTGGTTTGGCATCCTAGTAATTTATATAGCATAACTCCACTAATAGACTACAGAGCTATAAGCTATAAAAATCACTAGTAGCTATAATGCACACCGCCCAATTCTGGTAATTTTACATGTAGTGGTAACATGTTAAATTATTGCTTATGTTGAATACTTTGCATAATGTCCACTAGCGCAAACATATAGCTAGCCCATGCACATGTGAGAGTTTAGTGCCAATATCTGATGCTTACAACTCGAGTGTATGACTTATAGCTGTTTTGTTGCATGACGTATAACGGTATTACTACAAGATAATTTGTGCTAAGTATTTATAACCTTGTGATTCCACAGGAAACTTCGATCAGCTGAGCCAAGTCAAGTTCTTGTTAACTTGTGTTTTGGTCTGCTGGGGATATATGTGGTGTACATTCTTGCATTCCACGCCACTGATGTCTCGGGACTGTGTATACTGGCTGGAGTGCTGGTGCAGTACTTCCTGTTGGCCACTTTCTTACTCATGGCTGCAGATGCATTCTTAATCTTTAGGAAACTAATCTTTGTTTTCATGAAGATCCGAAGATACGTTATCATAAGTGTCATCATTTCCTGGTGTAAGTTTTTACTTGTGTATCTTTTCTGCTATTTTGAAGGTGTCTTGGTAGCAATGTTACTATAGCTATTGTGCAAGGCAGTCTGTGCATATAATTAGTATGAGCAACAGAAATATCCCATTAACAAGCTGATTATAATACCTATATAATACCACCTTATAACTCTGTACAATGCAGCTGTTCCAGCCATTATTTCTGTGATCACAGTGGTACCTGACTACAACAGCTACGTAGGAACCAATTTGTAAGTTTTGTAAGCACTTAACTTCTCAAGTTATTGCCTTGTTGTACTTCAAACATGCTCTGGTACACTTATACAATCTATGCACATTTATTTACCTGATTATCAGCTAAATATTGAATTTTCCGTATAGCTGTCGACCATATGGAATTCAATTTTATATCGGATTGTTGGTTCCATTCCTGGCCATATATGTATTCAACTGGATCATGTATGTGATCATTATGGGGTTTCTTATACATCGATACTGCAAGGAACCGAAAACAATGAAGCAACAAAAAAGCAGCCAGATCTTACAGCAATTCAGGAATGCTGTTGCTCTCTCTCTCCTCTTTGGGATTGGTTGGGCACTTGGTCTTCCTGCAACGGAAGGGATTAGCAATGCTGTAGTCCGCACAGCCTTCCAAGTATTGTTCATTATTGTGACAGCATTTCAAGGCCTGTATATCTTCATAATACAGTGTCTGACTGGAAGTAATGCAATGGAAGCTAAGAAGGAGTGGCAAAGGTGGTTTGCGAGAATTACCTTCCGTCCGAGTCATTTTCGAACTTACACTGTAGGCCAGGCATCAGTTTCCACAAGTAAAGAAATGGAAGGTAAAGGGAAGGTTCCTGCGCAGACAGAGACACTGATGTCATCGAAAACCTTGCCATCTCTTACTGTGGAACCATCTGATATCATTGACCAATGGCATACGACGGCGCCAGAAATTGAATTGTATCAAGAGAAAAAGGTAATTAAATTCTCTAATGCTCTGTAATTTAAAAACTTGATCCACTGATATATTTTTACTTGCAGCAGTAACCAAAGACTCAGAGTTAGAGACATTCGTTTATATCCGAAACATGTGTCTTAATTACTACATGTAGGGTACTTAGTGAGTTTAGCTGTGGAGTGCTTAGCTAGCCACAGCATAGATTAACAAGTTGAATTTGTACAAGTAGCTATTTTTGTAATATCATTCAAGAATTACGGTATAAGTACGTTTAAATTTAGGTCAAGTACTAACAGTTTGAATGAAGACTTAGTAAGACGTAAGGGTAATTCTGGTTGCTTTTGCTCTTGTATGGTTGTCCATAACCTGCTAGTTCCCAAGTACTAGCTACATTGTGAGTATGATTTCTACCACGGCAGACTAAGAGGGAAGGTACATGTATATGTCTTTCATCTCGGAGTGGGGTCCAAATACACGTATTGTGTGTGTGTAGTCTACTGGAGTTCCAGGTAGGAACGAGACTAAGTCAGACCCTACTATGAACTTAGTTCACTGTACGGCCTCCAGCGACAGGTAAGTGAAGCAGATGCAGAAGGGGTTTGTCACGCTGGACCCCCCAAAACGGGTTCTCCCCGAACTAATTTCTACAAATATGGACTCTCTGCAAAACACGCACGGCAGTTTAATACCAGTACGTGTAGTCCAAATCACATGCTCATTATCTGAGCGGTTTGGCCGGGCCGCTCAGCCTGGCTCAGAAAATGAGCACGCGATCTCGATTGCACGTTCTGGTAATAAACTGCATGCCGCTTCCATCCATACACATATCGTGTGTGCGGTCCACTAGAGCTCCAGCTCGGCTTGACAACATACAGCTGTAGTGACCACAACAGAACAGAGCTTTTCATTAGAGATACGCATTTTTTATCTGAGTTCCACATAATATGATGTTTTGTGTTGAGTGGGGTCTATACCCGGGACCACTATTGTGACTCACTGTGAATCCTTTTCAAAAGTTTGTGATCTTCTGGCAACCATAGCTAAAGCTAGCAGTATATAGCTAATATTAAGGTACGAAGGGAAGTTGAGTAGGGTTGAAGCCGAACCTCCGAACCAAGTTGATGGCTATGTCGGTAACATCCTAGCCTACACCCACATGACACAGTGTTTCCCCCAAGTAAAAAAAGAAAGGGGGGGAAGATATAATTTCTCCATGAGATCAAAGCAAATTAAACATTCCAATGACCACATCAAGGGTAACCAAGTTAGGAAAGGGGGGGGGGATCACCCTGGTATCCCCCTTTGGGGGAAACACTGTGACAATAGGTAAGCACCTAATTACCCCCTCTGCTTAATATTCACAAAAAGACCTCTTTAGCTACACACAACCTACACATGACAGGCCAAAATCGTATGCATGCTTTTTCATAAAAACACTTCAGATCCGGATCCGGTTTTACAGCTAAATCTGCCTTGCTATTCACAACTACACTAATTTCGCAATCCGGACTCGCCAATCAAATATTGCGACAATCCACGCCTGCTACAGTAGATTGACCCTAGGGTTATGACAGTCAGCCTACTCACAAGAAAACTACGCATGCTTTTCTCCCCTAACCCCTCCCTTGCTACATTACATGCGCACACAGCCTAGCTCATCACTGCTTTTGTCAGGGCCCCACAAACGGCAGCTAGACGCGAAAATGAGCGGAGTCTACGACATAGAAAGGTCACTTTCCTAAAGACAACTGACTAGAGAAGACTGGATGACCATCTGTCTGGCAAGCTGCCTGCCAGCCTTTCAGCTACACTCACAAACACTACTACAGACTTCAGGCTGGATTTTACACACTACTCAGCACTACACACGGCCTAAACGGCATCTTATAAAAAAAGTATTGAAAGTGAACATCAGAGTACCGGGGGGGGGGGGGGGGGTTCCCTTGCTACCTCAATAACAAGTAAATGGGAACAGCTAGGTAGTGCTAGCTTAGCTATATGTAGGAGCTAGGGTGGGTACGGATATCTAGGTGGTACGTATACTCCTGGATAAGGTTGGTACGGCTGTGGCATACTTCTGCCATACAGACTTGGGTAGGGGCTAGCCTGTCTCTTTGTGCAAGTAGCTATCTGCAAATGTGGCACTCATGATTTGGACCAAGTTTACCAGGTCTGAGGATCTCTGTATTCGCTGTAGAATATGAATCATAAATTTACAGGAATATGGTTACTTCAGTTGCATCTTAATCACTTTTTTCCAAATGGATAAATGGCACTTTAATCTTATGTAGCTATTCCAATACCCAAGAGATAGAAATGACTGATGATTTAATGACTTTAGCTAGTAGCTATGTGTTACTATAGTAACATGGTATAGTTTTTTTTCATAGAGAGCATAGTAAGACTCCCATAGAGCATAGGAAGCTCTAGAAATACAGGTAGTCGCTACATTCGGTGGCCGTAAGCCTTTAGTCAGGTACATTTCTTTTGGCCCAAGCTACATTCTCAGGCTAGCCCGCGCATCGATAGGGCCATGGCTTTTAAATATATTTAGGGTAATATGTTTAGCCTCATATATCCCCGCTTTTTTTTAAAAGCGGGACGAGGCTAGTCTCGTGCCCAGATGTCACGCCCCCGCGTGTTGTTGCATATTCATACCGCCAACGATAATAATTACGTAACTACTTGGGACGGTAGTACACACATGTACGCGTAGGTTACGGGTTTCCCCGGAGTTATGATAATATGGTCTGTACCGGCAGAATTTATTATCTACCTATAAGAAGACGAAGCGGGAGCAGCCGCTCGGTATAGCAAGGTATACGGTGTAAAACCTACACGCTACAGCTAGTATCATCAATACGCCCTTATCGTGTAAAACACTATGGCAAGGCCCTGGTCACCTCCAAAAGTGTGCGTGAGGCTGCAATATCCGGACAGCATCGGTCCAGTGACTTCTAAAATGTTGCAGAACCTACTGGATAAGCTGAGAACTGTAAGTTCACCCTAGTTTTGACGGGACGAGGGTCATGCAGCTGGGGTTTCAAACTAGATCGAGGTGCATACTATTAGCTAACAAAAATTAGTGAGGACATGATACTAACTTTCAATAGCTAGTTGAAAGGAGATAAAGGATAAACTTGCTGTGATAGTCTGATGGGAGCTGAGCAGTGTTCGTGTGGGACGGTCCATTCGCCTTTAGTCAGCCCACTTCCGTTCGCAGCGATCGCTTTCAGTATTGGCATGGCCGACGGTCGTGCTGCGGAACGGAAGTGGGCTCGATACAGATATATACTGAAAGCGATCGGCACGGTGGAAGTGGTCTGGCTTGCGAGACTATTAGGCTTTATGCAGCAGAGTCTTCCAGCTGCTGACTTAGGGGGCGGGGCGTCTCCAAACCAAGATAATGCCATTATGACGTTGGGCTGTGACATTATCATCAGTTAATACCTATGTACTACTATTGTGCCCGATAATATCCAAAGTATACCTTGCTAGGCTGTAAAAAGAGTTTCTTTGCCCTTATCTCAGAAGAAGGTAGCTATGAGTAGTGTAATGCTAAGCGTCATGGAGCATGACGTTATGGGTGGGGGAGGGATCTAGCTTAACGTCACCATGACTTTATTTTTAGTGTCCCTCTAAGGATTACTGAAAGTTTCTGATAATTCTTGTGATTGCTAGTCCCCCTGACCACCATCTTGAAAGAAAAACTGTTTCGTCTAACCACATGGAATAGATTGCATAGCTACCAGCAAGCAGGGTGCATGCAGCTATACTCATATGGCCATTTTGGCTATAGCAACAGAGTGTTTTGGTAGCTAATTTTATTGAATGTCAATTTCTCATCAGGGACTTCCCAACATTGATTTTTGTTGCTGAATGAAAGTTTTCCCCTTCCCAATGTTACAGTCTATGGAAAGTAAAACCCATGCAGTGTGTTATTCTCCAAGGAACATGGATTTTTTTGCTGTTCACATTATTTTGGCTACAAACTTGCTAATCATTAAATTTATGTACGTACATTTGGAATGACAAAATGGCCATTGATATGAATTTGAAATCTTAACTCCCAATCCCGCCAGTTCTGTATTTTGAAAATCTGACCTGTAAAAGATCTTTCTATGTAGCTACTTTGGGTAGATAAAATACCAAATACATTAAGTACAGAAGATATAGCTAATGATCTTTGGCTTGATAAAATAATAGAATTTGACCCATGGCTAGCTAACTTATAGCTACAAATGGAGAGAAAAAATGATGACAAGGTTTATGTTTGTTGTGTATATGTGTAGCTACCTCCCAAATTTTTTTATGTGACTGCTAGCCCGTAGCTGCAAAGTAATCTGAGGCTGTGAGATTGAAGCTCTTAGCTCAGTCTGTCGCTCAACTGTTACTTCAAAATCATGGGTCCTGTTTCCTTCTTATTGTACTTAGCAAAATGGACTCGTATCTTTTCTTTACCGCAGGATTGTCCTAATCCTGATACCAAACTCCGAATGTACGACCTGCAGTGGACACTGAGTGCCAGGATCATTTCAAACCCTAGTAGCCACAGCTGTGAAACTGTTACTATCCAAACACAGCTGCAGCAAAATGGAGAGTTCTCACAGGATGGAGAACACTTTTGTGTAACTTCACCAGTTGCCCAACCTCAACAGCCATTGGAGTGGCCGTATGCTGTTACTGCTGACGATACTCCAACAATCATTGCTGAAATATACCATAATATTCCTGGTGACGGAGAAGCTCTTGAGAAGAGGATTGATGGAATCATTACTAAGATCCATGACCGATTGCAAGAATGTCTATGTGCAGGAAAAGGACATGTTTGGTAAGGGAACCAAAGGTCATGACTCTAGTAATACAAATATGATAATTACTCCCAATTTTTAAAAAATATTTTCAAATGTGTAATCTAGAACACACAGAATTCAAATCCAGTGCATAGTGTCAGGCTATAACCATGACATTGTGTGTTTACGTCAACGTGGTTTAGCTAACTGTCACATTAATGCTTTAGTTAATTCCAATGGGATGTGAAACCAATTTAGCTGTGTTTATTCTCACTCAATATGGTAACCCATACAAGCAGGCATGTATTCTGATTGTTTTATGTTCTCTGTGCATTTGTCTGTGTGTTTGCAAATGCAACCAACGTTGACAATAGTCTACTACAACAAATAGACTGAGCTAAATCAACTTTGTCAAAAAAATGGCTAGTAAAAGTAGTTGGTATAATTATTTGTAGATGGTGAAGCCTTACATCAAAAGGGCAGGCTGTGCCTACATTTAGCATAAAGTAGCTGTTCTTGTGTAAACAATGCCAATATGAGATGTTGGCATTGCAGTGACTCATAGCTGAGCCAATATGAGATATTGGCTCAGTAGTGACGTCACTACTGTGCCACTATCCAATTAGGGCAATTATCTGTAAAAACTTTCCCAACCAAAGCACCAGTGAAGGTGTTATGCACCATGGTTACAATCTAAATTGCTACAAATTAGTTGTAGCATGGCTTCTCTCCTGCCATATGGAGATATGGACACAGTTGCCACAGGAAGCCCTCGGCCTACTGCCCTAGGGCTTCCTGTGTCAACTGTGTCCATATCTCACATATGGCACTCCAGGCCATGCTACAACTATTACATAGCAACAACAAATTGACAGTGTTGTCAGTACAAGGAATTGCATGCTGGGTGAGATCAAATGATTCAATAAAGGTTCTCATATTTATTGAATGATACCAGAGCCGCCCGAGAACAGTGCATTAGAGATAATAAAATGAATTTGACTACAGATGTGCTTATAGAGATATGTTTCATAATAATTGCTAAAAAAAACTAATCATGCATTTTCTTTTTCTTACAGGATAGTTACATTACCGTACAGTATGGAGATTCAGACTAGCTGCTGCAGAGGTGACAAGAAAAAATAAATCATATAGGACTGTATTGCAGTATGAAAAGTCATAACATGAGTCCTATTATGCATGCAGGAATTTACCATGTTACAAATAGTTTTGTATACATATGCACTATCATCTACTCAGATGCTCCGACCCACTGAGCTACTGGAGCTCATGAGCAGAAGAGTAGCTTGTAGGCAAATGTAATTCAAAGTGCTTATCTGGGCTTCAGCGCCTTTCAGAGGTAAGCGGGATCGAACAATCAAACTAACGATCACTTTCTAGGCATATATATGGCGAAAACCCATCAGCACCGGCTTAGCCTCACTCCCAGACTCTTCTGAAAGCACCACCATGACCACCATCCTCAATTGTACGCGTGCAACGAACGATAATACGATGATAGACGGAGTGATATTGCGGCGTAGTATCCGCTAGTTTCCAAAGCCCCAGAAATCCTGAGCATGCGCAAACAGTGTGTACCGGGCCGCCGACGCAAGAGAGGCTATATACTACTGAGTTAACTGTGATAACAAATATTGGCTCACGCAGTGCCTTTCATCCACCCATGCACCATGCTCTAACATTGTGTATAAGTTTTGTGTAGAGGTAAGGATGGAAATTACTCCACAAGGCAGGATGATACTTGGAATAAGGAACATATGTGTGGAGGGTAGCCTTGATTCCAATCTTTCTCCAGCATTTGTTCAGTTTGCTATTGAAAAACCTGAGTTGTGCACAACATGCTGTAGTCATGAATGGAATATTATTATGTCTTCGCGTTTGAGAACTAGGCAGATTTAGTTAACAGGAACATAGCAGCTGGCTGGGCTCCTAGGGAGTCCTATATAACCACACTGATATACTGATATGTGGGGAATGAGGCTAAAAATTCTGAAGTGGAGCATGAGTATGTTATTCATGCATGCACATAGCTACACAGGTGCTTGAAACCGCTGGAAGAAAATTGTCGAATAAAACAATAACTTGTTGCAGTATCGCTTGATGAGACAAGTACAAAAACAACACCTTTGACCCAGTAACACACTGCTTCGGAATTAGTTAATGAAACCATACCTCTAATATATCTATGAGAAAACACAATATGAAGCAGCACATTGTAAAATGATCACATACAAATAATGATAGCAATAGCAATAACAAGTTCTACTCCCTAGTGCAACTCCCTAGTGCAACTGTTGCAAGTTCAAATTTGAAGAAGCTAGCTATTTCAGATTTACAGCTACATGGTGATAAAACAACTACACATGAGGAGTTAACTTCCTTGGATGTTTGTAAAAAGTTGAATATAACCATGTCGTCTGTGATGGCAACAGTATTTATAGAAATGAAAGCTAGCTATACTAATGATAAACAGTATCACAGTTCCAGCAAGTACTCCTAATATCACTGGAATTGCCCACCATCCTTTTCGAACAGCACATATATGTGTTGAGAGTGGTTCAGGTATGTATGGAGGCACTGGGTGTACATACGCTAAGAGTACATATTCCTTATGGTTCAAGCTTCTTGGGATTCTGAGTTGACAAGATTCTGATCCAGATACTACACAGTCCTGTTCATAGTCTGTACTATTAAGATACAGCGAGTAAATACTTGCTGTAAAATTATAGAAGACTCCACCTGGTGTTTTGGCTGTGACATAGTAATATGCCGCCTTTGGAATTAAAAATGATACTTGTGTGCAAATCGATTGGTTATTAATTCCAATTGGAAGGTCTGTTTTGTATACTGAACTGTGTTCCCCGTCGTCAGCTTCATCAATATATGCATAAAAGGTGTCTCTGTTGTCAAATATGTAAATCATTCCACTTTCTTTTGAATGACCTTCAGTTGCAATGCATAGAGTATAGTTAATATTAGACTCTTTAAGTAGATATAGTCCAGGAGTATTAATCATCCCAGTTTGACGTGACTGGTGAGACTGGAAGAATTCTCTACTCTGATAATCAACAATGTACTCGTGTGTAATTAAGCTGTCCTTAAGAACTATTGAAAGGTCAGTTATCTTGTAGTAGTCACCGGATTTCAGACACTCACTAGCTGACCATTCTGAGCTCAGCCAGTTATTAGCTTTATCAAGTATTATCACATCTCCTGCAATTCCAAGAGCTGTTGTCGAAGTATTCTTCTCCAGTATAATGAAGGAAACCATGCCAGCCAATAGAGTAACGGCAAGCAAAGTACCAGCAACATAGCACAGATATTTAGTACCTACATGTGGTGTATCTGTAGGTAAAGAGAAGTTGGGAAAGTTAAGTCATCATTATTGTACACTGCAAGGGTGGTTCAAAGCAATGCCCCACATATTCAAGGTACCAGAGGCCATTTCAAATACAGCACAGTGATGGATATTACAATTGTATGGTAACTATTTGTAAACTGTAATCTATTCCAACTATGCACAAAGCTTTGCAAGAACAATACCAGAGAAAACAGTAAATACACAGAAAAAATGTAACAGGGATTTTTTTACTACATGCAAAAAAGCTGGGAGTGGAGACTGGGAACGAGGCTAACAGGGCTTCAGGAGCAAGGTTTCCGAATAAAGCACAGGCCTAGCTTCCCTCCCCTAATTCATTTCCCCCCTTAGAATGTAGCCAAGTAAATTAACACTTCTCATCTCTTAGGCGAAGTTTCAAGTATGTATTTAAGGAAATGCTACCATAATGTCCTGAAAGCAGCAGTAAAAGCTTTTAGAATTTATGCAACTTGAACACACACACATCTTTTTATCCACCACTGCTTAAAAGAAAAATGAAGACAGTAAGTTTTCTTTTAATGAATTTCTTTCAAGAGTTAGCAAATGTTACAAAAATATTGTAGTGCTACATGATGCTTCTCATGGCCTGGTCCACGTAGCAATCGAAATATTATTGCCGAGCGGTAGCGAGGCAACTAATCGCGATGCATAGTCAGCCCACGTTTGTATATATATATACCGTAAACTCTGATAAATAACCGGGGGCGGTTATAATTAGAATTAGTAGCCTCAATGGGCGGTTACTTTCACATGGGCGGTTATAATCACAGATCGGTTATTTTTGCAACACAACAGTTAATAGCGTGGCAAATTTGCAGTACATAATACTCAACAACTAGTTAATAGTCTTGCTCCACGCGCCTCTTCTTCAAAGACGGTTCCTTGTGCTGGACGTGGTGGATCCATAACTTTTGCTTGTACCCTGTGGACTTCACCCGACAACATTAGTGGTTGTAGCAGGCTTTTCTAAACCATCCGGCACATGTCCGATGACCACGTCATCATTTGTGCTCTAGCAAACACTCATAAATATCCCCTACGTTGAGATCAGCCAGGTAGATATGGTGTCCCTTGATGCAGGAAGCCTTTAGGCAGGCAAGTTGAACGAACTCCATAGGTAGCTAGGGCTTTCTCGCTACCCAAATTTCGACTAATGGTTCTTTTCCTCTACACAGGTCTGATTGTCGTCGCTATTAATACTCGTCTCTAGCCGCTCTGTTTAGACTTTCACACGTGCAAACGCTAATTAGCGTTACGTCATTAATTATGGGCGGTTATGTTTACATAGTAGGTATTACACGCGAGTGAAATGTTGTTACAGCAAATTGATCGGTTATACTAGAGGGGCGGTTACCATTAAGGGGGCGGTTATTTATCAGAGTTTACGGTATATGTCCGTCACGCTTTGGGCCCCTGGGGGCCCCCCGGGATTCAAAACGGCGTCTCTTACTGTTTTGTGGACGCCGTTTTCGAAGCTGTAGTGCGCGAAGAGTCATCGATATGGACAAGTCTACCACATCATTTCTCGAAGAGAGGCTTACTGCAGCTCCCAGGTTAGTACAGTTTGTGTAGCCTATGTACAAGTAGAGATATGAGTGCTGGAGTCGGGCGGCACGAGTCGAGCAATAGCTACTAACGTGTCCACTCTCCCGTACTACTAGCTACTTGGCCACAGGTCGTTTCTCCACTCTCCGGTAGTAGCTATGACTGATTGATCCTCGGTTATAGGCCGGCTGGCTAGCTCTCCGGTAGTAGCTATGACTGATCGATCCTCGGTTATAGGCCGGCTGGCTAGCTCTCCGGTAGTAGCTATGACTGATCGATCCTCGGTTATAGGCCGGCTGGCTAGCGCTCGCAATGACGTATGTGTATAGGGCAATTTTGTGACATTATTTTCGCCCCACCCAGAATCCGCCCTGACATTCTCGCTACCGCGAGGCTCCTTGCATTTCAAATGTACACCTAGTATATTATACTATACCTAAGTCATTCTAACCAATCAGATTTCAGCATTACAGGTACATTGTATATAACGGCTCATACCTACTGCGTGAAAAAATATACAGTCGTTCAAATGTTCAGAAAGCTATGGTAGGGCTGGTGGCTAGGGTAGTCTAGGCAAGACGTATGGCGTTTTTTTGCCCGTAAATCGATGTGGGATATAGCACGGTAAGCTATTGGTCTCCGTCTATAGCTAGTTTTGTTGCGTTTCTGTGTATTTGTACGTGTGGCCACGCTGCCAGCAGGGTTTCATTTAGACATTGACTCAAGGGATGGCAAGATTTTGGTTTTGAGGAATAAGGGATGGCGAGGCCGTAACCGTGTGCGGTAGCACACGGTAAGGTAGGGGGGTCTGGGGGCATCCTGACCCAGGAAAATTTGGATTTTTAGAGTCTCTGAGATCGCATCTGGTGCAATCTGTGAAGCAAAAATGCATTATGCTGAAGTGGTAGCTTTGTGGTATATTTGCATTATCAAAAGCGTTTGTGGCTTGTTAAAAGTGTTAGTAGTTTGTTTGCTGACATTTAGTAGTACTGACAGTGCATGTACAAAAGCATTAGGTCATTATTTCATCACCTTTTTGCTATTATTCGAATTTTAGTAGTACTGACAGTATTGAATAGTATAAGATAGATAGACCACTGCGTAGCGGGGTGTATGACCCGTTATCTACCTTGAGAAAATTATCTCCCTTGGAAGCCTCTGAAGTACCTCGGAAGTACCTCGGGCTTCGCCCACGTACTTCCAGTAAAGCATTAGGTCATTATTTCATCACCTTTTTGCTATTATTAGAATCACAGCACTAGCCTGTCCTCAGAGTCACCAATTCACCACTTACATATCTGTGGTTCAATATTATACAAAATAAACTGTCTAACTTTTTCCAACAATTCAAGGGATGGCAAGGGATGGCGAATGAGCTCCAAGGGATGGCGGGAGCCATCCCCCGCCATCCCCTAAATGAAACCCTGGCCAGCCTACGGTTTTTTGCCAAAATGGCGCTAGGGTTGGGCTAGACGGATAGCTACCGTGGCTAATAGCTGTTGTTCATGTCTGTTACAATTGCTGGGAGTGTTTCGCCACTTGTAGCTACTATTTTGCATTGTGAAAGCTTGCTAGCTACCCAGTTTATCACGTCGTGCTGAACGGCACCTTTCGAACCTTCTGGCGAGCAGTAGCTTGCTTTGCAGTTCTTGATGCTTTGGTAACTCTTGTCAGAATGACTTAGGCATAGTGATAGACCACTGCGTAGCGGGGTGTATGACCCGTTATCTACCTTGAGAAAATTATCTCCCTTGGAAGCCTCGGAAGTACCTCGGGCTTCGCCCTTGTACTTCCTCGGCTTCCGCGGGAGATAATTTTTCCCGCGGTAGATGACGGGTCATACACCCCGCTACGCAATGATCTATCCTATACTTATACAAAATTGAGGCTAACCACACTCCCAAGTGTAAAGTATCTGGGTGAGCAGAACAAGAAATGGTTTCTTTCCCTGGCCCTGACTCTCTCCATGCAAGCCCAGCTGTGTAGCAGCAGCTAGCTACATGAACTCATGACCTTTTATGCACATAATTTATCTGGTATAATAGCTACATGTAGTTTTATCAAGGGAGGCCTACTACAGCTCTCAGGTTAGTAGAGTTTGTGTAGTCTTTGTATAAGTAAAGATAGAGCGCTATTACCGAACAGAACGAAGGAGCAATGCGCATGTATATATATAAGTTTCAAGCAGTTTCTCATGGCTGATTCTTCAGTTTGTGTATAGCAACTGGAATACATGGACATATGTACCTGATATCCTATAATTGCTGTGCTATGTAGTCCGTGCATATTTCCACCACTACTACAAGGGGGGTGGAGGCCACGTGCTGCTCGTTTACATCACTCAATCATGTCGACAGTGTTTATATCTCCACTTATACATACAGAGGCTACACCAACTCTAGAGCTGTAGTAAGCCTGTCTTATGTGATTGACTGGTCCAAATCTCCGACTCTTTGTGCACCGTACGGGGGTTCAAAATGTGATGGACACTCCATACAAATACATACATGTACTCTAGGAGATATTTAGAGCTATAGAACGCCTTTGTAAGGCATTAGTAAAACCGTTCAGCTATAAGATTGCTCACCATAATAAAGCGATTTCTGTGCAACTGCATAAAGTGGTGTCTTCTCTGCATCCATGTTACCACCTGCGCAATATAAATGTTCCAACATGACTATACCAGTAATCAAGTTAGCAGTACCAATTCATGAATCAATAATCCACATCTTTCCACAAGCAATGGCTTACATGCATAGTTAGGAACCATTCAGTGTGATCATACTATACACAAATGTAAGTAAAGTGGGCGAGCAAAGATGTGGGTATGAGTACAGCAGGTGGGAGATGCAGATGTAATGAATCATAACTTTAATTATAAAATGATACAGAGATGCGGATGTAAAGAATCACAATCTGGGCGGGGTGATTGCTTGATCATGCAAAGGACGTGAAATTGCGGATGCAATTTTGCATACGCAAAACACGTGGCACAGGGCTATGAGGTCAGGTACAAACACTCAGAACCGAGAGCGGCGTCGATTTTAAAAGTAACTCAGGGTCTTTAGATCTCGATCTGCAGCATGTTTTCAAGAATCAGCCATGATGAGAGACGGCTTGAAACGTACATGAGCATTGCTCAATCGTGCCGTTCGTTAATATCTTTACTTATAAAAAGACTACACAAACTTTACTAACCTGAGAGCTGTAGTAGGCCTCCCTTGGTATAACTATGTGATAGATTTGTCCAGATCTCTGACGCTTCGTGTGCCACAAGTTCGAAAACAGCGTCCATGTAACTGCCACAGAGGCCATTTTGAACATGTGCCTTGTAGGCAATGTAGGGCCCCATAAAGACATAAATTGTGTATAGTTTTACTCATAACTCCTCACAGAAACTGAAAATAGATGAGCTTCACATCGGTTTTCACCCAAGGCTCACAATGGTATATATTTCCCCTCCTTCATAGCAAACACATTATCATTACATTACACCATCTAACAATAGATATGCTACATCACATCAAGTCCTTCTGTATCAACTTCACCAGACCCTCCTCTCCCACTTTTTTCCCCTCGTTTTTTGTAGGGACAGATAGAGGGTCACAAGACTATGTGTACCACTATCATTACATGCAAGTTAATTGATCCACGACACCTTCCAGGTGTGTCTCTGCAGATACAGATATCATCTAAACTTTTAGCTGGAGCATGCAGTCATTATTCACGCATAGCCTGACCATTCGCATGGAGAAAGCGGTCAGGTGACGTTAGAATCAACGAGTTGTACTTATTGCAGAGCCAATCAGATTGCATAGGAAAGTTAATTGCAGTACGTGGAATGTAATGAAATCGCGTAGGTTGTTGTTTTTTGTCAGAAGATAGCAGTCACAGAGAGTACGATCGAGAGCGCAGCAACCACGAGCTATACGGAAACTCTAGACTATGCAGCTACAGGTTGTGGCCAGTACTCTGGGTAGGCAAGATGTTATACAATGTTATACTAGGCATACGCATTACGCAGATAGTCTCGCGCAGAGGTATGACGTTAGTTAGTTAGCACAAAACCACACCCACTAGAAGCTGCATCGCCCACGCAATTGCCGGAGAAGCTACTCTACACGAATGAGCCTTCGGGAGACGAATGTCTCTGTATACAACACAGTTCCAAGGACCAGTTAAGGCTGCTACACGAGAGCACAGTTGCTTGAAACTCACGTTCGTATCGCTGGCGATCGATCCGCGTACCGTCTGTCTCCAGCGGTCAGATCTCTGAGGCTACACAAACTCTGATCGCGTTGGAGCTGTAGTAAGCCTACCTGGGTAAAAAGAAGTGATCGATTTGTTTAATCCTTCAGGCGTCAGAAGTACAAAGGCGGCATCCTCGTCAGGACGCCATCTTGAACACGCGCTTGCGCTTGGAAGCATTTCGTTACAGCTGTAGTAACAACACGTATACGGAACGTTCAGACATAGTAATAACACGTATAAGGAACGTAACCGGAGATTTAATTGCATTCCTAAGCGTGACAGAAGTTACGCACATACGCTAGCTGAGATTTCAGCCCACACTGCACGATTAGTTGCCTCGCGCTAAGGCGCTCGGCAATAAGTCACCAAGCATAGAACTAGGCATACGCATTGCGCAGATGGCCTCGCGCAGAGGTATGACGTAAGTTAGTTAGCACAAAACCACACCCACTAGAAGCTGCATCGCCCACGCAATTGCCGGGCTCTAATCGCGTTGGAGCTGTAGTAAACCTACCTGGGTAAAAAGAAGTGATCGATTTGTCCAGATCTCCAATCCTTCGGGCGTCAGAAGTACAAGGTGGCATCCATGTAACTCGTCAGGACGCCATCTTGAACACGTGCTTGCCCCCCGGGGCCGGAAGCGTTTCGTTACAGCTGTAGTAACAACACGTATACGGAACGTACAGACATAGTAATAACACGCATAAGGAACGTAACCGGAGATTTAATTGCATTCCTAAGCGTGACGGAAGTTGCGCACATACATATACATATATATATATATATACGCTAGCTGAGATTTCAGCCCACACTGCACGATTAGTTGCCTCGCGCTAAGGCGCTCGGCAATAACAATCACATTCCTAAGGAACAACTTGTTGATGCTAAGGTCACCTGACCACTTCCTCTGTGCGAATGGTCAGGCTATGCATGACTATGCAGGCATTGTATGCATGTTCAGTATTAGCCAAATAATGCCCTCCTTAGTTTCACAGCAGTCTTGTCAGTGTGTAATTCAGTAATGGTCTACTACATGTATTTCCCTTCATATAAGGCTATGTTTCCTGACAAGGCTAGAGAACCGGCTGTAAGTACATACATTACAGGGAAGTACGTGCACGCTCACTAGCTTGTGGTTCAATACTGACACAAACACAGCTAGCTCTAAACCCTACGGTTAGTCTCTAGGCTCTATAGCACTACTCTAACCCTAAGGGGGCATCTCTAAACCATATTCTTCCCATTGTGACGTTAGGGAGGGGAGGGAGTTAGGGCCGTGACGTTATTGTCAGTTAATTCCGAGCGAAGCGAGGCTATACTCCAGTTCGATTGACCTTTTTTCGTCGTCGTCGTCGTCGTCGTAACCTGTTCCAGCCAGTTCTCCTGGTATAGCCTATCAAACACACAGCGAACACTTACCTTCGCTTTAAAACTCCTAACGTGGAGACTTGGAAGTGATCACTATCACAGTAAGCTTGCTTCGGCCTCTGATCTTCTAGGCACATAATAGCAAGTAGCCATTTTGTTTTGTGGGTGTGTGTTTGACCTTCATTAGTGGGTGGGTGCTATGGGCGTGCCATCTGCATGCCATGTGCCACGCCCAGCAATTCTCGCGAAGCGAGGACATCCCTGCACATTGTGTATCACTAGTACATAAGTACTACTGTGCTTGATAATATTCTTGCTTGGCATCATTGTAGGCTGCACAAAGCCTTTCTTCGCAATTATCTTGAAATAAGATAACAGTAGTGGATTGAAAGGTGTCACAGAGCATGACATTATGGGGGTCTAGTTTAACATCACTGTGATGTTATTGTGGTCAAAAGACGCCCCCTAACCAGTCTCGGGAAATAAACCCTAACCGTGCCCTTCCACTAAACTGAATCATTGGATTACTGGCTCTCTAGCCACTTCAATAGAAAGTCTTGAACTGCCACACCCCCTACACCTACATTAGCCTCGACAGCCTCTCTAACGTATGTCACTAACATGCCAGCTTAGCTACATCAATGAAGACCGTATATTAAATGACGATCAGGGTTTCATACAGGGGGGGGGGGGGGGGGAAACCTGTCCCCCAAAGGCCAGTTTCCCCCCCCCCTAAAATCTTGGCAACAATATTAATTAATACATGTAGGTATAATAAGAATGTTGTTTACAGGTTTATACGTCTGTTTGATTCTTTAAAGATATCCAGAATTTCATTAAAATTAACTAAGTTCAGTCGAGGTCCTTCTATAGCAATTCTCATAAGGCGTGTCAGGTTCAAGTCTGATAAACGATTTCGCAGCCTTGTTTTGATCATTTTCATTTGGCTAAATGATCTTTCTACTGTTGCTGTCCCTACAGGTAGTGTCAGCATGATGTTTATTAGACAGTAGGTTACAGGAAAGATTCCAGCATAAGCCTCAGATGATTGCATTTCTTCAAATAGCTGCTGAAATGTAGGACTCTTAGTAAGGCCCTTAGCTGACATCAATGCTTCTTTCTCTTTCAGTAGAGCCCTTCGAAATACAGACCACTCAGATATTAGTTGATCACTGTCAAGCACAGGAGGAGACTTGAACTTATTACCACAGAAGTCTACTTCAGCTTCTTTGCCGTAAAAATTAGCCAACAATTTAATTTCTTTATTTCCATATGAGGTAAATGAGTTATCGGTTGCATGGGGTATTTGGGTAGGGTATATATAGGTCCATAAATTGGACTCCAAAATGGCTTCAGAATCAACCTCAGAGAATGTAAAATTCTAAAATTTTCTGGGGGGGCATGCCCCCACACCCCCCTAGTAGTCACGGTTTTTATTTTTATTTTTTTTATTTTATTTTTTTTATTTTATTTTATTTTTATTCAAAGAAAAATTACTCAATAGCATTTAGCTAATATAAAGAGCAATGGAAATGCAAAACAACAGAATAATAAGTAAATCTAAAAACAAATAAATATCACAGCAATTGGAAATTTTTCAAATTATACTTAAAAGACCCGATAGAAGAACAGTCTTTAAGGTGAGGAGGCAGAGAGTTCCAGAGGGAGGATGTGTGAGGCACGAAGGAGGACAGGAAGGCAGAAGTACGAGCACGAGGTACAAATAGGTTATTTGGGTGGAAGGTGCGAGTAGGCATAGCAGGAACATGAAGCAGGTGGAAAGAGTGAGGAGGAAAGAACATGTAGCCATTTAGAATTTTGAAAAGAGAAGTGAGTTTAGATTTCTTGCGACGAGAAGAAAGAGAGGGACAGTTGAAAAGTCGCAGAAGAGAAGGATAGTTAGAAGACCAACTTTTAGCGGAGAGCTTTAGAGCAAAGTGTTGAATTTTTTCGAGCTTGGAGATGACAGCAGGAGAAGAGGGGTCCCAGACAGAAGAACAGTATTCAAGGTGAGGGCGAATAAGAGAAGAATAGAGTTTGTAAAGAGTAGAGGGACTAGAGTGACGATAGAAAAGGCGATATAGCATACCAATTAGTCGCCTGGATTTGCAGCTAATAGATTGGATGTGGGCGGACCAGGATAAATTAGAAGTAATCACTAAACCTAAGTATTTAAAAGAGTTGACACGGTCAAGAGGAGATCCATTAAAAAAAAGAGGTGGGAAAGAAGAGAAATAAGAAGAAGGTTTGACAGAAATGAACATGTATTTAGTCTTAGAAGAGTTAACAGTAAGATGATGAGAAGAAACCCAGGAAGAGATGGCATCAATGTCTAATTGAATAAGTGAGATATCAGAAGGAGAATTACAATGATGAGAAAAAAGAATATCGTCAGCATACAGAATTAGTTTAGAGGAAGGGGAGAGGGAGATATCCTTTTAAATTTACGTCACTTGCAGTTACAGTTTTTCGCACTGCAAGCGACGCAAAAACTGGAGCAGAGAGACTTGGAACAAGGCTATGTCAAAATGGCCTGGATGATGACGGATTCTCCTAGGAACTACGGTAAACTCGGGTAAGTGGTAAACGCTGAAAACTGAAAAACTGAAACGCTGAAAACTTAAAACTGAAGCCAAATAAAGATTATAGTTTAGCAAACATACTAGCCTTGAGGACTGTAGCCTAGTCACTGGTTTGGTTGGTCCGGTTCGTGGACCACTTTCCAGGGCACCAATTTTTTTTCAACCACTATGCATGTTGTCTTCTGGATAATAACAGTGGTGTTAATCTTAGCTGCCTTGACCTGCTCACTTGCTATTGGTATGACAATATCTTCTTTAAAGTATGCAAGAAGTTTGTCCATCGCCTTGCCTTGTTATACTGCTTTGCCTTAGCTAATACTCAACACTGTCAACAGCATTTTTTACTATACCAGTTGAGAACAGATGTGGCTACTTGTTAGTGAGGAGTGAAGGATTCTTGTATTGCTACTGGGTTGTTGGATCAATACCTACACTACATGGGTGATTCTTCTTTTGGTATGCTGGATAACTCTGCAACTCTTAATGCTTGGTGTTCTCAAGTGTAAACTACGAATCTCTCAAAAACGAAGTAGCTAGCGCGAAAAATAATACCGGTAACCCTAGCTTCATACGTAAGGCATGTATTGCGGAGCCACACCTGACTGTAGCTACATATATAATCCATGGTCATGCAGAGTGTGTGTGTCACAATAACGTTATTTGGACGAAAATAGTTTGAGTGGGTGGAGTGTCATACGTACGACTATAATATTATAGCTAGTAAGTTACTGAACGCCTGGATTTGAATGACTTGCTGCAAAACCTAGCCATAGCTCTTGCTAGCTATAGCCTCGTCCTCAGTGCTTGCAGACCTTGAGAAGGTGTGGCTTCACAATACATGCCTCACGTATGAACGTGCATATAGTGGTCAAATTTTTTGGTGCTCCGGAAAGACAGGACCAGTGGCTAAGGCCCTGATTGGCTCACACAAGGTTGCTTTTGCTAGATTGTTCGCTAAACTATAAGCATACACTTCTTTATTTAGTCTCAGTTATCAATTTTCAGCATTTTAGTTTTTCAGTTTTCAGTTTTTCAGTTTTCAGTGTTTTCCACTTACCTGGTAAACTCGGAACTGGTAAATGATGTAACGTAGCAAGAGCTAATAATAGTGGTAAGGTAAGAATAGGCAGATTATAATGGTACAATAAAGTGACCTGACTCTAACATGATATTCTGTTCACAACATCTTATAAGCTTCATGCTCCGGATGAATTTAAATTAACTCTGTGGTAATTTGGGTCAAATTTTTGATGGGGTAGCTTATGTCATACTCAGTACTCGAAAGTGGTCAAGTTGAAACCGGACTGACCGAACCAGTGACTACGGCCCTCACACAAGGCTGCTTTGCTAGTATGTTTGCTAAACTATATAAGTGCACACGTCTTTATTTGGTTTCAGTTTCAGTTTTCAGCATTTCAATTTTTCAGTTTTTTCAGTTTTCAGTTTTTTATGTCACAGCGTTTTTCACTTACTCTGTTACTTGCCAGACAATTTGGTGATAGTGGGTCATGGGATAGTCATGTACAGAAGGTAATTAACAATGGAAAGAAAAAACCTAATCGATTGCACTGGTTTGTAAGTAATAGAGACATTAGTACAATCGCAAGGAGGTTGTTGTTAGTTTTGGTACTTTGTCCTACTTCAGAATTATGATAGTGAAGTGTGGGCTTGTTAATTTAAGGTTGACTACATGTAGCTAGAGAGTTCTAATTTTGTTAATCTCATAGCTATTATATAGAGCTACTGGTAAACTCCTATTTGAAATTATTATGATATTTCACCCTTCTTAATCATATCATTTTACTGTTATGATGTGATATTTCACTGTTGTTGGGAGCTATAAGCATTGTTTGGAGTGAAATTTGGGATAAATTATAGCTACTTGCAGGGCTGCTGGTCATTGGAAATTTAAGCTGTGAGTAAGCCTATAGCTAGCTAACTACCTCACCTTCCACACGTAAACTGTTCACTGTGTTCAGTCAGTCATCTAGCAACTCCATGTGCCTCAACATCTTTTGCATATAGTTAGCCACACCTTGTAGAACTAACTAGCTATATCCTATATATAATACAATTATATTCATGGGTGGGGGTCTATATTGGAATTATAATTTCATGTCTGAGGCTTCAATGCAACCATATAAGCAGCTACCTACCATAAAAAAATACGCTCTGGTAGCTATATGGCTAATCAGCCATAATATTTGTATGCACAGTAGCCACATTCAGTTACAGCCTATAAAGCAGTAGCTAATTGTTAAGATTCTGAGGTACCCATTGCGCAAGGGCATAATTACGAGGTAGTTGTGTTAATGACTCTACAAACGAGCTGTACTGCCTATATTTTATGAAGCATAGCTCTGAAAATTTGCTATTGACAACTCTTGCAATCATACCACATAACAAAACATATCTGAACATTTAGATGCACTCAGGCTGATTCTGGGAGTTGATCAATTGAGCAACAATATTTAGTGAGTGACTGGGAGCCACAGCACAGTAACCGATCTATGCCTCCAGTCAGTTATCGTATCTAAATAGAGATCCATTAGCTACAACCGTTGCAGTGTATCATGTTTATGCAACAGGGGCCAATAGCTAACTCTCGGTAGTGCATCATAATCACCTTACCTCGAGGTGGTCATTTCAAGCAAAGAATGCCAGCCCTTTCTGCATGGTAGCTACAGTGACAGTCTGACCCTGCACAGGTGACACATAAATTATTAGAGCAAGACAAATGCTTTGAGTGTGATGCTTTGTAGTGACCAATCCCTTTTTCATCGTAGGCAGATCTTTGTAGCTATTTCTATACCAAAGAATCTGCAGAAACCATGCAGGGTGCTTCCCAATTACTGTGGTGCGTGTAGCTAAGCTCCTGACAACGGTGTTGCACTCAATAAGAGTAGCTAGATATTCCAAAAAATTTGTGCAAAAAAATCAGGGAATTAGTTTTGATTAGTTTTATTTTCCCATATGTACATGGAATAGGAAACTTTACAAATGCAGCATAGATCTAATTAGCAAAAAACGTTATCAAATTTAAACTAAAGTTGCAATATCTCGGGATTGGTAAGGAATTTGGATTTCAAATTTGGGGCAGTAGCTAGTAGGTTTATGCAAGATTAGTCTCTCATTAAAAATCAGCCCTTAACCGTTCAGCTAACTAGCTAGCTAGCTATATTTTTGCCTAACATAATACTATTTGCATTAAAAAACCGGTGCTTTTTTTTTTTGCAGATAGTAGCTATCTGACCTGGGAGTTAATTAAGACTTCAAACCCAGGTCAATACTAGCACATTATCATCAGTACTCAAGAGCATTTTTGAGTTCTCCTTCAAATTTGCCGAACATATTGTCTAAATGAGGTGTATTGTGGAAGCCATAGAATTCTGTAGTTTTTACTAATCAAATTAACATTTACACAAATAACAGCATATAGGTGTAGGTACATATATTCCAGGTTTGAGAGCTTAAGATCAAGCCATGTAGGAAATAGAGCAAAAAATAAAGTAGTTTTCCGTCTGCTCTTACTGCTGCAGCTCAGAGGGAACCTCCCCGGGGAAATGCCCTCGCCCCCTATATATAGCTAGCTACGCGCCACGTGATGCTGACGTCTTCATGACGTATGTTAAAAAATAAAATCTTGATCCGAGCTCTTTCTCTAAGCTGGGTCGTTCCTTCGTTGGCTTTGAAACTTTCTAGTGGGAACTAACAAGGTAAATTAAGTATGTTTAGCGTAAAGGGTGCATTGAGCAGTCAGTGTTGAGGTGGCACTGCCACAGTATTCGATATTTATTTGTCCAACCTCTTTGCCGCTACGTAATTGAATTGATGTAGCTATGTGTTAAACCTCATCTCTATAGGAGGATTTCACGCAGAGGTGTGAAGGAATGTTTGCCACCTATTCATTGCACTTTCAGGAAGCTCCACCCAATTTCCTGTCACGCCCCTTGGTGGGGAACTTAACTATTACGCTCTATGGAAAAATCGTTACTTTATGGCTCTAGACCGGCACTGCGATACCGATTTGGAGAATGCTGCTTACCACAGCATGCGAAGGTGCAGTAGATTAACTACCTAAAGGCAATCCTCGAGATAGCTGACGGATCCTTGGTTCTGCCACGAAAACGCTCCAATCTCCATAGAGCGTAGTACTTAACATTCCCACCAGGAGGCGTGACCGGAACTTCCTCAAACTGCAATGAATATAATTTCAAGACGCTACAAAGTGCTAAAAATTCCTTCACACCGCTACGTGAAATCCTCCTATACGTTAATACGTACTAGCATTATCTATAGTCTAATTATCTATAGCAAATTTTTTTCTTTGTCCATCAGGCTCCCAACTTCGCCACTGTTCACATTAATATCTACAGGATCGAAAGTCACTTGTTTTTAGCTACAGTGCAAAGGTAGGTATTATGTATCTTCTGCAAATGGGTACATAATTTTGGTAATAAACAAGACTGACGACAGAGCGTAGACTTTTAGCATCAGTACGTCCTGCAAGAAAGGCCTTAAGGGGTGTATACCTTAGCTTTGTTGTTTGTTTATATTGTTGTTTTTGTGTAGCTACATGTATGTTTGTACAGAAGTTGTAGCTGTGTAAACAGATCATCTTGGCTTTGAATTGCCTGTAAACATTGCTCTGGAAATAGGCCTACTCCAGAAGCTTAAACCTGTATTGGCCACTACATCTGTGCTCTCCACCATTTTTCATGATTACGTACCCCGTGCTGCGCATGCATTTTGTCTGTCATTGTCATTCTGTCATTTTTTTAATTTTAATATTATGTTTCCAATACGGGTTTAACGACTTCACAACAGAGTATAACGATAAAATTCGTTGTATCTTAGTGTATGTGTATCTGGCGATAAGCTCTACTTTTAAAAACATGATGATGACATGCACAACCATTGGCTCTTTTCAGAGCCATGACGTCATCATGTAAACAGATGTCCATCCAAATTGTCTTCTACCATTGCTGGTATATTGTCAGGAGCACGGGGCAGGGTATGTATTCTTGGAATACCTTCAGTTTTGAGGGGAGATCGTGAGGACAAGGCTAAATGTAGTCTACTATGTCGTTTGCTTTTGTGTAGGATACAGCCACAGAAAATGAGTGAACCTGGAAGCCCTCCAAACAGCTGGTCTTCCGGTAAGTGACCACTATAAGCGACCACTATAAGCGATAGTTGTCATACACAGTAGCAAACCCAATAATAAGTGTCTCAGGCCTACCTGCAAATTGTACTGCATGGTGATGTGGCAGGAGGTCATTTCCTACTACTATAATATAACTAGTAAGTTACTGATAATCATTGAGGGGCGAGTGTGGTGCATCCGCTGAAGTGAATGATACACATTCAACAGTAAAACAATAAGCCCTTTCATTTAACACACTGAAATATAAATTTGCGTATAGCGAGCGTGACGTCACATCCGGAGTACATTCCTGCGTCATCTTGGAGTACTTCACTATATACATGTATATTGCAGTCAATGGGAAATGAGGCCTGATTTACCGTACTGTAACTTTCAGATGGTACCGTATATTTAAATACAGTGAATATACTGTTACACAGCTTGATCTTTGGGAAAGTGAGCAATGAGAAGCCAGTGGTGATTGAACAAACGTACGGTAAGCTACAAGGTGAGAAAGACAGTCGTTTATTAGTTACCAGTAACAGTGGAGTCCAGAGGTAAGCCAGGCTCAAAAGCGCATAAAAAACGTTCCCGCCCTTGTGAAGTTTGTGTGGCTCTTCTCTCTTGTCGGCACTCCCTTGCCTCTGGGGTACCTGTTACCCTTCTCTTTTGTTGGCGCTGCCTCTCACATTGACCCTCCAGCGTACATTTACGTGCAGTGTTTATTTCTGGAGCTTCAGCCCCACATTTTTTGCCAGCTGGCTGCAAGCCCCCCCCCCCCCCCCCCCCACAAAATAAATTTCTAACAAAACTGGGTATCTGCTACTCCATTGGCACCAGGCTTCCCTCTGCTCTGAGATACCTGCTATATGTCTCTCATTGATGGTCACTCTACCATTGGGGCATTGCCTATCTCTCCTCTGGGGTACCTGCTATCTTTCTCTCTTGTTTGCGCTCTCTATCCCATTGGCACCGCCCACCCATTGGATTCTCGCCTCTGGGATCTCTGGGTGCATATGTTGTTGCCTAGCAAGTACCCTAGCTACGATAGTAGCGTCTGCCGTCCTCTCTTCTTGTGCTTCCGGTTAGCCATCGAAGAAAGTCCTGGAGCTCGAATGTGCATGTGAGCATAACGTGGGACAATTATCGGATATTTGGAGTGAAAGTGCTTATGCGGCATGCTGTATGTATAGAGCATATATGTACAGAACATTCAGAGAAATTGTCCCACTCTACACACTAGTGTGGGGCTCACTCAGGCTTGCCCCAATTAATGTGTACATGTAATACCAGAATACACCACCAGCCAATTTCCATGTTTACAATGACGGTACAGTCACCATCATCAGAGCAATCAGTGTTTCATTTAGGAAATTACCCAGGGGGTGCAAAAGTAGATTGGAAGACATTTTGGGGAGTGCATGTATAGTGGGTAGCATTGAATTTTGAAGGGTTGAAATTCCCAAAGGGGGGAAACTGACCCACCCCCCTCAATGAAACCCTGGAGACAAGAAAATACAGTGTACGAGTAGCTGTATCCTCTATAAATCGATTAAAACACATGTGGTAGAAATAGGGATTGCTTTTCTGTTGGATGGCAAAAACTGGCGAAATGGAGCAAATTTAAGTAATCAGCACATACAGGGTCTACTCTGACTAACATATTTGGAAGTATGATACTACAATATACTTATACAGTTTGTCTTGCCAAAAAAATATACAATAGGATGTTCTCAGTCTACTGACGATGGAACTGATGAGTTTGTTGGCCAGGGAAAGAGCAGTATACAAGAAGTTGGTGATGGCGCAAGTCTAGAACAGTCCACTAGTCGGACACGATATGGTGGTGAGTATATAAGTGCAGTTTTAGACTAACCTTATGTTGCAAAGAAGGAAAACGTTGTAGTCAGAACTAATAAAGGAATGTTTCAGACAAAGGACATGTAGAAGTACCCTTATTCCGTTGCAGTTGTAGAAACACAGAGTGAGAATGTGTATAGAAATGAAGCCAAGAGGAAATTTGCAGAAAATTGGTTGTTTATTACTACTATAGCTTTGCTGTATGTATACATCATACTTTTTTCGCTTGTCTGTCAATATGAACCAAATATTTTGAAATCCAATAACTTCCAAAATTTTTGATTTGGTTAATTTTCAAACTATGATATCTCCAATGATCCAAAAGCGAAGCCTTTCTGCGGTATTATGATCGCACAGTGACATGACAGTCCTACTGAGGAATTTATCTTAGGATCAGAGACTTTTAGTGTAGTTGAAGATTCATACTTTACCAATGATTTACCCTGTTTTTGGAAGCTGGAGCAACCCGGAACTAACTTTTAATTACTGATGGCCTAATCATGAACATTACTTATAAGTGTATACATGTAAGTAGTTGGTGTCATGTGATCGTGAATCTTATTATTAGGTGGTGCTGCCGCTGAACTCGTGAATCCCGTGGATCCCCCACTCCCACATGAATATGGAGGCAAGTTACTCATGTTGGGTAATCACCTTCTAATTAAAACAGAGAATCCTAAGTTTCATTCCAGGTTAGAGTCAAGCCTTTCTACAATACATACCTGTTGGATAGCCTCGTTACCAGACACTCCCCACAGAAAATCATACTGCAATTGGCCAAAGCTGGGTGGAGGCTTGGGGACGAGGCTACCTATTGAATGATTCAGTCAATTCCTTGGTTCTTGGTGCTCATATTATTAGCGGTTAGTAACTTTAGAATTAACGCTATTGTGCAACAGATAAATGGGTACTTAGTACTGTTTACTAACCCACTAAGATTACTTGAAGTTTTACATGTTTGTTTGTTACGTATAGTTTGTACTTGCTACTAGCAGCATGAAGGCTATAGGTACGCAGATTGAGTGCACGCTAAGTTAACACCCATATCATAGAAGAGGTTTCTTCAATGTCATTGCATCTGACATTAATTTAGATTTTGATTGCCTTTCCCCAATTGCTGGCAAGTAGATGCAATGTCATCCAATTAGCCACAAACAAAATTTGAGCGTGCAAGTGAATTGATCGAGCTATTTATTTTCGTTCATAACAATTAATAACGTAACGGGAAACTCACCTGAGAACATGTTTGATAGTGTGAAGCCTCTATTTCTTGTGACGTCTGAGATGTGCACCAGCTTCTGTCAGGACTTGGAGTGTGCTTCATCATAGCAGTGAGTGGAAATGAAGTATACATTAGTGAAATGAATGCAACTGCTAGGCTAGGCTGACCTCGATGATGTGCATTAAATAGAGTGAGTACCCGCATAGATCTCAGTACTGTGCACTCCTACGACCTACATGTACGATCCTAGCCCGTATTGCCTTATCCCTGCTAATACTCAACAATTAAGTGTGCTGTGATATTATAGCTACAAGCTGCTACGCTATGTATGCAACCAGGCCTTGCCTGGAGAAAGAAACACTGCTGCCATTCAAATGTGCTCTATAAAGAGGGTAGATAACTGTAGTTTTGCTGTTCTCAGTTGGCTTTGAAAAAAATAACCTTACATCACTACTGAACATACTATTTTCTGCTAATAATCATGATTAAGACAACACATCTCTGCAAGGAATGTTTATCACCACGAAAAAACAACAGAAACAAGGTACAAGAAAACATTTAATTAAATTAAGGAGGAACCATGTAGGGATGGAATCCCAAAAAAGCAACCAAACAAGGTAGAAACAACACCACAATACTTTTACGGATTGCCGTCCCTACATTTTTTGCCATTTTTCCAACCATACCTTGTGTTGCTTATTACATGGCATGACAGGAAGTTAGTCCAACACAATTGTCATGTGTACATCCTGTGGCATATATTTGAAGGTGCATGCTTTTGTATAATTATAATCACAAATAGGTTAATGCATAGCGTGAAGGAGACAAAGGTCTGCATTGTGAACAGATGCAGATATTGCCACTCAATATGGTGTGAATTGTATGCGAGGATGTGGGGTGAACAGTATTGAGTCTACGTGCATGTTACTACAAACTCTTGCTGGCGGTGGAAACAAAACCAAACCGTGCTAACCGTGACCACAGGTTAAGGCTCAGTTTATCCAAGCTTTAATCAGTGTGTGAGCTGGGATGCTCATGAATGGTTTCCTGGTTTGGAGAACAATATAGATTTACAAAACAGCACAATTTAACCATTTAACTGCTATTGACTTGTTTTTGCGTATTCATGGTTTGATGACATCATTTTCTGCCTATATACATGTACATGTAGTGTGAGAGGGGGAGGGATAGGGGTGGGTGATGGGGCCAGTCCAGCCCTGCTGAAATGGCCGCTCTGAAGATGGCAGTTGATTTTTGGGCTAAGAAAACACATGCAGAACTATATATGCATGGTAAATGCTTGTTTCTCATGCGAGCACTTCTTGATAGCCGAAATTCACATGACCAAAAATGTTTCCATGCTTTACACAGAAAATCGGCTGCTTTTCAGCCTCTGTGGGGGTACACGTTGCCAGCAGCTAACTGCTATGTACAGTACATGTAACACCTCTTTTGATAATTCTGGTTATGGGCCTTTATTCTATGTAATATTCTCCTCTATCCATAGAACCCCGGCCGGCCGGAGTGCAAGAGTCTGCTGCAGGTTCGAGGGGTCCCTCTGCGTATCCAGCCAGCAATGGACACTTTCAAGAAGATTTGTTTGGACAGCAAGGTGAGATATACAGGTGTTCTACTGAACGTAATATGGTAGGTAGCAGATCCAAGGGTGGCATGGGTGGCCTGCACATTTAAGTACAGAAACCAATGATATTATGAATAAACTGACACCTTGGTATTTTTAAATCTCTAGGCAACTAAAAACTAGCCATCACTATAGCTTTCACCAATGGCCGCCTAAAACTAGTGTAGTACGCATAAAAAGTACCTAAACTTTGGTGGGCAATAAATAGAATGGACATTTTGTGCAGCCTGGGTAGTCCACTAATGTGATCAATTTTTGAACTATGGTAGCACTTGATTGCATACGTAGACTCAGGTTAGTAGTGCATGTGCCTGTCACTCAAGATGGAAAGGAAATATTTCCGCACTTGACATTCTCTAGGAATTATCAACCATGAATAATTAATGAGCTTGGCAACATTACTCGATCTGCCAGAAGGTGGGAAGTATAGGATAGATACCTGGTTAGAGGGAACTAACCTGCTTAAATTGCCTGCAGGGGGGGGGGGGGGGACTCTTTTGTTATTACTAGCTCTACTTCTTCCATAGTGAAGGATATGTGCCAACAGGAAATTGAAAGTAAACCATTTGCACTGGGTCTTATTGTGCTGATTGCAAACACTGTTGCTGCTGGATTTATGATGCTTCCCCAAATTCCTGGTGTTCTGGAGGGAGTAAAGAAGATGAAGGAAGCTTTCATGTATTTAGGCTATGCCATACTTAGTCTGCCTAGGGACCTTACAGATCAGCAGCTAAAGACGGCCATTAAAGTTGTAGCATCAGTGGACTTTCCTATATCCTACCGCCGTTTGTTTGTGTACATCACTGGCCATGGAGGAAGTAATTTTGTGTGCACTAGCAATGAATGTGTGGACTTGAAAGACATTATTGAGCCTTTTGTTGATAAACGAACTGCAGACTTTGACCGAATTCCTAAAGTATTTATTTTCGACATGTGTAATAACCACAGTGATGCACCAGGTACAATGCAAGCTGACTTCTCCCAGTACTTTCCTTCATCTCCTGAAACTATGGGTATATTTGCTGTTTTAACAGGCCGTACAGCTTATGCTACTGACAATGACTGTGGTTTACTTACCCGGCATCTTGCACCAATGCTTCAAAAATGTGATAAATCACTGTCCGATGTAGTAACTGACACTTCTGCAGCTTTGCAGAAGGAGATTATGAGGCATCCTGAATGGAATCTCACATCAGATTACATGCCCGTGGTCTGCCATGCCCTGACGAAACCCATACATCTACTTTCAGAACGAAGAAGAGCAAGTATGTTGATTTTGTTGTATGTACTGTACTAGAAGAGCAAAATAAATTAGCCTCGTTCCCAAGCAATGCCACATTTTGCTGGCTATGCTTTACTTCATGCGACCAAATAAAGTGGGGGCCTAGGTACGGGGGTAAAATGGAATCCACTGAGTCTTCTGTGTCCACATTTAATTGTTAGTAAATACCGGCTCCAGGCTCGGAGTCCATGCACCGTAGAAAAAGAGGGGAGCCTGGTACTTTTCATCATGTGATACGAAGACATGGGGTGTGTGATTCTGTGTGTAATTAGGCATGTACACTGAATTTGCAAGTGCAGTGACCTATATCCTCATGTTTCTCTTGTGTTTGGGGGTAAAAGAATGTCAAACTGCCAATGCAGTTCTGTGAATCAGCCTTGAAATTGAAATTGAATTGAAATTGAATATATTGCCTTTTTTTTTGATCTCTGCCATTGCCTTTTTTTGCCTTGCCTTGGTTTTCTTTTGTTTTCTGCGTTGCCTTGCTTTCCACTTAAATTGAAATTGAAAGTTGAAATTGAAAGTTAAGCAGAAGATTGACTACTCAGACTGAAAGGCTTTTAGGCAGCTAGCAAAACTTTGCAAATACATGGATTTTCATCTGTGGTTTGTACAATTGCATGTTTGCTGGATCAAGCATATCTGAAATTTTTTGCCTTCTAATAAAAAGTAGCAAAAATTAGCTGTATGCAGCAACAAAAGCTAACTGCAGACACGCCTTGCTCTTTAGGCTACAGTACAATATGTTATGATATAGAAGCTGTCAAAATAGGAACAAGGTTTATTCTTGGAACTGTTTTGGTGACCTTGCAATTGATATTCTTTCAAACCGGGAAGCCACTTGTTCCTTCTGGAACACAGAGTAAACACTTTAAGGACATGGAGCAATGAGATTACTGAATCGATTTCTTTGATTGCCCTTCATGCCTGAAAGCGATTGCAAAGCCACAACCAGCTACATGTAGCCTGTATTGGGATGATTTGAATGTATAGATTCACAGGCAGCCTAATGAAATAGTGGCCGTGGCTATATTACTTGTGTACAATGTGAACAAGGCTCTGGTCAGCAAAATATTAGAGTTGCAAACAGGAATAGAGTAAAATACTTGACAATAATAGTTATCGAAGCTCATTTTTGCCTTATATGACATCTGTGAAGGGATCGGAGCCCAAGTACTTTTGAAGGTGTGGCTACAATTCGAGGGCAGCGACTAATCAAGGGCGGTATCTAATCATAAAATTTGGCGAAATGGCTGAAAACGGCTAGGTTTTAATATTGCCGAAATTTAAACTTGCCGACTTTAACCGCTGTAACTTATGATGCAATAATTGTGCTTTAGCGAACGCAACGACGTACGTAAGCCTTCTCGCTGATGATTCGGTTATCTAGAAGCTTTGAGAAGTACCTAGCCGCCTTGGTCGAACCGTTCTCAGCGGCGTACTTCCCTACCCGTGCCCTTTCTGCGTGTAGCTATTGTACTTGCCTCGAGGCGTGACAGCTTTATTTCCGGTCAGCTCTCTCGATGACTCTCCAGCGCCATGATAATAGTATCGCTCGCTCTTCGGACATGTACGTGTATCGTAATATATACGCGCGTGGGTGGTATGCATTACGTCAGGGTGTATTATTGGCGAGAATTTAATTTGGCAATTTTTTTACGATTCACCAAATCGCCAAATTAAAGTCCTCGCCAAATTTTCCCACTATACAGTATGTCACTGAGATGATCATGTATGCAAAGCATGTAATGAAACATGATCCCTCCCTGCCTTTACATGGTACAGTAAAGGAGTTGTAATAACACTACAAACTGAGTTGCCTGCCACCATAATAGATTAAACTTTTACTTATAGGAGCATAATTAGGCATTAAAATGTAGTACCTATAATATGTCCTATGTACTTGTGTATCCTTTTTGGCCTGCAGTGACACCTGGTACTCCACAAATTCAGCTTCATCGCACTCACATCACTGTGAGGGCTTCATTCCCTCCTTCTCACAAACACTTTGAATTAGACCGGCTCACAGTGAGGTGTGCAGGAACAGATTGTGAAACAGAGAAAGAGGTCAATGACAGAAGTAATGGTAATGTCCGCATTGATGGGCTTAAGCCACCAAATTCCTACCAGCTCACAACAGCTGCCTACTACCCCGATGATGAAGTGATTCTCAGCACGTCCAGAACACATCGAGCAGGTCAGTATTTTGGCTATATATATTACCAACAGAAGATCCATGTGATATTTAAACAACATTAGGTGAACTATTAGCCTCATTCCCAGGCTCTAAAACCTACGGAGGAGAGAGTAAAGCCTTGTACATACTGTTTGCGCATGTGCAAGAATTTACGAACAGGCTCAGTCACATTGTGAGGAGTAGTACGGAGTAGCCTCGTCCCCAGGCCACACCCCCTGAAAACTAGTGGCCTGGTATCCACTGTTTGCGCATGCGCGAACAAATTGCTAAATGTACGGAAAAAGGTCAGTAAAAGTATCCGTAAACGATATTAGTCACATGGCGAGGAGTAGTACGGAAGCAGTATACGTATATAGTAAGCGGAGAACTACAAATCAACCTTGATTCTGACTTTCTGCAACTAAAATGGCTCTCTAACCAGTCTAGAATGGTAAAAGAAACTGTAATTTTCTATCCGCTACGATTATGGTAGCTATCTTACCACAGAAATTCGGAAGCGCCTCTCCTGGCAGTGACTGTGAGCTGCTCGATATTCAATCTCAGATGTGGCCTTTTAGGCTTTTCAGTGGCAAACGGGATCGAAGAATCGAACTACCGATCACTTTTTAAGCATCTAACTTACGAAAGACCATCGCGGCAGGCTTGAAAGCCTCCTGCCTTCACTTGCAACTTCGTGACACGGAAACATTTGCGGATTCGTAAGCGAACGTGACATAATCATACGCGGACACGATACGGCGATATCCTAAATTCTCAGAATTCTGAGAAATTAAGCGCATGCGCAAACAGTGGATACCAGGCCCACTCTTTCGGGGGGGTGTGGCCTGGGTACGAGGCTATAGTACGGAGGTAATGTACAGGTATAGTAAGCGGAAGAATTAGTAACTATCTGATTTCTGAATTATATATGTTAAGTGCTGTATATATACCAGACCTTTCTCATGCACTCCTATTCTTTACCATTTATATCATACCTGCAGCACACTTAACTCATTTTGACATGATCAGCCGCACATGTCAAAAGAACATAACGTGGTTTGTTATCTACCTCGTGCTGTCACTTCTGCTTGCTGGAGGGATTGCATTCACAGCAGTTGACAGTAAACCCAAAACAAGTGAGCTCGGTTTTGCAGGTGACATTATTATAGTGGGTGAAGCAAACTCATGGTGGCGAAAAGCAGTGATGGTAACAGAGTGTCCATTGACTGGAGATGGAAAGTACTACCCTCCTATCTATGTGGTGAATAAGAAGAATATAGCAAGCAAATTACATGAATATGACCATCCTGTATTTTCTTTAGAAAATGCTTTCTTACCAGATCCGAGTTGCGTCACTCTGCCAACCTGTGACAACTGTATACCCTACCTTTTGTGGCTGTCAAATATCACAGCAAACATTTGTTTAGCTAGTACAAATATCTCAACAGTATCCTACCCAGTAGATGTCTCTATATATAAAACCAACAAAGCTGATGGAGAGTGCCTCACTACTAACGATAATATGCAACTGAAAGTAGGTGCCAATAACCAAACACTGTGTTCATTGGTGAACTTAACAATCAGTAAACCAGGGTATTACTACGTTTCCCTAAAAGCCTCCGGCATGGTGACTTATTCATATAATATATATTATCACGTAGTATACTTTAATATTGACGAATTTAAAAACAGTATATACTGCACGAAGACCTCAGAATCTGACCAATGTGATGTACATCTTAAAGCAATCAACCAAGACTATGTTCTTCTTGCGTCCATTAAACCCCATCCACCACCTGTACCTTACCCACTGACAACACACATTTGCAGTGAATATCAGAACTCTTATAAGACTTTGATCATTATGTGTTTTTTCTTTTTTATCCTTTGTTGTATTTTTGCTTTTTGTATTTGTACACACTATCGTAAAAGGCAAAGACAGAATTTTATGAATACAGCTCCATAAAGGTATTGCTTATACTGCATTTTATGTTTATATCAAATTTTATATTTACATCCATATGAGAATAACTTTTTGTGGTCTATGTATATTTTCACTTATCAAACACGGATAAAACAAAACTATGGTATCTTGTGTACTATATTATTGCTGCGTGGGGTGCTAGCCTTGTCCCATGCATGTTTCATTGTAACAATATAGCTAAAGTGCAGCATGCATTGCATGTGGGCCTGGGTACCATTGAGGGCTGTTGTATAAAGTGGATGAAAAATACACTACTGGCAACCAGTATTTATATCATTCTTAAAGTTGAGTAGTAGCAAGAAACCATTATAGCATCTATATATTGCAGTGCAATAATATTGTAGGTGAATATCTCAGTACTGTAATAATTCATGTGTGCTTGCAATTAATTAAGCAGCCAATTGTTGTGGCATATGGAGCGGAGTTTCTTGTTCGGGGGAAAAGAGGGCAGGGCTGATCATGACGCTCAAAACTTCAGAGCTTGAGGAGTATGCAGTATGACCCCAAATATGATATGTATACTAGTAGCGTGGCCGGCTGTGGTGTTTGAATAATGTACAGTATGAGCTGTGTATGGTATACCACCAACAGATGTCTTATTATGAATAATGACGTAAAATGCAGCAGTAGCTCCACATAACGGTTTTCCCTGGAGTTTAGATAAGTTATGATATGGGCTATATACCTGCAAGGGGAACACAAAGCTGGAGCAGCAGCTGGGCATAGCACGCTTACTGTGTAAACATTACACACTACAGCTATAAACTAAAATATTGCAATCACTATAGCCAGACCCTGGTCACCTCCAAAAGTGTGTGTAAGGTTGCAGTATCCTGACAGCATCGGTCCCGTAACTTCCATAATGTTGCAGGACCTACGTTACTGGATAAGCTGAGAACTGTAAGTTCACCCTATAGTTTTGAAGGGGCGAGAGTCTAGCCTCGTTCCCGGTCTCTCCGCTCCAGTTATTACATCAGACTGGGAATGAGGCTAAAGTTGACGTAGCTTGGCCTATTTGTTGTAGTAGATCTAGATAATTGTCAGCATTGCTATAATGATATAGTCCTTGTAGGCTTTTGCAAACTGACAGCGACGAGGCTAGTATAGGTATATACTGTCATGGATACTGGATAAGTACTCAACCCTATCTTTGTATCCATAATCGAATAATGCATAATTCTATAAGTATTTGTATCAGTGAGGTAAAGATGTTATCCATTATTAACACAGCAGACAGTAACATGCAGTCTCATATTGTGCGTCAGGATTATGCAAGAGCCAATAGATTACATAGTAACTTTTGCAAAAGAGCTAGGGGGTTGGGGCTTATTTTTGGGGCAGCAAATTCAATGAAATAAGGTGGTACATTAACTTCACTCTGCTCCTTATTTTGTGACGCTTTTAGCTAATTTGGGTGACAAACGCGATGACAATAAAATGATTCTATTAACACGAAACATTTGGTTAGTTTTTCCTTGCACTCTAAAAGCATAGTAAAATTAATAAAATAATGTAATGCAAATTTACATCTGTAAATTCCAACTGAAATTAAAAGTGCTTTTAATCACTAGAGGTCGTGTGATACTCAAGGTTCTATTGACTGAGAAAACACGAAAGTTTTGAATTATGAAATTTCATCTTCCCCAGAAAGAATCCTCTCAAAGGAGAAGGGCATGAACTTGTAGCCGTCTCCAACGTAGAACTTGTTCTGGAACTCCACCCTATGTGTGTATGTGTGTATGTATGTAAGCATGTATGCCACGTATGAGAACCTCTGTACATGTGCACTAAGTGATAAACCAGAAGTAGCCTCGTTCCCGTTTCATTGGGAACCAGATGAGTGGCAGTTTTAAGCAGTTGTCATCCATTCTATGATATCAAATCTGCTACTCACAAGCTATCCAAGCCACTGATCTCAGTATACATGGCCAAAGATATCCTTTGTTGACAGAGTATTACCACACATTTGCCTTCTTTTGTCGGTGGGAAACTAGCTACTGGTGTGGTATGTACAGCAGCCTTGTCTGTGGTCCACTCACCAGTGAAGACGTAGGGCATGCAGGAAGGCAGACAGACCCTCCATGATCAGCAGAATGAAGATGGTCATTTCTGTACATGTGTGCGTATGTGTGTGCATGTGTTTATATACATTATGTGACACATCAACACTAGAAAAATTACAAGCACATGGCATCACATTTGCTGTACCAAATTGATGTTATGTTTCTCACACCACACTACCACGCACAATCTCTTAGGCAATTTAGTATGACCTCATTCCCAGGAAAGGAATTAAACGCAGAAACCAAACCCATGCATATTCTATATAGTCTACATGTAGTACTATAGTACATGCACTTTAAGCTATACCAATGATGTGATGATGATGAAATGAAGCCATACATGGTGTGCTAGTGTCTCACCTGCCCAGGAGATAAACATTACAAAGAGGATGATGCCCCCAATGGCTGGGCTGTCGGCGCCATACCCAAATGCCTTCCGGAGCACCATTTGCCACAGTACCTCCGAGAGCTCTGTAAGGGGTGAAGGAGTGTGTGTGAGGGGAGAAGGCGTGTGTGTGTGTGTGTGTGTGTGTGTGTGTGTGTGAAGGTGTACATGAGTGGTGAAGGTGTGTGTGTGAGGGTTGAAGTGTGTGTGTGTGTGAGGGAGAGGGGTGTGTGTGAAGGTGTGTGTGAGGGGTGAAGGTGTGTGAGGGGAAAAGGTGGTATGTGAAGGTGTGCATGAGTGGTGCATGAAGGTGTGTATGTGAGGGGTGAAGGTATGTAATTATAAGGGATGAAGGTGTGCATAAGGGGTAAAGGTGTGTGTGTATGAGGGGTGAGGAATGAAGGTGTGTGTGTGAGGTTGTGTTTGTCAGCTTGGTGCTACACGGTACCAATGAGGTACACCTGTAGACCGAGACAAGGACGTCTAATGCACAGTCATCCATACTTAAATCATCTTCTGTCCGTCTGTCTGCGATCACGTGCAATTGCACGTGAATTCACAAGAAGTCTGTTACATCATCTAATGGTCCTGACCTCGACTTCTAATCTAGAGTTTGATCTACAGGCTGCAGCCTCACAAATGCCTCCGAGAGTTGCAAGCGAAGCAAGCAGGTAGCTGAAATGAGCCCAAAACAAGCAATGTGAGGACTGAAGTAAACGAAGCAAGTAGCTGGAGTGAGCAAAGCGAGCACAGCTACCTGTACCAATTATGGCCTCAACACTAGTAAGTGTACTTGACATGGGAATGGGACAGATAGATGGAATGGACTGACTCACCGGCATGTGCAAGGCTGAGGGCCCAGAGTCGCAGGTATGAGGCAGTGTTGGAGATGGTCCCCAGGCAATACTCGATGGTGTGGATGGACTGGTGGACAAAGAGCTCTCCCACCTCAAACTGGGGAGAGAGAGGAGGGGAAGGGATAAGATTAATGTGAAACACCAGTTCCAACTGCAGCCCGCTTGTTAGACAGGTCTTACCTGTTCTTCCACATCTTTTTTGTCGACCAACTGCTCCTCGTCCTGGTGCAGGACTTCATCTTCCTCCCCCTCACTTGTTATGCTAAAGGCTCGACGATACTCACCCTGGAGGCATGGAAGGAGGCGGAACTACATGTACATGTACAGCTAATCCCATGTGAGTGCCAATCAAACATCTACAGCTTCAGAATAGAGTGGTTGCCATGAAAGTCACATGACTGCCCATTCTCTCCATGGCAACAGGCCCCACCCACCTTCCTGGTACTCCTCTTGTGCTTGACGTATAGGTAGATGGGTTTGATAAAGAGCATCCAGGGCACACAGATGATGGCCAAAATCACCAGGAAGGTCTGGAGCATTCGCTGCAGGGGAGAGCAGGGTGATGTCAGAGGGAGAAGGGAGGAGAGGAGGAGGAGGAGGAGAGAGGTGGGAAAGAGAGAGGGAGGGGTCTAAGAGAGGTTATGGTCCCCTACCTGGAGTGCGGTGACACTCTCAGTTTGCCCAAACACTGAATACTCGTTGTCATCACTGAAGAAAGTGGGATCTACTTGTGTGGCGTTGGTGAGCTTGGGAGAGCTGGCAAACTCCAGGAACATGTTGATGAGGGTGATCAGAAGACTGGGGGCCTATGAAAGGGGAGGAAGAGAACTTTAAATTAACTATCACAGAGTACCATGTGGGGAGGGGAGACGACACGCCGCCATTATATAGAGTGAGTACCAAAACACAGCAGTGGTAGGCTCATTCTAGTGCCTGCCCTGGTCTGTCTGTCTGTACAGGTACTGCTATTCGTTGATACTAGTAACAAGCTGGCTGGCTAATGATGTGTTTACAGCTACAGTGGTTTTTCTAATCTGTGTTTCTGGGAGTGGCTTTGGATGCCACACCCCTAAATGCTTATTGCCTCACCACAGCTTGCTATACATGTAAGTATGCACTTTAGTTCAGCTGTGTAGTTGTCTTGTTTCATGGATGTGCTTTTGCTCTCCCTGCCATTGTACAGCTGTATAATTACATATATTTGTGAGTGAATATACAGAAAGGGCCCATGTCACGCATTTTCAATACACACACTTCAAGGATGCGTATCTTTGAAACACTATGTATGAAACGTGGGTGGTTTTACAGGAGGCGTTAATATAGTAATAACGTGGAAATGAAGCCACTCTACCAAAACCACAAAAAAAAAGAGGTGGAGTTCACGGTGTTCTCCATTGTGCAACGACAGTGTGATGATGCTTCTTACTAGCCAGGGACATGTACATGTCCATACTATATAATATTATGTACTTGGGGTTCCCAAATATTCATAACATTACATCACACTCACAGTGTTGGGGTCCTCATAGAACGAGACCCACTTGAAGAAGATGAGGAACACCAGCCAACCAAAGATGCACATCAGGAACAGAACCTGGGGAATGGAATGGAATGGAATGAAAAATATGAGAAATGGAATGAAATGGAAACAGATACACCTGGGCGCTGTTATCATGAGCTGTTGGCAAAGTTTCTTTCCGAATTAAAGTTGGTATTCAGAGAGCCTTTTTTTCTTATGCAAGAGCCAACTGAGAAGCCTTTTTTCACCTAATGTATTATGTATTATGTATCATGCATAAACATGCATGTATTAGTATATACATGCACATGAACATACCTGTGGGATGAACTCCACAAAGATATTGATGTAACGCTTAAAGTGGCTGCAGGAATGGAACAGAGGTACACAATAGCAAGTGCATGCATATTTACA
The DNA here is from genome assembly GCA_963921505.1 of Phakellia ventilabrum. Taxonomy (NCBI): domain Eukaryota; kingdom Metazoa; phylum Porifera; class Demospongiae; order Axinellida; family Axinellidae; genus Phakellia; species Phakellia ventilabrum. The sequence goes on along the minus strand of OY997386.1, from coordinate 4,090,451 downwards.
CGAGAAAACAGGCAGTAAATACGCGTAATACCGCCGTATTTACAGTGCAATCACATGAGCCTTTTCACCCGGTGTGAACACAGGTATTTCACAGGGAGTTCTTGAATCTGTGCAAACAAGGATACACACGTTTGGCAGCCACAGGTAGAAATGAATAATATTCTGTTGCGTATTTTGATCATGTCACTATGATCAAAGGGTTGTATCTCTGAACTTCCTTCAATTTAAAGCAAGTAGTAAAAAAGATGTTTTATGTTTAGACCCTCTATCTGCTCTTTCAACTGTTTTTAATCAACTCCTTGTTTTGGAATGATATGAGACTGAGCTCACATGTGATTGAAGAGGCCCAGAATGACACCAAACAGCATCTGAGTTATGCCCAGGATGACGGACATCTTCATCTTGTAGGAGTTGGTAAAGATCAGCTTATTTTCTGCATCCTGCCAAATCTGTCGGGGGCGGGGCGGGGGGAATCATGTGAAGTCATGCGATGTTGCATCATAGATCATGTTAGGTCAAGTGAGGTCTAATAGGATCAGGTGAGATTATGTGAAGCATACATAACTACTTTCGACCCCATACCTGCTTCAATCAATTTACATAGCAGCAGATAAGGTTGGAAGAGGCTACATGTATGACATATTGTGCATCAACACTGCAGTGTTTCCCCAAAAGGCGGGTACCAGGGTGCTCCCCCCCCCCCCCCCCCCCTCCCCTTTCTTAACTTGGTTTCCTTTGATGCGGTCATTGGAATGTTTATTTTACTTTGATGTCATGGAAAAAATTGTGTCCCCCCCTCCCCCCCCCATCCCCCCTTCTTTCTTGACTTGGGGGAAACACTGACACTGCAAGGCTTTCAGACAGACGATACATTAAAGTTGAAAGGGAACCTAATTGAGTTACATTATTGCAGCAATCTGATGACTGCTGAACAGTGTTCAAAGTGATGTGAAATTCACTGTACCATCAAATATGCAGCCATGCATTCACACACATGACTTTAGATACCAGGCCCTCCACTTTACCTTGAATAAAGCGGGGGCCTGGGAACGACGCTATACTATATACACCCCCTAAATCACATCTCAATCCCTCAACCATCTCTACACTTATACACCATCAGGGTTTTATACAAGATGTTTTGGTAGGGGTGGGCAAAATGCTGCACACTGGTAGTATCATGGCCCTAGGGTATGCTTCTGCAGGGAATTAAGATGCTCTGAGATTGCTTCTGGCAGCTTCTGGCCCCCCCAAAAGGTTACATCAATTTCAAAATTCTGGTGGGAGAAACCCTTGCTTGGGGGAGGGGTGGGTAAGTCATGCTTACTTTTCTGGCTAAATAATAATATTGACTCAATTGTATAGAGAAAGTACTTCAATGAGGGTCATGATCACCTTGTGTACATGCTACAGTTAGTACAGTAGCTACTACTATATATAGGTATAGCTACAAATCAAATACAAAAAATACAAAGTGTAATAGTAGGACCATTTAAAACTATATATATTGTCTGGAGTAGTCCCTGTCCAATGCAGTACCGACATAGTCTCATGGAATGAAGTGGGATGGGCAGGAAAAGTAAAAAAATTTGCGCAAATAAAAATGAACACGGCCATCTTCAGTTGGGGCGAATTTACCAACGCCTTGAATGAGACCACATCCCCAAACACGATGGAAAGCATCAAGGTTCATGATATAAAAGCCATCATGTGGAGCTTGACGAATTGGATTAGGTGTAGTAAACCGTATCACCAGAGGCTCCTGGGGACAAACTGGAATATTGTAAAAACCATAGTTAAGAATATCTTTTGGTACAACTGGGATGCCTTCTTCTCCACCATAGGTGCCGTGCAAGATTTGCTCACCACTGAAGTCAACTCTCCAACTGCCGAGACGGGTTTCGAAACACCTAGACTTTGTGCTTCCAGACATTATCCAATGGTTGAATGTTGCAGTGTATTGTACGTCTGGTGATAATCTGGCTGCAGACAAGATTGCATTCCGATAGAATCGTCGTCCCTGCTCATCTGGCTGTGACTGAGAGAAATCGAGGCCAAACCTTGTGTTGAAGAACTGAATTGCATCCTCCTCCACCTGCGCAATCTCTTCTTCGGTGAATAGCATAATATCTCTGAAGAACGAGAGACTGCTATCTATCGAGAATAATTATTGGAAGGAAGGCAGCTTTAACCCCAACAGCCATACAAATGCGAAGCTGACTATGCCAAACCACAAATGGCATAATTAGTGTTAGGGCGCTAATGACATTATACAGAAAGTACCGTATGTATACTTTCTTTGCAGAGCTAAATTTCGTGGAATCGCAGCTTTTCGCAGAATTTTAGATTCATGGTTCAGGTCATGTACTAGGTAGTGTACATACATAATGACGTAATTCGCGTTTATTAAATTTTAAGGTCAGATTCAATCACGAATATTAGCCATAGCAAAAATTGTCTCTCATGAAAAGGTACGCCTTTGTTGTGGTTTTGTGTAGCCGGCTCCACTGTTGTAGCCTCGTCCCCAGGTCCTCTCTAAAACTTTCATCTACAATGAGCTCTTGATAGTAGCTTCCAACCATTTAGGAAGCTAGCATTGCAGATATCTACCATTGATATAGAAAGATGATTGCACTTCTACCGTGCGCTTTAAGGTAGCAAGGGAAATTGAAAAATCCTCGTAAAACTGCTCATGAATAATTAATGAGCAATCAGCAAGGTCACGTTTACATTTTCCCATGGCGGCCTTGTGTGGTTGATGTAGTTGCACAGACTAAAGTCACAGGCAAATCAGAAAGTATTTTTCCGTAGGGCTAGTATCTTTCAAGCTAATTAGTCTGGGGGTACTGCAGTAGGAAGCTACTATCAAAAATAATACAGATGTCTGCCCACTATACCGCAATGGCTTTCCTGTGGATCTCACCTACATAACCAGTAGCTACATGTAGTTGTCTGCAAGTTATAACATTGTTTGTTTTTTTCTCCAGCTATATATACAGAAAATTCTTTTTTTTTGTGGAAATTTACATAATAGTAGGCTAATATGGTATCAATTTCCAAAAATCTTCCTGCATATATAGTTAGAGAGAGAAGCCGATATAGCTAGTAAAAGAACAGCTGCATGTTGTATACAGTAGCTACCTATATTACAGGTGACACCTGGCAATGCTTTGTAGCTTCCTACTGTTATGGTAGGTAGCTATATTATGGGAAGTATGAGCTATAATGAATTTATATGGATGCTGGGATATAAAATATTCATTGTAACTGGCCATAACACAGTCTGTTTAAGGATCTGAATTTTTAGAGCGATTGTAAGTAATTATGAAGGCCTCCATTGTTATAATACTCTTCTGCATGTTCACTGGCAGTAATGCAAGATCAAGTAATTGTCCTACTCCTCAATGGTTTGCTGCTGAATTCGCTGGTATCGCCGATAAAGTTGTCTCCTCTTCAGTATTGATTCGTGATAGTAGTTTCTCATTCTTCAGAAATATTATGTTATTCACCGAAGAAGAGATTGCTCAATTTGAGGAGGATGCAATTCAGTTCTATATCACAAGGTTTGGCCTCAATTTCTCTCAGTCAGAGCCAGATGAGCGGGGAGAACGATTCTATCAGAATGCAACCTTCTTTCCAGCCAAACTATTACCAGAATTACAGTATGTTGTAACATTCAATCGTTGGATAGTGTCTGGAAACACAAGGTCTGTGTGTTTCGATGGCTATATCGGCAGTTTTAGAGTTGATTTCACTGGTGAGCAAATCTTGCACGGCACCTATGGTGGAGAAAAAGGCATTCCAGTTGCAGCAACTGATACTGGTCTTGCGTATGGTTTTTACAACATTCCAGTTTGTCCCCAGGAGCCTCTGGTGATACATTTTAGTACAGCTACTCCAGTCCGTGTAGATCCATATGACGGCTTTCACACCCAAAACCTTGATCTTTTCCATCGTGTTTGGGGACGTGGTCTCATGCAAGGCGTTGCTCAATTTGTCCCAACTGAAGACGGCCGTTTCCGAGTTACATTACGTGAAATTTTTACTTTTCCTGCCCATCCCACTTTTATTCCATGAGTGTATGTTGGTACTGTATGGGACAGGGACTATTGCATTGCTCTTAATTAGTGTTTGCTGTAACTGATTTGTAGCTATGTGTATATAATTGCATATACGTAAGGTGATCATGACCCTCTCATTTTCATTGAAATGCCTTTGTATAGAGTTGGGTTACTATAAATAGCCAGGAACGTGTGCATGACTTTTCAGTGCTGATGTGACTTGTTACTACTTGTTCCCCATTAGAAAATATTAAGGTTTAATATAGAGGGGGGAGGGCTGGGATCCTCCCCCCACCCCTAACCCCCAGAACTTATTTTATATACTCAATACTTTATTAGTAACTAATTTCCAGCCTTTTGGGGCCCCAGAATTTCTAGAGCATGTACATTTCCTGTGGGAACATACCCCATGTACATTTCCTGTGGGAACGCACCTTAGGCTAGGGGCCATACGGCTCTGCATGCATCATTTTCCCCATGAATGAAACCCTGATGGTGTAAGTGTACAGATGTAAATGTAAGTGTACAGATGCCATCTGTACTGAGATGCATGGTTGGGGATTGGGATAGGGTTTAGGAGTGTATATAAGCTTATACTGAGTTTACAGTGCCAGCTATAGGATAAAGACTACTTTGCGTGTTTTTGCTAAAATTTCTAATTTTGAATGGGAAGGAGTTAAGGTAACGTAAACATACCAAAATTTAAGTTGAATTCTTCCTAAGTACATAACTGGACTTAAAGTGTTTGTGTCAAGTATGGTTGCAGATATATGGCTTACGGTAGTGTGAGAGGAAAACGCCCCAAAAAAACTGATATAAAATCTCTCATAATCCCAGTTGCAAACTCATAATATTACTATTATACAACAAATATGAACCTGGTCATTAAATTTTCTCCATTTGTATAACATACAGGTCACATTCGGTTTGTCAACTACCATAGGCGAATGAAATAGGATGGGCAGGAAAAGTAATGACATACAGGACAGTAATATGAAAGCAGCCGTCTTCAGTTAGGATGGTGTGAGTGAGGCCTTGAACAAGGCCAGGTCCCAAATCGTGATTGAAGATACTGAGGTTTATCGTTAAAAGACAGGGAATCAGGCAAATTTGCTAGGACTGATTTTGTGGTATATGTTAGCACTTGTTTGGAACCTTCAGTGTACCGCCCAAATTCTTAAACATGACTGCTAGCTAGCTAGTAGCTGCCAAAGTAATCTGTGGCTATAGTCAACTATGTATATACATATGTCAGCATTGATGATAGCATTTTGCCTGCATGCTACTATTATCTATATAGTAGATACTAATTTAAAGTTATATAAATGTTATTGAAAAAGGTTTGCACATGTCAGCTTCCAGCATTGAACTTGAAATTATCCCATCAAAAATTTGTCACAAAATTGCAAGAGTTAATTAAAATTCATCCAGAACATGAAGCTTAAACTTTCATGGTCAGGGCACTTATTGTAGCATTGTAATCTGCCTATTGTTACCTTACTAAGATAATTATCTCTATTGTTTTGTTAATTTGTGCTGTTACACCTATTATCAGTTCCTGCTACAATAGCTAACTTTATTAGCAGTATGTCAGAAGCCAATATAATTATACCATATTCCAACCCATATTCCAGTCCCACATTCCAGTCCAATAATCCAGTCCCACATTCCAGGGGAGAATCCAGTCCATTGTTTAGAGATACCCAGCTGATAGTTGCTCAGAGTTACTGTGGGTAAATCAATGTAGGTTGTGCATGTGTCATGCAGCTTCTGGCTACAGTACATGTGTCAGGCAGTTTCAGGCTGTAGTTCAGTTTTTGTGCATGTGTCAGGCTACAAGGTGCTAGTGTCAGGCAGCTCCTGGCTGTAGTTTAGTTTTTGTGTGTGTGTCAGGCAGTTTCAAGCTGTAGCTAGTTCAGTTTTTGTGCATGTGTCAGGCAGTTTCAAGCTGTAATTTGCATATGGCGCCGCAGGCAGCTCCAAACTGTAGTTCAGTTTTTGTGCATGCCTATGCCATGTGATATATACGTATATTACACAGGATTTCCGGTGTGGTATTAGCGTAAGTGGCCACATGTCGCGCAGTACGGTCCGTGTATATTTCCGCCTATGCTGCTGCTATGGTTGGGTGTGACAATTAATTTATTATGGGTGGGTGTGGCAATTAGTTCATTAAAGCTGCGGGAGAATCTTGTATGCCCCGCCCACTTACTTTTGGCAAAGGGAACGGTGCTGGTGCCAGCGAATGGACTTGTCACGTGCCGTGACTAAATAATAATTAAGTCTTGACTCCCAAGTAGAGTAGTAGCGACCACAGAACTGTCATTGGCTGCCCAGAAAAGAGGCCCGCATATCTATACCGAATGAACGCTTGCAGTGACGTCACAAATCACATGATTGTCCCGTGACAGTGGTAGAGTCCACCGGTACCTAGTCTCGTGCCCAGACCTCTATTCGCCCGCCGCGAAAAACGGTCTGGGGACAATAGAGCTAGAGCAAACTGCCCGACCCTTGCGGGGCGTGACCGTGATGACGTACTCAGTAATTGCTGGCGACCGCGTGGGAATTACTTAGTGAGAAGAACGGTGAAAAAAACTGATGTTTGTACATGTACACTGAAGTACTACCACGCTCGAGGGAGACTCGGACTGCGCTCTCAGAAAGTCGAATACAATGGGTAGTGCAGCATAGCAGAGCGATTTACCACTGCCGGTTGATAGCGTGACAAAAACATCTCTCCCAGCCACGAATTCTCGGATGGCATTCGCTTAATCGTCTGTAGCTCTGCTGTAGTCGAGTTTCCGAACTGCTTCAGCGATGGCTCTGTCGATGGTAGGTGTTGGGAACGACGCGTTCAGTCTCGGTACAGATAAAACACTAGCCGCCATCACTGATCGCACCTCTTACACACGTACAAGTGCGAAGTAATTATAATGGAGTACGGTAGTACTCCATATATAGGGATGGCCGCCCCATATCATGTGTACAAAATCATGTGCTCATAAGTCTGGTAAACCCATAGTATAAAGCCTTAATGAGCCATACCTGTCATTATCGAGTACTTTTACAACTAACAAGACTGTTACAGTAGGTAGAGAGTATCGATGAAGTACCACATCGGCAAGTCAGCATTTGTTCATATTCTTTCTACCTGACTGCAGTTCAGATAAAGAACTACTGGCCAGATGCAGGAATGGATTGTCTGCAGCTGCATGGCTCTCTGTAGCCTGCATATTAATCTTGATTAGCTGTGATCACACGGACTATAATATACGGAGACTACACTTAGCGAGTAGTTGTCTGTCAAGTGGCAGAAGCCGATGGGCTAGAGCAACAATGACTAAAGCGACTACAATGATTCAAACGCGAAGAAGCGCTACTGGATTTGGGCTAGTGCACCCACACCATAGCGTTCTCAAACAACTCAAACTGTTCAGCACAGATTCTCAAGCGCTCGAAGCAAGTACTTGCCGCTATACGCCGTTCTGTTCCGTTCCGTTCTGCGCATTAAGCGATGGTTACGCTTACACCGGAAACGCAGCCTCGAGCATGCTGCATGGACGAGCTGTTGTGCACAGTTGTGCTGCATGGACGAGCTGTTCAGCACAGATTCTCAAGCGCTCGAAGCAAGTACTTGCCGCTATACGCCGTTCTGTTCCGTTCCGTTCTGGAACTATGTTTATATTTATATTTTTCTGTTACTTTTCTTTGACTTTTCTTGGGCTTTATCTCTTATGTATATATTCTTGCCTACATTTCATGGTATTTTGTTTCCTTAAAAAAAAAAAAAAACGAGCTGTTGTGCTTAGACGCTTATAATACTTGGAGTACGCTTTATGACGGACCCAAAGTGAGTTACTGTAGTTACGTTATAATAGTAAGAACACTGCTAGACCATTACAGACCATACTAACCTCCATGATGTGCATTAAATGGAGTCTGCAAACTGCTGTGGACAGCCGTCTGCCATTACAATGTTACATACAAGAATGTGTGGGTGTACAGTGGCATTCTCAAGTCGGTAGGTGCTTAGCTACAATTCACATTAGCTGTATTTTGCTGTTCTGCTGTATCTTTAAGCCCCACTGAAAGTTTTGCAGTGCAAAGTGCATTCTGTGTCTGTTACATCATAGATAATAGAGCGCGTAACGTGCTCTATTATCTATGGTTACATTATAGGTGCTGTTAGTTTATCATAAATGGGAGCATATGTGGATACAGCTAATAACGCTCATCTACCCCACACAACCACACCATCTAAACGCCATTCATACCTTTCTCCTCCCCACAAAAAGCAACAGAAACAAGTAACAAAAAAACATTTAAAAAAATGAAAGAACATATAGGGATGGAATCCCCAAAAAGCAACCAAACAAGGTAGGAATGGTACCACAATACCCTTACGGATTGTCATCCCTATATCTTTTGCCATTTTTCCAACCTCAACACACACACGCACACAGACCAATCCCTACCATGCCACACCAGCCATATCCACAGCCAATAGAATGTGCATGGCAATTGCAGCACTTCACAATGCAACACACATCACCCCCTCACACTACAACTTATCCTCCACATGCAGCAATACACACTCTTAGGCTAGACTACATGCATGTACCACTTACCCCACATTCTACACCACAATCCAGCCGTTCAAACATACCTCACTTCCGCCCGCTATTCTGACTGCCATCATTTTTATGCTTACCCTGGCTCCTAGCAGAAGATGCCTCAGGTCTCCGGGCGCTCAATATCAGTTTAAAGCCATCCACACTCTTCGCACACTGCAGCTACAGCGTCTGTAAATACTTTCCAGGGGGACCAGATCCGCTCCAAAACTCGACAGCGATGTGCTCCTCCATAATTTGGGCATTCGTGGAGCCATGACATCATTGTATCAACTTGCGTAGACGGAATTCTGTATACATCCGTACACGCTTCCGACCTCCCCTGCGTGTACGCTTGCGGATTGACTCAATGCAGCAGCGAAAGTTCGAAGTTCATGCGCCGTTCCGTTTTGAAGCAGTGGACCCGGGTACAAAAACTGCGCGAGAATGGGCCACTTACGCTAGCTGAGGTAACTCTTAGCTGTATATCACCCTGTCAGTACCTTTAATAGTATGGCTTCCCATGAGACAAGAATATAATTACTCCCCCTTTTTGAAAAATGTTTTCATATGTGTAATCTAGAAAGAATGGATGAGAACACACAGAATCCAGATGCAGTGCACATGCTATAACAAGTAGCTATAGCCACATGCCATAAACTGCAGTGGATTACATGTTTGGCCCTTGGCTATTTGAGTTGTCTTACTGCTGGGTGAGTAAGCCAAACTCCGTAGTATCTAAAAGATGCCTATGGAGATGATAGATGGGTGCTCCAGGAATAAGTAGGTACTCTTTGTATCCAGTTATGATTATTGGCCTTCAGGTAGGTATACTTCTTCAGGTACCTGAGAATTAAGCAAGGAGGCGAGAGGAGTTGATTAAAACCGCTCAATCATCAGTTTGAATGTATATCTCTCGGATGATTTGTAGGGTGTGGCATGAACTGGAATTAATTACCCTCATGATTGTGCCGCAAGCCAAGTATGAATACACTTATCTATTCCATGACAAATGAGAAGGTTGGGGCTTATATGGAGATACATTAACTTTACTCTGCTCCTTATTTTGTAGCTAATTTGGGTGAGTTAATCATCAAGAACAACTGTAATGACAATAAAGTGATTCTTTTAACATAATTTTTTTCCTTGCGCTCTTAAAAGTATAGTAAATAAAATAATGTAATGTAAATTTACATCCAATATTGTAAATTCCAAATGAAATTAGAAGTGCTTTTACTTTGACTGAAAAAACATGAAAGCTTTGAATTATGAAATTTCATCTTCCCCAGAAAGAATCCTCTCAAAGGAGAAGGGCATGAACTTGTAGCCGTCTCCGACGTAAAACTTGTTCTGGAACTCCACCCTATGTGTGTATGTGTGTATGTGTGTGTGTATGTATGTAAGCATGCACGTCACATATGAGAACCTCTGTACATGTTCCCAATAGGAACGGGAACCATGCTACTTCTGGTTTATCACTTAGTGCACCAGATGTGTGGCAGTTTTAATCAGTTGTCATCCATTCTATGATATCGAATCTGCTACTCACAAGCTACCCAAGCCACTGATCTCAGTATACATGGCCAAAGATATCCTTTGTTGACAGAGCATTACCACACATTTGCCTTCTTTTGTCGGTGGGAAACTAGCTACTGGTGTGGTATGTACAGCAGCCTTGTCTGTGGTCCACTCACCAGTGCAGACGTAGGGCATGCAGGAAGGCAGACAGACCCTCCATGATCAGCAGAATGAAGATGGTCATTTCTGTACATGTGTGCGTGTGTGTGTGCATGTGTTTATATACACGTATATGTGACACATTGACACTAGAATAATTACAAGCACATGGCATCAAATCTGCTGTACCAAATTGATGTTATGTTTCTCACACCACAAATACCACACACAATCACTTAGGCAATTTAGTATGACCTCATTCCCACTCCACAGTGTTTCACATGAAGGAAAGGAATTAAACACAGAAACCAAACCCATGCATATATTTCACGTGCTAAAATCGTCCAGGCTACCTCAGCACCTTCCAACAGTCTACATGTAGTATTATTCCTATAAACATGCACTTTAGGCTATACCAATGATGTAATGATGATGAAATGAAGCCATACATGGTGTGTTAGTGTCTCACCTGCCCAGGAGATAAACATTACAAAGAGGATGATGCCCCCAATGGCTGGGCTGTCGGCGCCATACCCAAATGCCTTCCGGAGCACCATTTGCCACAGTACCTCCGAGAGCTCTGTGAGGGGTGAAGGAGTGTGTGTGTGAGGGGAGAAGGCATGTGTGTGTGTGTGAAGGTGTACATGAGTGGTGAAGGTGTGTGTGTGAGGGTTGAAGTGTGTGTGTGTGAGGGGAAAAGGTGTATGTGTGAAGGTGTGTGTGTGAGGGGTGAAGTGTGTGTGAGGGGAAAAGGTCTGTGTGTGAAGGTGTGTGTGTGAGGGGTGAAGGTGTGTGAGGGGAAAAGGTATGTGTGGTTGAAGGTGTGCATGCATGAAGGTGTGCGTGAGTGGTGAAGGTGTGTATGTGAGGGGTGAAGGTATATAATTATAAGGGATGAAGGTGTGCATGAGGGGTAAAGGTGTGTGTTTATGAGGGGTGAGGAATGAAGGTGTGTGTCAGCTTGGTGCTACACGGTACCAATGAGGTACACCTGTAGACCGAGACAAGGACACCTAATGCACAGTCATCCATACTTAAATCATCTTCTGTCCATCTGTCTGCAATCACGTGCAATTGCACGTGAATACACAAGAAGTCTGTTACATCATCTAATGGTCTTGACCTCGACTTCTAATCTAGAGTTTGATCTACAGGCTGCAGCCTCACAGATGCCTCTGAGAGTTGCAAGCGAAGCAAGCAGGTAGCTGAAATGAGCCCGAAACAAGCAATGTGAGGACTGAAGTAAACGAAGCAAGTAGCTGGAGTGAGCGAAGCGAGCACAGCTACCTGTACCAATTATGGCCTCAACACTAATAAGTGTACTTGACATGGGAATGGGACAGATAGATGGAATGGACTGACTCACCGGCATGTGCAAGGCTGAGGGCCCAGAGTCGCAGGTATGAGGCAGTGTTGGAGATGGTTCCCAGGCAGTACTCGATGGTGTGGATGGACTGGTGGACAAAGAGCTCTCCCACCTCAAACTGGGGAGGGAGAGGAGGGGAAGGGATAAGATTGATGTGAAACACCAGTTTCAACTGCAGCCCGCTTGTTAGACAGGTCTTACCTGTTCTTCCACGTCTTTTTTGTTGACCAACTGCTCCTCGTCCTGGTGCAGGACTTCATCTTCCTCCCCCTCACTTGTTATGCTAAAGGCTCGACGATACTCACCCTGGAGGCATGGAAGGAGGCGGAACTACATGTACATGTACAGCTAATCCCATGTGAGTGCCAATCAAACATCTACAGCTTCAGAATAGAGTGGTTGCCATGAAAGTCACATGACTGCCCATTCTCTCCATGGCAACAGGCCCCACCCACCTTCCTGGTGCTCCTCTTGTGCTTGACGTATAGGTAGATGGGTTTGATAAAGAGCATCCAGGGCACACAGATGATGGCCAAAATCACCAGGAAGGTCTGGAGCATTCGCTGCAGGGGAGAGCAGGGTGATGTCAGAGGGAGGAGGGTAGGGAAGCTAGGGAGGGAGGAGGGGAGGGGGATGGGAAAAAGAGCGGGAGTGGGGAGGGAGGAGAGGAGGAGGAGGAGGAGAGAGGTGGGAAAGAGAGGGAGGGGTCTAAGAGAGATTATGGTCCCTACCTGGAGTGCGGTGACACTCTCAGTTTGCCCAAACACTGAATACTCGTTGTCATCACTGAAGAAAGTGGGATCTACTTGTGTGGCGTTGGTGAGTTTGGGAGAGCTGGCAAACTCCAGGAACATGTTGATGAGGGTGATCAGAAGACTGGGGGCCTATGAAAGGGGAGGAAGAGAACTTTAAATTAACTGTCACAGAGTACCATGTGGGGAGGGGAGACGACACGCCGCCATTATGTAGAGTGAGTACCAAAACACAGCAGTGGTAGGCTCATTCTAGTGCCTACCCTGGTCTGTCTGTCTGTACAGGTACTGCTATTCGTTGATACTAGTAACAAGCTGGCTGGCTAATGATGTGTTTACAGCTACAGTGGTTTTTCTAATCTGTGTTTCTGGGAGTGGCTTTGGATGCCACACCCCTAAATGCTTATTGCCTCACCACAGCTTGCTATACATGTAAGTATGCACTTTAGTTCAGCTGTGTAGTTGTCTTGTTTCATGGATGTGCTTTTGCTCTCCCTGCCATTGTACAGCTGTATAATTACATATATTTGTGAGTGAATATACAGAAAGGGCCCATGTCACGCATTTTCAATACACACACTTCAAGGATGCGTATCTTTGAAACACTACGTATGAAACGTGGGTGGTTTTACAGGAGGCGTTAATATAGTAATAACGTGGAAATGAAGCCACTCTGCCAAAACCACAAAAAAAAGAGAGGTGGAGTTCACGGTGTTCTCCATTGTGCAACAACAGTGTGATGATGCTTCTTACTAGCCAGGGACATGTACATGTCCATACTATATAATATTATGTACTTGGGGTTCCCAAATATTCATAGCATTACATCACACTCACAGTGTTGGGGTCCTCATAGAACGAGACCCACTTGAAGAAGATGAGGAACACCAGCCAACCAAAGATGCACATCAGGAACAGAACCTGCGGAATGGAATGGAATGAAAAATATGAGAAATGGAATGAAATGGAAACAGATACACCTGGGTACTGTTATCATGAGCTGTTGGCAAAGTTTCTTTTCGAGTTAAAGTTGGTATTCAGAGAGCCTTTCTTTCTTATGCAAGAGCCAACTGAGAAGCCTTTTTTCACCTAATGTATTATATATGTATTATGTATCATGCATAAACATGCATGTATTAGTATATACATGCACATGAACATACCTGTGGGATGAACTCCACAAAGATATTGATGTAACGCTTAAAGTGGCTGCAGGAATGGAACAGAGGTACACAATAGCGAGTGCATGCATATTTACACGAGAAAACAGGCAGTAAATACGCGTAATACCGCCGTGTTTACAGTGCAATCACATGAGCCTTTTCACCCGGTGTGAACACAGGTATTTCACAGGGAGTTCTTGAATCTGTGCACACAAGGATACACACGTTTGGCAGCCACAGGTAGAAATGAATAATATTCTGTTGCGTATTTTGATCATGTCACTATGTTCAAAGGGTTGTATCTCTGAACTTCCTTCAATTTAAAGCAAGTAGTAAAAAAGATGTTTTATGTTTAGACCCTCTATCTGCTCTTTCAACTGTTTTTAATCAACTCCTTGTTAAAATGGTATGAGACTGAGCTCACATGTGATTGAAGAGGCCCAGAATGACACCAAACAGCATCTGAGTTATGCCCAGGATGACGGACATCTTCATCTTGTAGGAGTTGGTAAAGATCAGCTTGTTTTCTGCATCCTGCCAAATCTGTCGGGGGGGGGGGTGTGTGGGAATCATGTGAAGTCATGTGATGTTACATCATAGATCATGTTAGGTCAAGTGAGGTCTAATAGGATCAGGTGAGATCATGTGATGCATAACTACTTTCGACCCCATACCTGCTTCAATCAATTTACATAGCAGCAGAGAAGGTTGGAAGAGACTACATATATGACATATTGTGCATCAACACTGCAGCATTTCCCCCCCCCCTTAACTTGGTTTCCTTTGATGCAGTCATTGCAACGTTTATTTTACTTTGATGTCATAGAAAAAATTGTATGTCCCCCTCCCCCCCCCCATCCCCCCTTCTTTCTTGACTTGGGAGAAACAATGACACTGCAAGGCTTTCAGACAGGAATCTCTACAGAACAGCACTGATCACAGCTGGGAACAGAGGAGGTCGGCCACGGTTGACCTTTCATAATTACGTCTCATTAAAATCACATGACATATTCAATCAAAAGGCAATCTTGCATGTGAACGACGCTAATGAGCCGTTAAGTATTGCAAACACCATAGGGAAAGAATTGAAGATTTCGCCTGTTTTCTCCTGGCCTGTCACTTCGAAAATGAACTTTTAAGGAAGAAACATTATTGCTAGTGTTAAGTTTTGTGCTTTCCCCTGAGAACTGTGAGGCCTTTGTTGGCTCTGGGTGCAAACAGTCCGCTGATTCGGCGAGAGCTCGGAACGGCAGGAAGGAGCGACCAGCCACCATCTGGAAAGCGTTTGTGCACCTTGCCGGATGGGTCTTCCCTCATGAACAGATCGTAGATCCCGGTCCGCTTCTCTTCCTCGCTCACTCTAACGTTTCTCAGCTCAACTGTTATGACGCTAAAGCTAGGGATCTGATAGCAATACGCCGATCCAACACCAATTACGTCCAACGGGCCTTGAGGTTTGTTGTCAGGCATTTCCGATCGAGGTGAGTAGCTCTCAATAGAAGAGCTGCCGTCATGGCTATCTCCATCCATCTCGTTCCGCTTTGCACGTTACGCATCTTTTCCCCGCCCCTTCCGGTCACGCGGAACTAAAATCAATTATTACTTATTCGCGTAGCTTGTCCGACCTCCTCTGAGCTGAGAATGGCCCACTTACTGATATTGAATGGCTTCGCAGCTAGCAGGGTCTAATTATAAAGCTCCCAGTACCCCACAAAAAGCAGCAGCATTGATTCCACAAGTGTGGAAGCTTACCGGGTCAATTCCAAAGGGGTAGGGTACTCCATTGAAGGCCTCACGAGGGAAGATGGTGTGGTCATTCTCGCCCTGGCCAGTGATCACACAGTCAAGGCCCTCAGGACAGCAGTTGTTGGAAGGTAGTGGACTGTAGAGGGAGGTCAAAAGTAGGAGTGACAAATACACATCTACTGTTTAGTGCCAAAATTTTGAGGGACAAATTTTTCACGGATTGGCCATGCTAAAACATCTCATGGAAATAACTTTCGTGGACCAAGGATTCTTGATAGCCACGCCCATTTTGAGAGTTTGTTTCTTGCATTAGAGTATGTGTAGTTGCAGCTATGCCATGCTCTGCTGCTTGCTTCCCTATTTCAGCTTTCTGTTCCGGCGAGAACTTCACGTACGGACCTCTTTTTGGTGTTTACTGGATCACCTCCCTGTTAGCAGATGCAATGGAGATTAACGGTACTGCTTTTGACAGTGGACCCAGAGGATCCAACAGCTTTGTGTCAGTTGCTTTGAAGTAGCAGTAGAAAGTGCAAAGTATTGTGCTAATTATCTGAGCAAAACATTTCATGAGCTATTTTTGCGGTCTGAGACAAATCCTGAGCCTGTTAATGCAAACCATAGAGACCTGTATGGGTCCTACACATATTCGGACCTCATCAGTGTGGTGTAACGCCGGGAGTTTACCAGCAACTCCTAGCTGATTAGCAGCTAACCACCCTCTGAACACAGAGTAGACCAGCAACTTCTAACCAACCAGCAGCTACAGCTTTTGTTTGATTATACCAGGTACTACATAATCATACAAGTGGGCAGGGCCAACTTAGCCAGCAATTTCCATAAAGCTACATGTACATGTAGCTACTCATGTACAGTCAGAGCCTGGAAACTGTGTGCATGACAAAAAAAATTCTTGAAGGGATTTAGAGCCAGTGGGGGTTGGGATAGATTACACTGGGCTGCTCCCCTATAGAGGACTGGGCCAACTGTAGCTACATGATTATGATATCATTATGACATCACTCACGGCTCGCCTGTCTTGTTGTAATAGGCAGGGTCCCAGGATGAGCCGAAGATGTTGAGGGACTTAGAGAAGATGTCGTTGTAGATGAGTCCAGTGTAGATGGAGAAGACGCCCATGAGGAAGATGATGTAGCGGCCGTGGAAGATCGTACCGAACATCTACATGTGTGTACGTGTGTGCATGTGTATATGTGTAATACCATATGTACATGTAGTATATGATGTCCATAAACAATTCATGCACGAGGTCTGGCTAGCCACATAATTATCTTACGTATGACATAAGGCTTGCACCACACGCGCGCACGAATGGAGATACGCTTTAAACCTTTCTCCGCTACACTGGGCATGCGTAACTCCTGAGCAGACTACAGAGTAGGAACACGGGAATAATTTTTTGACTCCTACTGTAGCTGTATCTCTGAACTTTCTACGCAGTGCACATGAGCCACGCCCTTAACGGAAGTTCAGAGGTACAGTGTACACGCTTTGAACACAGTGATGCTATATATTGAAATACACAATGTTTGTTTTCTACTCAGGACTGCCGTGTATGTATACATGTATAATGAACATGCAAGCATATATGTTCACATGACACATGAATAGGATGAGCACCCACAAGTGACACGATAGTGATTCACAAGCAATAGGTTCATTACTTGTGCATGTGATATAATGGGAGTTACTCACACGTGACTCACTAAATTACTGCGTGTGTGCATGAGTACAGCACTCTCATATATCCAGTGCGAGTGTTAATTATGCTAGCACATGTTTGGGTACTTGTGTGGGACAGTCACGTGTACGACTCATGCATGCAAGTGGAAAGTGTAGTTACCCACATAGTACACTACAAATCCTATTTAAAGCTCACTATAAGCACATCCTAATTAAAGCCCACTGCAAATGCATCCCATTTAAAGCCCACCTCTCCTCCTCCACCTGAGCCAGCACTGCCTATCTTCTTCTCAAGCAGAATGAGTGTGAGGGCAAAGAGGGCCATGAGTGTCCCATGACCAGCATCCCCAAACATCACAGCGAAGAGGAAGGGGAAGGTGATGATGGTGTAGGGTGCTGGAGGGAGGAGGAGAGAGGGGAGGGGCATTATACACATGCATAGTTCGAGATGCTAGCTAGCACCAGATAAAGCTGCTCCAATTGGTGCATGTACTCACTTGGGTTGACCTCCTCATAGCAAGCTATGCCATAGGCGTCTACGATGGTCTGGAACCCTCGGGTGAACTTGTTGGTCTTGAAGTGGGTTGGTGGTTTATCTGCGGTCTTCATTCGGTTCAGGATGGATGGAATGGTGGAGCCACTGCGCTCCTGTAAGGGGGAGGGGAGGGGAGGGCAGGGGAGAGGAGAGAGTGAAGGGAGGGAGGAAAGCATTCACGCATTCCATAAAAATCTGCACTCCAGTGAAACTATTATTATTCATGTTCACATTCAGTAATAGACCATATACAGAGATTAAATGACTAAACACAACTTTCACCGCACCGTTGCCCTAATTAGAGCCCGCTGTATCTCGTCAAGGTCCTCTACAGGGCACCAGCACTCAGCGATGAGGCAGCGCTGGGTCACATCCAGGTTAAACATGTTCATGTTGTGGTATATTGCCTTGATCTTTTTCACCTGGGGTTCGGGAGAGAGGGGGAGAAGGAGGGAGAGGGGGGAGTGGAAAAGGGGGGAGGGGGAGAGGGGGACAGGGAGAGGGGAAGAGAGGGAGGGGGTGGGGAACGGGATGAAAAATGATAAGGGAACATGATTATTTTGCATTTTAGGATGTACACAAATGTAGTATATAATCCTTCAAATGTAATTGGGTGATGTAGGCTCACTTTTGGACTTGAACTGAGATAATGGTATAGCTAATGGTATCATGTCGCCGTGGCCCCCGCTCTGAGCTACCAGAGCCAGCTGTGGAAAACCAGGGATAGGCATGCTCTCCCAACAGTTGGTATATGTTATAACTATGGTTATATCCTACATGTATCTAATCCTACCAAATATACTCTCTAGCAGAAAACGTAGATGTAATGTAACCATAGTATCACATACCAAGTACCTTAGAGCTTAGATCATTTCTACTGGGGCTGCAACAGTTAGAGCCCCAGCAGAAATAATCTAAGGCATACATAAACTTCAAAGTGGTTCAAACTGTATTTGTATAACTTGGGTTCACTCTTAATACTTAGGGGTACTTTTTCGTGCGAGACAAATTTTTGCTATATTCACGATTGACTTTTCAACTGCAAAAATAAGTACTCACAAATTTCAGCGTTATGTATGTACATGTACACTGTGTAGCGTGTGACCCTGAACCGCAAATTTAAAATTCCGCTAAATATTTGGTGGCGTGCCTCAGACAAGATTTCGTGAAAATTTAGTTACGCGAAAAACAGTACACCTATGGTACATCATCACCCCAGGGGACCTCCCATTACTATCACCTCCCCATTACATCACTATGACATCACCCACCTTCTGCTGCCAGATGTCAATCTCCTGTGCTATGTCCTGCAGCTGTGTGATGCTGTGGTCCTGAGTGGTCTGGAGCACACTCTCAAGATCATGGATACGGTTGCTAATGGCAACAGTCATCTCTTGTCGCTCAGCTGCAGTCTCTGGACATTGATATAAGGTGGCACGGAATCTGGACAGGAGAGGGTAGTCTATGATCAACTATATGTACCTATATCTTCTAAAATTCTGTGGGAGCTGCATAATAGAGAAGCATTTATCGCTCTGCATGTGAACACACGTCTGAAGAAGAGTCATGGCAGTTACGGGAGAGTGAAGCTACAGGAGAGCAAAGAAACGCGGGATGTGTTGTTTGAAACTCACATTTGTATCTCTCGAGTGTGCAGTTTGTCTCCAGCACTTATATCACTACTTATGCAGAGGCTACACAAACTAGCCTTGTGCAGATCTCTGCCCCTTTGTGGCAGTTAACAGGACAACCTAATACAATGGCTGGAGTAGCACAAAGACATCCATCATCCAAAATATGTAGTCAAGGCTGGATATTAGCCAGCCTGCCTTATGCTAAAGATATAATAATGAGATCCACTGAGTGAAAATCTGGTATTTTCCTACATTTTTGAACACAAAGGCTCATATCTCCACAATGGCTATGCATAATTAAATGAAACATGCATGGGTGTCCTGAAAGGAAATAAACAGAAGCCAAGGAAAGGCCTGAACCCTGTATAAAATTCATATAACCTAACCCTGACACTGACCCAACCCTAACCTAATTATAGGCTCTGCCTTTCCTTTATTGAGCCATACATGTTAAAGGGTGTTGTTGCAGGAATTAATGAAGCATTGTGATATAGGGTGGCGCTCACGGCATTTTGATCACCCAATGATTTTCTGACAATATGGCAGTCCTATAACTAAGGCACATACTATTGCAGAAATGAGGTATAATTTTTGAGATTGGACAATTTGAAAACTAGGGGTTCAAAAACTGAAACATTCGGGAAAGTGCTAGGCTTTCACTCAGCAGGACACAGAACTAAACAGGAGCACAGGAAGTGAACTTCCACCCACCCATCACAGATCTTGCGGACACGGGTCCTCAACTGGTCTCCTTGGAAGAACAGAATGAACACCACCTTGAACACCTGGTTGCCCTGAAAATGGGTAGAGATTAGGTGCATGTCATGTGACTATCATGTGACCCCCACCCCAAAAAATAACTGTACAATATTATAGCAGTTTTAACCATGCCCCATCCTCCACTCCCCCTCCCCTCCCCCCGGCTAGCTCACAGTGGTGGGGTCCTCCAGAGGTTCCTCAATGTCTGCCTGTCGGAGGAACACATTCCCACGACATGCCCTCCACAGCACACGCTCAAAGGTCGGCACCCTTTCACGGGCAATCACCCCAGTGACAAACCTGGGTTGGGAAGTAGGGATTAGTTATAATAACTGACCAACACAAATTGCAATATTATATAATCTTATCTTATCTTCAAAGTCAGGAATGAGACATGAGTAGCCTCATTTCCAGGCTCCCCTCCCATGCACGGAAAAAGTAAGGAGGAGGGGAGGAGCTGGTGAGTGTACACGTCTGACGTCAAATTGTAGCTGGTTTTGCTTGGAATGTGTTAAGCGATCCACTTCAAAGCCCTTTACCCACACACGTTTTTGTACTGTACAATAGCAGATCGGCAAAGAGACAGAGAAAGAGTTGAAAAGAGTGACTAAAGACATGTTCAAACTTATCGAAGAATGAAAGAAAAACCCAGGGTGAGTAACAACGCCAGGCCTGTAGCTTTCAAATGTAACTTTCTGTAGGTGGCCGAAACTGCACAGCTAGGTAGGTCAGAACATGTACAATGTACATGTAGGTCAGCACATGCAAAAGCCTGTGTTGCATGCAGCAGCCCACTCACGTGAACTTGGTCTGAGAGACGGCAGCTGTGGCGTGGCCCTCCTCAACACTCTCCAGCAGACCTGAGGGTCATGACATGGATGGGGGTCAGTAACATGGAATGGAGGTAATATGAAATGGGAAAAAAGGGTCAGCAGCATAAAATGGAGGAAGGGAGTTACAGTATACTGGAAATACTCTCGTGCACACAGAAGTAGGTAAGACTGACTTTTTATTGTTGAATATATCCAAATGTCAGGACAGCAACATCTTAAAGTTGGGGGGGGGGGGGGGGGGCTCTAGCTAGTTCTTCAGACATGCATGTACATACAGAGCAGGGTATACAGTAGCATATGGTCCCACTCACAAACAACTTGTCAGTCCACGCATATCCACTCACGAGTGACTCAAAAGCCACATGCATGCAACATGCTTGCTACTCGCGTGTGGATATATTTGTGCGCATGTGAGTATATACCAAGTGCAGCACTCGTGTGTGCACCACCAACATGGGTCACTCGAGTAGTTATGCGTGTGGAATGCATGGTACAATGCTCTACATGTCATAGGCGGCAGAAGGTGGGGATTGAAGGGGCTGGAGCTGTTATGTTACTTAGTGTGCTTTTGAATTAGTGTGTGCCCCCCACAGCTGCTGTAAGACATGCAGGTAGTCTATAGGAATATTTTGTAAGCAAGCCAGGGTACAAGATGGACCTTTTCCAGCCTCATCCTCAGAGGTGCCAGGCTCAGCCGGCATGCCTGGGCGGTAGGGCGTCGAGACAAGGGTGTACTGCTCTGCCTGGGGAGGGGAAGGGAGGGGAGGAGAGGAGGTTATGAGTCAACTACTGTAGAATACATGTATATAACTATGCATGGACGTACAAGGAGGTCTACCTCACATGAGGATCCCACAGACATGCATGTACTAACTGTACATACATGTACACACAAAGTACAGTATGTTTACATGCATACATATATAATACACCAGAGCTAGTATCTACATGCATCTGCAACTATAGTGCGTGGTCCATGTAACTAAATACCTGTTCATGGACCCACTACCACTCACCTCCTCAAAGAACACCTGTGTTTTCCCCAGGATGTGCTGCAGCTCGATCAGGTCGAGGAAATTCCTCTTCAGCGTCTCCTTGTTGGAGTTGATCTCCTTCACTTCCGCCTCCAGCACTTCAAACTTCGTCTGGAAGAAGAGAGGAGGGGAGCAAGGGATGTGAGGAGGAAGAGAGGAGGGGACCAAGGGATGTGAGGAGGAAGAGAGGAGGGGACCGAGGGATGTGAAGAGGAAGAGAGGAGGGGACCGAGGGATGTGAAGAGGAAGAGAGGAGGGGACCGAGGGATGTGAGAAAGAAGAGAGGAGAGGAGCGAGGGGTGAGAGGAGGAAGAGAGGATAGGAGCGAGGGGTGAGAGGAGGAAGAGAGGAGAGGAGCGAGGGGTGTGAGGAGGAAGAGAGGAGAGGAGCGAGGGGTGTGAGGAGGAAGAGAGGAGAGGAGCGAGGGGTGAGAGGAGGAAGTGGGGGGAAGAGCGAGAAAGCATCCCATCCCAACTTACTTACACATGTATGAACAATGTACATGTGTATCTTGCAACTGTTATAAGATTTTTCAAAGTTTGCAGTATATACACCATGTAAATTGGAAACTTGATGGTGGAGATATGATCTCAAACATATACACACTTTACGTGGACTCATATCATAAGTTTGCGAGGTCACATTTAATGTCCAGTTTGTTTAAAACTTGAATGCCTAGGGAATATTGTTGCCATAGCTACAGAAATGCCTCTTTTAGCCCATGGCCAATGCCATCTTTTACAAAAAGGGTCTGTTACATACCTCCAAATCTATCATGTCCTGAGGGTTAGGGGCCTCGATGTTGCCTGCTGGAAGGGTATCAATCTTAGCCTTTTCTAGCTCGTTACTGAGGAAACCTACATTGTCATGTGAGAGTCACATGATAAGTGCTAATTGGAAAAAACTGTCTGGTTATGGTTGTCTTACGTAGCTTCCTCTCCATCTCATCGCAGCGCCTCACCTCGTTGACAAACTTACGCTGGAAGGCACTGACATCAGAGTTGAGCTAAGGGAGGGGGGGAGGGGAGGGGAGAGGAGGGGAGGGAAAGGGAGGGGTAGGGGGAGGGGAGGGAGGGGAGGAGAGGAAAGGGTGGAGAGGGGAAGGGAAAGGGGAGTGGAGGGGAAGGGATGGCCAGAGAAAAGAAGAAAAGAGAAAGTAAAAACAAAGGCAGGAGCAGGAAATTATTTACAACGGCAGAGGGACAACTCCGGTGTGGGCAAAGGACTTACATCCCTGAACTGGACTTTGCCCTGCAGAAGGGAAGAGGGCGACAGAGATGAGGCAATTAATCAATGGTAACAACAGAGCATTAGGTTTCCAGTAGCATATGAGGTGTACTTGGTGTGTGTTAGCATGAGGTGTACCGGGTGTGTAGGGGAACATCAAATTATCAGGCTTTAAACAGGGCTCTGATCATATTTCCACTTGATCTGACATTGCTGCATGGGTGGCAGGTCAACCTTGGTCTAAACTTGTGGACTGCACAATTTTTCAAAAGACACGTATGCTTTTCCTCTCAAAGCAAATTTTCTTGTGGCAATAGTGATCTTTACAACATGACCTCACAAGCTCACACCATAATAAACTCTTCCTTTTTGCAACAATGTACACTGCAGACTCAATGTACTGCTCATCTCACATCCTTCCACACACATCAACACCCACTTACACAGTAACATCCCACCTGTAACAATGCACTTCGAAATACTGTCTTTGACCAATATTATTTAAACACAAAAGTGGTTTCAAAAAATGCCACAGGATGTACACAAAGGCACAATCTAACATCCAGTCATCTCATGTAATGTCAAAAGATATAGGGATGGGAATCCGTAAACGTACTGTGGTGTCATATATTCCTACCTTGTTTTGATGCTTTTTGTGGATTCCATCCCTATATTATGTCCTTTCATTTTTAAAAAGCTTTTTTGTGACTTGTTTTTACATAATGCACTGGCTCAGGCTCGCCCCACAATGTCCTACATTAAAATAGTAATTTATGCGCATACCCGTACAACCGCTGTGCTCTTACGTACGTATTTGCGGGTGTTTTAATACAGGCAGGCTAAGGTTTCATATGAATATCATTACAATTAAGTACGTGCAGCATGCAACAATGTCTAGGGCTAGAAATTACTGCAAACCATTTACCCATGGCCCTAGCTCGATGTGCATAAAGTATTCCCTTTGTTCTCTGAGCCTCCCACCAACAAACATCCCGAGTCTCTCCCCCTCTCACCAGTTCTCCCAGCTCCCTGATGCAGGCGTAGGCCGCCTCGGACTGCAGGAAAAGCTGGGCCAGGGTCATCTCCTCCGAACGGAATAGGGAACCCATCGCGGGCAGCAGTCTCTCGTTCGATCGGTAAGTCACTCAAACTGAACGTAGCTCTTCAACTCGTCAGCGCAGTAGCAAATTATATAGCCTCGTACGTCAACTCTTTCAAAGTTGCATCAGATGTTGATGTCAACCCTCGAAGTTAAGTTGCGTCAGATCATAGATCTATGGTACATGGTCAGATGATGTCAACTCTCTCGAAGTTGCATCAGATCATAGCTGTAGCTATGCTATGCACGAATGCGTCGCGAATTAGAGTGTTTATTTGATCAGCAGGAAGTTACTGAGTTGGCTTCCATACTGACTGTGTACAAAGCGCGTATTAATAAAGAGTAGGTAGCACTGGCGCCAGAACATAATTTGACCCCACCTTGAGAGTAGGCGGGGTACTGAGCTAGTCTCGTGCCCAGAGACGGGCGTGGTCTGGGCACAAGACTAATACTGAGCTAGCTTAGTCTCGTGCCCAGACGTTCACGGGGGGGGGGGGGGGGGGTCATCATTTATATTTATTATCATCATTCATATTCATTACCGGATGCTATTAGCAAAAGAGGTTGCAAAGAATTTATGCAAAGAATTTATGAGCATTATTCATTATTCAGTAGCTAAAGAGAGTACTAAAAGCTCAAAAACCGAACTGTCAGACTGTCATTAATGAATGTAAGTATATACGCATATTGATCAATAATTACATGTATAACGCGGTACCTGAAATGAATGCGGGTGGCTAATGAATCAACTTGGAGTGGGTGTTTACAAAATATACTCGGATTAATGATGTACACGTACAATCAATCAATCACTGTAGTTTTCATTCTACGACAACAAGCTCCTTGCAGTGATAAATATACATAAGTGCAGTATTAATGAGGTGTACATATATATGTGTATATTTTATGTGTCTTGCTGTAATCAGGGTTCAATGAAGATTGTTGCTTCTGGATCCGTTGCTACAATTGATGGAAGTGACTCCTCAGATACTGCTGTGGGTGACGGAGTTATGAGCATCTGTTACTGCTAAAGTTAAGTCCCACTAGGATTGCTTGTCCAGTAACTAATACATGTAATTTCAATTATTGCAAAAAGCTACACCAAGTTCCGGAATTAAAATAAACATAATTATAATTATAAAACAAATGCAGTATTAAAGAAATGCACTTGTGCATGTATGTGTCTTGCTGTGGTCAGCAGTTCGATGAAGATTGCTGCATTGTACCCATGCCACATGTCGGGGGGGGGTTGTGGCCTGGGTCAGAATACGAGGTAGTCTCGTGAGCTAGATGTAGATACGAGGTTATTGCTACCAGTATTATTGAAAATTACCACTTTGATGGAGCTGAGTAAGTTGACTCCTGCCGTGGGTGATGGAGTAGCTATATCTTGCCGGAAAGCAACCAAATTCTTCAATATACTATTACATTAGTCTCGCATAGCCAGACCCTCGTCATTTTTCAAGAGAAGGTTTGACTACTCTACAGTGGCTTGAGAATAAAATTCCAGCAATAACAGGCCTGGCATTATATAGTCTCGGGTACCCAGACCGTTGGAAAATTCACAATCTTGGAAGTCTTGGTACCAGAGACTAGTCAATAATAATATAACATGAATAGGGCTTACTTCTGTTCTCTGTGTATTTTCTTGATCTGCATTTGGTGGAGGCTCATTTTCAGTGTTACTCTGATCTCTCTTAACAGCACAGGTTTTGAAGATCTTCGTGTCCCAAATGTGGTGACGGTTTGGTGACTGCATAGAGCTATTATCTATGGTGACTGTGTTAGTCTAAAAGTTCATTGACATTCTCTACCACTCCTTCATAATAAATACCAACTCGCTTCAATCCAGTAGCCCAGGAAGGATGTCGCATTTTGTTTTAATCTGTATGTTGGAATCAGTTCGGTATAATTGCAGGCTCGTATTGCACAAATTTCATGTTCAGTATAATTTAAGTCTGCTACATTTAGGACTCTTTTTGTAACTAGTGACCAATAGCAGTCTATCGCTTCCTTAGGTGCAGGCCCCTCGGAACTAGTCTCGGTACCAGCCCACCAATCAAGGCGGAGATCGCTTCCAGACGTGGCGGGATACTGGAAGCGATCTCCGCCTTGATTGGTGGGCTGGTATTGCTGGCTGAAGATCAGTCACATGACCTGCCATGTGCTAGCTGCTGCAAGAAAGTGGGCGGGGCTCATACTGTTTAGCGCCAATAATTGTCTAGCTCAACTACTTGCGCTGTAGAGTCTGCCCAACTAGGCACGCCGTTTGACTGCTATTCCCTCATGTAAGTGAACGTGGTCTTCATAAACTTATAATTGTGTATGTTTAATGTGCAGAGTCAGAGGCAAGAGATTGGTGCTTACACCTGAAAGGACAGAGGATCTGAAATTGGGCTATTCCAGTTAGATTATAAGTGTACACCCCTGTTGAGGAGTGTTTTTGAAAACCCCCCTAGGACAACCATTATATTGCCACATACCTCTCAGGACAGATCAAAAAAATGAAGGTGACCCCCTCTAGACACATTCAATGATGGGTGATTCCTCAGCAATAAATGTGAAGGCAACCCCCTCCAGACAAATAGCAAGTTGCCCCTCAGCCCCACAAGACACAATTAATTCCTTCTTTGACCCCCTAAAGACTTATATAATCATTTTTAATTTAGAACCCCCCAGGATACCCCCCCCCCCCCCAAGATATAATTAATGCTCCTCAATGGGGGTGTACCCTTATTATCTGGTATATTTCTCAGGCCATAAATTTCGATAGGCTTTTTTGTGGGCAAGAGCCTCGTCCCCTAGGCCACACCCCAAGGGGTGTGGCCTGGGGACGAAGCTAGTGAGATCTATATGACATGACTCCAGATGTCCACACCCTGCCCGGTGCATAGCATGGGTGTGCGGGCGGGACACAGCCTCATTCCCAGGCCATATAATTTGTAAAACAGCTATACCAAGCTCATGGGAACTGGGCTTACTTGGCTCACTAGTCTGGTGATGGCATTTCTAATGATACATGTTCACTGCTAAGTGACCCAAGCCTGGATTTCAGGTCCCCTTTTCCTCCCTTCCCATTAGTGCACCTTTAAAGATAAACAGTTCCAAGTGCCAGCATTGCTGACAAGACTCACACACAAGAACCCCAACAAGATGAGCTCTGCTAGCTAAAGCAATAACAGGACTCACTCCCAAGAACCCTGACAAGGTGGGCCCTCCTAGCTAATTGTAAAAGCTGACAAGGTTGGCCCTCATACCGAAAGAACAAATGATGTGTGTCTCGGGTCCACTTTAAAAAGCTCAGCCAACAGGAAAGGTATGAGATAGCCTCGCACCCAGGCCACACCCAGGCCACACCCAGGCCACACGCATGCTTAGGACCAATTTCTAGGCCTACATGACAACTGATATGACCCTTATACTACATCTCCAGCACCAAGATTATGATGCTGCCACTTTTTAATCATTGAGTGTGAGCAGCTCAACTGGTTTGACTGGTTTGATGGGTTTGAAAATACCCCCTTCTCTCCTTCCTCTTGGTCACTCAGCATGAAGTATACGAGGTACCGTATCCATGGCAACTAGTCAACCAGTGGCCTCATTCCCAGTCTCCACTCCAGGTTGTGTCGCTTGCAGTATGAAAGTTACCAGTAACACAAAGATGGGGGAAATGAGCCGCTAATTAAAGTGTAACCTGGGAATGAGACTACCTGGAGAGACGGTTTTAGTGGGTGCATGCGGCCATATTAAGAACTGTTCACTGCGTGTTTATGTCGGCTTTTGGGGTGAAGTGTGTATACTTGTGCACTGACTATTCTTGCCATGTGTCAAGTGGGTGTGGCCAGTCAACTGCAGGAGCCAGTATATACCCAGGCTGTGTGTGGTATAGACAGAGGAGCCAGCTGGTTGCTCTCTCAAATGGTTATTGGTATTCGACCATTCCATCCTCCCATGTTACCTGTGCACACCATACACTCACATGTTAGGCTTCTAAAAATGAATTTCATTTCCGTGCTGAAGGTGATTTAATTTCTAATGCTACTTTATTATGAGCATGGCTGTGCCTGAGTCCATTAAAAGGGCTTATTAGCCAGGCAGCTCCTACAGCAGTGAGCGATACCTTTGACTTTGCGAAATAAGCTTAATTAATTAATTAACCCTTAGGGGACAGTCCAACTGGTGAGTTTATATGAAGTCTATGCAGTTGTATGTTATACAATAGTCCTTTAAGTGTTTAATTAATGGGTGGGCTGTTCAATTCTTACTCACATATCGCATACTTTACTACTTTCACTGGTAATGTAGTCTTGTCTCCATGCATGCATTCACACAGACAGACAGACAGACAGACAGACAGACAGACATATGCACAGTTGACAACACAAGACCTAGGTGTCATGGCCTGTAGGACTGCCATCAAGAACTGGACTCACTGTTGTGTAATTTAATTTGTCCTCATACATGTGGTGTATTTCAATAAACTGTAATGTGAGTGTACAATTCTTAACACAACTAAAAGGGAACACACTACATGAAATGACATGGAACATATAATCCAGTGATGAAGTGACTATTACAATGTATGATGTACCGATTACTTGATACAGAGAAATGACTTTTGTGTACATTTCAAAACAGCCGAAGGATACATTAAACAATAATAACAACAACACTATTAGTGTATACCAATCACTCAGTCTGGAGGAGTCCTTTGTACACTTTACCATTGTTCAAGCCACCGATAACTAGGAGTTCTGTTGGTGACAGCATTGCTGTAGCAGCCAACGCTAGAGGGACTGGTAGATCACTGATGTGGATCCATGTATTGGTACAGGGGAAATACACGTCTACTGTTACTTGTGGGTTGAAATATTGAGAAGTAGTGGTTCCCCCCACTGCCAGGAGAGATGTACCAAAGGTGGCTGCGGCTGGTCTATAGAGTGGGGTGTTGGGAAGCACTTCCCATACGGTACCGTTGCTGTCAGTGGATGCTCGGTTGCCATCGAGTGCCCTTTGCAGAAGGTCAACGTGGGCACACAAGGCTCGGTTGGAATAGCTCTCCCCCTCAGCTCTTCCACCCAGGAGGTACCACCTGTTGTTGATGAGTAGTGAGGAGCCATCATACCAGCGGAATGGGAGTGGCTCAGTCGTGTGCCACTGGGAGGTTTCTTCTCTGAAAACTTCAACAGCTGTTGTGCTAATATGTGTATGTCCGGTGAGTCCCCCTGCAACAATCAGGGCAGAGTGGTGGCTTAGAATAGCTGGTGAATATCGTGCAGTGGGCATGGGTGGAATGGACGGCTTCCAAGTTTGAGTCACTTCATCAAACTCACACACTTCATTGGTGACCTTGTAATCAATGCCACCGACTGTGACTAGTTTTCCTCTCATTTGACCCAGTCCAAACCATCGTACAGGACAAGGTGGTAGAGTGGTCCATGTGTCTTCTGATGGACTGTAGCAGAAGACCCGGTTGTCAATATTCCCACCACCGCAGTACACTTTGTCTCTGATCACAACAGTTTGTGCTCTAGACATCCCCATAGGGAGATCACTGCATGGCTCCAAGGTGATCTTGGCTTGTGGGTGTAAGGGGTGGGGCTGTGTGCAAAGATGGAGGATTAAGGAATGAGTATGATGTAATTGGTACATTTTAAGTGTGATATCATTTCAATATAGCTGTACACACCAGGGCCGTAGGAGCAGGTGCGGCAGGTGCGGCGGCCGCCGGACCAAAGTTCGGCGCACCAACCAAAAAAATGGCTGCAGCAGACAATCTTTCAACAAATTTAGCAAAATTTCCGTTGCTTCCTTGACTTGGCAAGTGAAAAAACTGGCAAACACTACACTGATAACTTTTAGTACATAGTACGCACGCGTAGTGGCATCACGCGTGTGACGTAATTATGGCTACTTTCACAAAATCGCTATTATAATATACGCAGCCTGAGAGCCACGCCTTTAAATTCTGCGAGCGTTAAAGGCTTCAAGCATAATGGCTAGGTTTAGCAGCACGTTGTCTGACTCTTGCTATTTCGCCCCAAGATTGCACCAGAAACGATCTCAGATGGTCTAAAATCCAAAAATTTCCAGACCCCCCCAGCAGACGCGCTTCGCGCGCGGCGCCTACATCGATCCAGCCTGCCTCGCTGCTCCGCCGGACCAAATAAAATTTGCTTCCTACGGGCCTGCACACTCATATCCTATAGTTGAGTGATCACAATAGACAGTTCCTTAATTAGTATTTCAGAAAGTAGTCATTATTCAATTAGTGACTTGGACCAAGTTACATTCCTCCACTAATGAGGACAACATTCTGGAATTCCTTGAATAATAAGGACACCATTCTGGAGTTCCTAACTTCATAAGGGAATACATGTGGGTGGAGACACTAGAGGTGATACCAACAGTTAATTAATTAAAGTACAGATGAGAGAGGATTGCTGGGTACAGCATTCTCCATAGGTGTAATTATAAAATACATCGGGTGGCTACTCGTGCCCAGATCCTCACCTACCTCCACAAGAACTTTCATTCCCAGTCCCTTGTCTGGGAATGAGACCTTTCAGTACAAAGGCTTTAAGTTACATGTTTGAGGTTTCTTCTTCCCGCATCTAATTAATGAATTATTGAATTGCCTATTTCTCAATTACTGAAAACTTCAACTGCTCAATAGTAGACGTCAAAACACTTCCTTTGAGCATGTATACAAAGAAACGTAATTGCTAGGGACATCCCATCAATATAAATGTGTGCACTATACATACCCAGGCAAGCAATATAGCAATATAGGCAGTTTCTGGGTACGAGGCTAGTGGGAGGTCTCAACCTAGAAGGTTGTGTGTGCGCCTTTAAAGCAATGAATCCATACTACGCAAGATGAAATATGAGACCATAGGGCAGGCACATAACTGGGAGCAAAAGCAGTCAATTAGCTAAAGGGACATACCGTCACAGTCTTACTTCAAGCGAACAGAAATTTTCGGTTCCATTTCTAATTTTCTGCCCAATTAGAATTTTGTAGACATAATATGCAAATCCCTCCATGTTTCAGCACACTTTATTCTTATGCAATGTGTGTGCATACGTTATAAACTGTGTGGGTGTGTCTCATGAAAAAAAGTGGTCCAGCTATGGCCGGACCAGCTGGTATGGCTCCTACGCCCATATCACTAGAGGTGATAGTTTCACTAAAGCACAGATGAAAAGGGTACAACATTCTCTGTATAGGTATAATTATTCAAATTATGAAATATAGTCTACATGTATCTTACCTGTCTCACGTGATTCTTGGTCTTGTTCAGGTGCAGTACCCGGTCACACTCACCACAAAGGTTTCCACAACTGTCACACAGGATCACCGCCTGGGTCTCAACATCATCATGGTTATCGCAGTGGATCTCAACATCATCATGGTTATCGCACAGAGGCTAGGGGCGGAGCAATAGAAGGATCAGGTGGCTACTAGTCTCATGCCTAAACCTTCCATCTGCCCCTTGCAAAAAAAATTGTGGAATTCCTTCAATAATAAGGACACCATTCTGGAGTTCCTAACTTCATAAGGGAATATATGTGGGTGGAGTCACTAGAGGTGATAGCAACAGGTAATTAATCAAAGCACAGATGAAAGAAGATTGCCGGGTATAGCATTCATATTCAAATTGTCTACCTTTCTCTGGTGATTCTTGGTCCTCTTCTTCAGATGCAGTACCCGGTCACACTCACCACACAGGTTTCCACAACTGTCACACAGGATCAGCGCCTTGGTCTTACCGTCATTGTGGTTATCACACAGAGGCTGGGGCGGGGTAATAGGAGGATCAGGTGGCTACAAGTGTCCACCTGCCCCCACAAGACCTATTGTTAACACCAAGATCATCCACACCACGTGTTTTATAAACAAGGCTGATATTTCATATCTAAAAACAGCCGGTTTTTTAAATGCATAAATCATCCATCTGAAGGTTGTGCTCAGCAATAGGTAAGGTCCGTGTATATTTCCGCCATTCGAGTGTCCGTCGAAATCCAAAACGAATAGCGAAAAGCGGAAGTCGAAATTTCGCTATTTGTTTTTGGAAACTCACTCCAAAACGAAAAGCGGAAGTCAAATTTCCGCTTTTCATTTTGGTACTTCCAACTCCAAAACGAAAAGCAAAAGTCAAATTTTCGCTATTCTTTCGAATAGTGGACTCTAGCTACCACTGTCACTGGACAATCATGTGATTTGTGACGTCACTGCAAGCGTCCATTGGGTATATATATGCGGGCCTCTTTTCTGGGCAGCCAATGACAGTTCTGTGGTCGCTACTACTCTACTTGGGAGTCAAGACTTAATTATTATCTAGTCACGGCACGTGACAAGTCCATTCGCTGGCACCAGCACCGTTCCCTTTGCCAAAAGTAAGTGGGCGGGGCATACAAGATTCTCCCGCAGCTTTAATGAACTAATTGTCACACCTTACCATAATAAATTAATTGTCATACCCACCCATAGCAGCAGTTGGTGTAGCCATAGATAATATAGCTCCGTAACGGGATTGGAAACAACTCACGTGAGCCCGTTTAGCCAACGCTTAAGCACGTGGGCACTCCTCGTCTACATTTGCACCTGTTTTACACCCGTGAAATATAGTTTGTGGCTCTCTCTCTAACACACCACTCTCTCTGAGAACAGTTGATCAGGTTCTCCAGCTCCTTGCAACACTTGATTCAGTGAAGATCTGCATCGGCAACCCAGAAAAGAGATTCATTGATCTCGCTACCTGTCGGGCACTTCTACTATGTGGTGAATCATCTGGTAAGATTTATTGTATATGCATTCATACCTGTAATCAGAGATAATATACGGTACCTATGGAGCTATATTATGTACGCTGTAATAGCTTAGTTCCTATCCTGTTGTGCTTTCTCTCTGCAGTCTACATCGACAAGAGCTCTGGACCCACTGTACGGTCCTTGAGTTGTGACCTTCTTGTATCCGATTGTAGTAGGTGTTCAGGATGTACTAGGAACAGAGCTAGCCTGTCCAAGCAGTTGAAACGCAAGGGGTGGTCACTCCCATATGCGTAATACTTACGGCTGCGACCGGGGACACAGCGAGGTCACCAGGCCACGGAGGTTTTTTCTCGTCGGTCACAGGGTCACGAAGGTTTTCCAGGCGGCCCAAAACGGTCACAGAGTTATCGATAAGGCGGCGTTTCATGCATTGCGCGTGATCCTTTGGAGGGCGGGGTTATACTAACTAACAATACATCCTTGTCTCGTGCGTGCGCAACCGACCCCGCCTTCTGAAGGGCGGGGTCTGGGAGGGTAACCGTATTAAAATTAACCACTAACCAACACATCCTTGTCTCGTGCGCGCACAGCTTAATTAATTAATAGGAGCGACCAGAGGGGCGGGGTCTGGGAAATACTAGCTATATAGCTGCCAGATGGCTTAAGAGGAAGCGGGAGTATCATGCATGCATGGAGAAGGTACAGTAAATCACAGAAAAGTAAGAGTATGCTGGCGGACAGAAGAATAAGTTGTGCAGAAGTTTGGCGATACAATGAGAGTGAGATTGATGCACGTCTCTCTATTAAAGCATAGATACTATACCTTACGGTACCGTAAGGTATAGTATCTATGATTAAAGTGACGAAGTACCATGCAGTCTTCGGGAAGGACCAGAATAGTATTATCATGCGGGTTTCTGAACTCTCGCTCTAACTGAACGCGCGTTAGGGACTGTAAAAGAATATGCCCTTAATAAAACGCTATCCCTGTCTACGAACGAACAGAACGGCGTCGCTGAATGCTCTCCATACGCACATATACAGTAGAGTTCAGCTGAGTTCAAAGGTCGCAAGGTCACGCTGAATTTACGCTGTGGTCACGGGGTCACGCATGATTTTGATGTGTGGTCACGCATGATTTTGAGGTGTGGTCACGGGGTCACAGCCGAATTTTGGTGGACACAAATTGTGTCCCCGGTCGCAGCCGTAAGTATTGCGCATATGGGAGTGACCACCCCTTGAAACGTAACTCCAGTGCCAATCTAGCTGACCGAACTCTCCCTTCTAGTCACGCCAACCTCTCCTTCCTCTCGCCATCGCAATTAGTCACCAGGCTTCAGCTGACACACCTATAGCGGAGCTATATTATCTATGGTGTAGCCGTGCATGTTGAGCATGGACATATTAAACTTGCACTATCTCACTCATACCACAGGTTTACACAGGTATTGCAGTTGATGATACTCTGACAGTTCCGTGATGATGCATGGGTGGCTTCATTGGTGATTGGTGGTTGATCTCGCAGTTCAGTGAGTCTGTCAGGAGGCCCCACCCTAGCCTGGCCGTAAAGTCCAGGAGCTGTGCAGCCTCACTGGTATTGTAGAGGACTTTACTTTCCAGAATTTCAACCCTACATGACTTAACTTCATTCACTACAAAAACTTTGTACAAGGCAGTCACTCTCTTCTCAGACATACCTTGAGTGCCATCTGCTGTGGCCGTCACATATTCCAATCCAAACACCCGTTGTATGTATACACATTTGATGTCTTCTCACACAAATCTATGAACATTTACGCCCATCATCTTGAAATTGGGGCGCCTTTCCAAGACGTGAGTGGCACCACCTTCAAACAGAACCCTCCTGCAGTACCCTTTTGGGTTTGGTGTACCACTGACTGAAGCCAGTGTAGCTGCATTTGCTTGCAGCTGCTGATTACATACTCATACATGTACATAATATATTAAGCAAAGGATACTGTACATATATATTGGTGTAGCAGATAGATTGTAGCTAATGGCTACTCTAGTCACTCGATGAAGGTTAGGATTTATCCATGAGGTGATTGAGAAGGAACACATAACTAGCTAGCTAGATTTCCCAGATGGAGAGGGCTGAGTAACTATCTGCAGCATCGAGAGATACTACCAAGAGAAAGGATTCTGCAAGAACTCTCCCAGGTTTGATGGTTGAAGAGGTAAGGTTAGGATCTCCTTGACACGCCTTGTGCCATGGGTGGAGCTAATGCCTGCCCCTGCCCCGCCCCCGCCCCTGCCCCGCCCCGCCTGCTTATATATCTTTACGGCATGTACGTAACTTAATTTTGCGTCCGGAAATTCACGATTGCTAAAATGAAAATAAATTTCTGCTATTCAATTTGGAGTGTATGTACGAATAGCGAAAATTTGGTTTTCGCTTTTCATTTTGGAGTGGAAGTTTCCAAAACGAAAGCGGAAATTCACTTGTCGCTTTTCGTTTGGAGTGAAAGTTGCCAAAGCGAAAAGCAGAAATTGACTTCCGCCTTTTCGTTTTGGAGTGAGTTTCCAAAACGAATAGCGAAATTTTGACTTCCGCTTTTCGCTATTCGTTTTGAATTTTGACGGACACTCGAAGTCTCGAATGGCGGAAATATACACGGACCCAAGTGCACACTACCACTGGACTCATGAGCTGACTCTCATGTATTCTGATTCCCCAAAGAGGTCCTTTTAATTGAACATTTAATATATCTCCCCCACACAATTTGTGTACTAATATTTTTTGCCAGTTTAATGTGGATGCCAGCTATTGTATAAATGCCGGAATTGAAAACTCACAATTCTGCAATCATTGACGTTTATAGTCTCTAGCATTTTCCCATTTACAGGTTCAGTTTCTCACCAGTGAAAATAAGTCACAAAAGATGCTGGAAGCTAGCTCAGCCTGATGGGCCCACAACACTCGATCAGTCACAACAACTTCAGGGTTGTCAATCTCACTCAAGAGCCTTTCCAAACTGACGGGTGAAGGAAAATCAGATGACTAAATTAATCACATGTTAATTCAGTTAGGCCTGACATAATTCAGTGCAGAAGTAACAAGTTAGCATACATTGTATAAGGTAAAATTCCAGAATAATAGCAAGTACAGCTTGCAATGATAGCATGCACCCAAATGTATGGGCTGGCTGCATGTAGCTATATGTGCAATGTCCTTGGCTGCTCTATATCAATGCGGTCAAGTCCATTCCGCTGAATCAGTTGAAGCATAATTATCACTAATATTGCAGCACAACAAGTGATAAACTTGTAAACTTGACAGTAAAAATTAATGGGCCGGGAGAATATTAAATAGCAATCAGTTGAAGTATAGTTATCTCTCAAGCCTAACTTCAGTTAGCCTACTGACGCGTCAAAATGCAGACTCACTCGAGGTCTTTAGGTAGATGTATTCTTCCGGCAGCAATCATGTCACTCCAGGTGAGCGCTGTAGGTATATAATGAGTTTCAACGTGAGATTTTATATTGGTCTGTAGATAATTTGCTAGAGCGCTGGCATCGTTAGCGTGCATTTTATATGTGACGTCAAAGAAGTACCTTGCCGCCGCCAATGCGGCACTGCAATGGAGTAACTGGTACTATTTAAACTGTACCTTTCACAAAAGTCGCAAATTATGAAGAAACTCACCCTTTCTCTTCTTTGGTGTCGGCGAGTCAGCCATCTGGGATCAACTGAAGAGCTGCAGTCTTCTCAATCGCTCCGGTCTTAACGAGTCTTACACGTTCTACAGCAAACAGACCTCTATCATACCTGAAACTGTATCATATAAGCCTATACGAATACTTTTTTGGCTGTGTACTTGGTCGACCGGTCTTACGCGTTCGCGTCGCGCCGCGCGCCGGCTGGCATATAGTACATGGATTAATAACCTACTACGTAACCGTTACGTAGTATATATCTATCACAGCGTATAGCGGCAGCTGCACGTGCGCCAGTTAATTCAATTGCGGCAAAGCGTAGTATACGGACATAGATGCTATCTATGGTACATGGTATGCAGAGTTTCTTGGAGTAGAATTCGACCTGAAATTCACAGTCCCGACCTCATCCCTGCTAGGAGCTTCCCAATGCACAGATCTTTGACCAGGTAATGATGTGTTAATTATTCAGGGACTATGTGTCCTTATAATTCAAGGAATCTTAAGTCCTTATTATTCAAGGAATGGGTACGCATAATATGATGAATTTTCACGCTTTGCACACACGTCTGAGGGCAGAAGTGTCTCAACAAACTATGCTGATGGGTTGTTACGGTTTTAATGTATGCCAATGATAATCACTAGCCCCCTAATATAACTCACTTAGATTTTAAGGTTCAAAGGACTGTTAAAAGTAGACCCCTTAACGAGAGTGAGGGGTGGGCTATTAAGTACCATCTTACTTGGTGACCCACAGACATGATCCGCACTGTACCTCTCCTTCCCCTCCCCTCCCCTCCCCTCCTTCGCGATGATTTAGCCAGGGTGACGAACCCGCTGCAGAAGTGACTGACGGTTGCGTTTCAGAAGGGCGCTAGTTTCAAAGAGTGCCTTCGCGGTGATTTGGACGGAGTGCCGACTACCAAAACTGAAGGCTGGTTTTATAGTGTAGCTATTATTTCTATAGAACCACCAAGACTGTGAGTGGAGTGTGATCTATTCTCTATGAAGTAGCATCACAGCGAAGGCCTATACAGGGCTCTTCACGTCGTGGCCACGGCATACCTTTGTGCCCTTGACGATCGTAGCCTGACCTTTGAACTTGTCACTGATGAGTGGGAGCAAGGAATGTACTCTTGTGCTCTGTTATGTACGTACATGCATGTATTGCAGACTGAAATGTACTCAGTCATGACAGTGAGCTCAGAGCCTCCTGGTAGTTTGGGTTGGCTTTTTTTCACGCTAGTTTTGAAGAGTGCCTTCGCGGTGATTTGGCTGAAGTGCGTAAGTGTAGCTATTATTTCTATAGAGCCACCCAGGCTGTGAGTGGAGTGCAATGTATTCTTTTACTACTCTATGAAGCAGCACAGCAATGTCACAGCGAAGGCCTAGTACAGGGCTCTTTACGTGCATACCTGGTATTATTTCTTGAAAACATAATACAGTAGTAAATAATCAAGTTAGTATGAATATGTGGAAGGTTCCATTAGCCCCTTAATTCCTCTCCTCACACCTCAGTAGTCATGGTATTGTTTAGGTTACCTCTATTTGCACTATGCACTGGCCCACTGCATGATGCATTAGTACTGTGTGTAGTATTTATGGACTTATGTATTTCACTTACTTCCCACAAGGCGCCTGCATGATACATGTATGCACTAGCTCTATATACCTATGTAGCTACTGTTCACTTGTGAATCAAATCCGGTCACTTATCACATGCCCTTAAATGTTACCACTTTTAATATCGACCGCTTTCTTCTCACTTGGCACTGTGGTTACCCTTGATAACAAGTAACAAAAAAACATTTAAAAAAATGAAAGAACATATAGGGATGGAATCCCCAAAAAGCAACCAAACAAGGTAGGAATGGTACCACAATACCCTTATGGATTGTCATCCCTATATCTTTTGCCATTTTTGCAACTAGTTCCGAGCAAAGCGAAGCTATACTCCAGTTCAATTGACCTTTTTCGTCGTAACCTGTTCCAGCCAGTTCTCCTGATATAGCCTATCAAACACACAGCGAACACTTACCTTCGCTATAAACTGTGACTCCTAACGGGGAGACTTGGAAGCGATCACTATCACAGTAAGCTTGCTTCGGCCTCTGGTCTTCTAAGCACTTAATAGCAAGTAGCCATTTTGTTTTGCGGGTGTGTGTTTGACCTTTTTCATTTGTGGGTGGGTGCTATGGGCGTGTCACCTGCATGCCATGTGCCACGCCCAGCAATTCTCGTGAAGCGAGGACATCCCTGCACATTGTGTATCACTAGTATACGTAAGTGCTAGTTACATGGGACGACAGGATGTTAGATTGTGGTGTAGATGATTAGGTTTTTTTGAACGTACTTTGAGTAATGTTTTTGGAAATGTGTTCCGTACTAACTGTTGGTGAGGTGAAAGGGTGTTGTTGCAGGTGGAAGAGTGTAGTTGTCATTGTAGGTGTGGATTGTGGTGTAGAATGTGAGGTAAGTGGTGACATGTATGTAGTCTAGCCTACGAGTGTGTATTGCTGCATGTGGAGGATAAGTTGTAGTGTGAGGGGGTCATGTGTGTTGCATTGTGAAGTGCTCAATTGCCATGCACATTCTATTGGCTGTGGATATGGCTGGTGTGGCATGGCAGGGATTGGTCTGTGTGTGTGTGTGTGTGTGTGTTAGTGTGTGTGTGTGTGTGTGTGTTGAGGTTGGAAAAATGGCAAAAGATATAGGGATGACAATCCATAAGGGTAGTGTGGTACCATTCCTACCTTGTTTGGTTACTTTTTGGGGATTCCATCCCTATATGTTCTTTCATTTTTTTAAATGTTTTTTGTTACTTGTTTCTGTTGTTTTTTTGTGGGGAGGAGAAAGGTATGAATGGTGTTTAGATGGTCTGGTTGTGTGGGGTAGATCAGCGTTATTAGCTGTATCCACATATGCTCCCATTTATGATAAACTAACAGCACCTATAATGTAACAGACACAATGCACTTTGCACTGCAAAGCTTTCAGTGGGGCTTAAAGATACAGCAGAGTAGCAAAATACAGCTAATGCGAATTGTAGCTAAGCGCCTACCGATTTGAGAATGCCACTGTACACCCACACATTCTTGTATGTAACATTGTAATGGCAGACGGCTGTCTACAGCAGTTTGCCGACTCCATTTAATGCACATCATGGAGGTTAGTGTGGTCTGTAATGGTCTAGCAGTTGTATCATGTTCTTACTATTATAACGTAACTACAGCAACTCACTTTGGGTCCGTCATAAAGCGTACTCCAAGTATTATAAGGGTCTAAGCAGAACAGCTCGTCCATGCAGCATGCTCGAGGCTGCGTTTCCGGTGTAGGCGTAACCATTGCATAATGCGCAGAACGGAACGGAACAGAACGGCGTATAGTGGCAAGTACTGGCTTCGAGCGCTTGAGAATCTGTGCTGAACAGTTTGAGTTGTTTGAGAACGCTATGGTGTGGGTGCACTAGCCCACATCCAGTAGCGCTTATTCGCGTTTGAATCATTGTCGTCGCTTTAGTCATTGTTGCTCTAGCCCGTCAGAAGGAGAATCAGAATCAGAAGAATATGAACAGATGCTGGTTTAGCGACTTGCCGATGTGGTACTTCATCGATATTCTCTACCTACTGTAACAGTCTTGCTAGTTGTGAAAGTACTCGATAATGACAGGTATGGCTCATTAAGGCTTTATACTATGGGTTTACCAGACTTATGAGCACATGATTTTGTACACATGATATGGGGCGGCCATTTTTTTTTCCTTGCCATCCCTATATTATATGGAGTACTACCGTACTCCATGATAGCATTTCAAACCTCGAATAGTCAATTAACAAGCTCGTTGCTCCACCCATAAACCCAAGAAATTCGACTTGGTGCACCAGACCGTTCTGCGAGGGAGAGAGCGTAGGTCTGGGCACGAGACTATGACTAAACAGGAACAAACCAAAGAAACAGCTGCAGATTAAAGACCCAGTGGTTCATTTGATATGAGAACGGTCAAACTGTAAGTTTTTGAGTACAGTAGTCTGAGCCTAGTAAACAATTTTTGAGGTGAGGCGTTTAGTTACTACTCAAAACTCACAGTTTGCCTATTTTCACATCCAATGGATCGCTGCAGTTTCAATCTGAAGCTGTTTCGTTGGTCTGATGCTGCTTAGTCACAATCACTCTAAATTTATCATCGACTGAGTGCTTGAACCACACGCACAACAAAACGTCACGAGTAATTCAATTAGTGAAACCATGCACCAAACCACTCCCCCTTCCTCACATAGTAGTTTTTCTACACAGTGCAAGAAAAGCTAGCGAGTGGATCTAGCCTTGTTCCCAGGCTCGCGCGCGAGCCTGGGAACAAGGCTAGCATAATCCGTGATTAACAGATATCTTTGAATTAGAATTGTGTCCTCCTATGTACATGTATCGATTTGCAGCAGCCCGCAGATGTTATGAAGAGGCGCTACAGCAAGGTTTTGTTGAGTCTTCCTCAGTAGTTGTTGCCGTCTCTGGAGCTGCTGGCAGTGGCAAAACCCATGTAAGACACCTCATTTTTACTAAGCCACCTCCACCTGTCCATTGTAGTACAGGCTTGGAGTGCCCGATCCGAGCCATATCCCTAATCAGGGTAGATGCAACACTAGCCTCGTCCCCAGGCCACACACCCCCACGAAAGAGTGGCCTGGTATCTACTGTTCGCGCATGCGCGAG
This sequence comes from Phakellia ventilabrum, assembly GCA_963921505.1. NCBI lineage: Eukaryota > Metazoa > Porifera > Demospongiae > Axinellida > Axinellidae > Phakellia > Phakellia ventilabrum. Next base: position 4,049,094 of record OY997386.1, on the reverse strand, counting down.
ATAATTGGAAGAATATACGGAATAGGGTCAGTAAACGTCCGTGAACCGTTTTAGACACGTGGCCATGAATAGTATTGAGACAGTATACGAACATAGTAAGCGGAAGACCTACAAACCAGACTTTCTGCAGCTGAAATGGCTTTCTAACCAGTCAGGCATACTAGAAGAACCTGCAATTTTTACCCGCTATGATTATAATAACTATCTTACCATAAAATTTCGGAAGCGCCTCTCTCCTGGCAGTAACCGTGAGCTGCTCGATTTTCAATCGCAGATGTAGCCTTCTAGGCTTTTCAGTGGCAAACGGGATCAAAATTTCTAACTACCGATCACTGTCTAGGCACGTAGCTAGCGAAAAACCATCACTACAGGCTGCTATCTTCATTTACACTTTCATGACACGAAAGCGTTAACGGATTCGTAACCAAACGTGACGTCATTATATACGGATAGAACACGATAGTTCCCGATTTACCAAGATTTCTGGTAAATTACGCGCATGCGCAAACAGTGGATACCAGGCCACTCTTTCGTGGGTGGGGGTGTGGCCTGGGGACGAGGCTAATGCAACACATGACGAATGGCAAGAAATTAGTGAGTTAGAACAGTGCAAGATACTAGCAGATGCATTGACTGCTAGTGTGTCATACACGACAGAAGACTCTGACTCACAGGCAGTGTCAGAAGGTGAATTTAAGCTACAAAAGACAGAAGATCCAATATCAGAAGCTGATGTTGAGCAACACCTTTCTGCAGCCACATCATCCAGTTTACCTGGAAACTTAAAGAAACCACCTGCTAATAGTACTGCACTACCTATACAGTTACTGGTACCTGCAGACTATTCACAACTAATCTTTTTAAATTGGAACAATTCATTGTTAGTCTCATAGAACATTCTTCAGGATCCAAAAAGCTTATGCAAGCTAACTTCATCAACTTTCTAGACACTGGTGGCCAGCCACTATTTCACGAGCTTGTGCTTTACTTTGCACCTACTGTAGCAGTAACTCTTTTTATCACCAAGCTCAATGAGTCATTAGACCAACGTCCGATTGTAAAATACTATGAAGACGGTAAACTCCTTGGTGAACCTTACCATTCTCCTCTATCCCATAAGGATATCTTAAGATATTCATTCCGTGCGATCCAATCTCATGCGTGTACAGGAGAGTCCCAAACCACAGGCCCCAAGCTACTCGTAGTGGGCACACATCGTGACAAAGAATCAAAGTGTTCTGAGAGTAGGAGACAGAAAAACAAAAAGCTATTAGCTCTCATTTCTACTGAATTCAAAAAAAGTCTACTTTTCTATGGGGTGGAAATGGAAGAGTTGATTTTCCCCGTCAATGCTAAGAGGCCAACAAGAGAAGATCACTTGGTTGCCAAACAGCTTCGCAGTGCCATAATCTCTGTAGCTTCCTCTTTAAAGCGAACCAAGACCCCTATCAGCTGGCATATGCTAGAGATAGCACTACGTCGATTGGCTACTGATAGAAACCAAAAAATTCTAAGCAGAAAAGAGTGCCTTGAAGTAGCTAAAAAACTTCATGTTTCAGAAGATGGCTTGTCTGCTGCTTTGGAGCACCTCCATGGGCTCCTTAGGATTTTGTATTACCCAAAGTGTCTACCCAATCTGGTTTTCATTGATCCGCAGATTATACTAAACAAACTAACGGAGCTTGGCCGGCACAGCCACAAACTCAGAAATAGCCCAGATAAATTGAAAGCTACTGAAGGTAAGTGGCTTAAATTCAGAAATGAAGGGATCATCACAATTGACCTTCTGGAGACTTTTCCAAATGATTATAGCTCTGATACACGTACATTTACCCCCTCCCACCTGCTTCAAATCTTATTGTATCGTTTAATTGCTGCTAAGATTTCTGAAGACCAATACTTCCTGCCTTGTATTCTACCTAATCTCTCAGGTGCAGAGGTAGAGGAGCGTCGTGTGGCATCTTCCTCTCCCGTAGCTCCTTGGTAATATATTTTCCAGGTGGGTTAGCTCCAAGTGGAGTCTTCTGTGCTCTTGTTGCCTCCCTACTTTCATCGAAACAAGCTTGGCATTTGCTTACCAAAAATGGCAAACCGAAATGTGTTGCACGAAACTGCATTAGTTTCAATATTCCAGATTCTCCTGGAGAAATGACTTTAATTGATTCATACACTCACTTTGAAGTCCATATTAGAGCTCCTCCTCCTTTTTGCCAGGAAAAGTGTCCACAGATACGAGACCAAATATTTAAGCATCTAAAGGCTGCTTTTAAAACTGTAGACTATTCAGATCGGATAACTGCTCCCACGGACGCTTTCTTGTGTAAACATAAAGATGATGAAAGTTCTCAAGGAGCTGTCGCAGCAGCTCACCTTCCACACCCAGCAGAGATCTGGACCACAGGTGGCAAGAGGTGGTGGTCCTGCACACTGGCGCCAGACACAATATTTGAGGAATGTGAAGAGAAACACCTCCTCTGGTTTGCACCATCCATTACAAGTAGGTTATGAATCTAAATTAACTGTACTGCTACATGGTTTCTTTTAGTAGAGAACATATCTAACTTTGTTCTACAGCACAATTCCAGCCTGTTGAATCCGATGGCAAACACCCAGGGGTAAGCATGTACATGCGCTTAATAGTAAAATTTGACAATAACAAATTTCTACATTTCGGCCACCATGTCGTGGTCTTCCTTAGGGAATACAAGTTGGTACATACATGTAAGACAAACAAATAGCAAAACTAAGAATGTTTTTACACACATGTACATGTACCTGTAGGGGATGGCATCACACTGAGTTTACTTATACGGAAATTTACTGCAGGCACTGGCACTCTCAAAAAGAGCGTTTAATTTACATTGGAACACACAACAAAGTATGCAGACTCATGAGCCAGACCCCTCTCATTCCTTAGTCTAAGAACCAATTGCTTTCAGTGTGTGGCTCACAAGACTAGTGAGCTAGGCTACAGCCCAAACCATGTGTCCCGTCACCTCTGTCGCCAACCTGGCCAGTTTGCTTGACATGTAACTGCTACAGTGGCTCATCGGCTTTTGTATATGTAGCACCAGCTGTTGGGTGCGATTGGAACTAGTAGGGGACTTGTTCACAGCTTCCCTACCTCAAAATGAGTATAGTAATTAGTCAGAAACTGATGTGGTGTGTGCTCGGGCAGTTGGCAAGTTGCAAATTTTCAAACCTACTGGCCCTGGAGTGCATTGTGCTGCTTGTGTGTTCATTCCATTCCCGTTCAATAACTCAAGCCTTAGCCATGCCTGTTAACTTACAATAGCCTCGTACCCATGCTTTCCTAGCCCAGATTTATCTCGTAGCCGTGAAGTAATTTTTCTTCTCACAGCTGTGGAAAAAAAAAATTCCCCACGGCTGCAAGATAAAATCTGGGCAAGGAAAGCCTGGGTACAAGGCTAACTTACAATGCAAGATGACCTCAGTCATACATATTTGGCTTCTCTAGTTCCTGGCAGGCCAAGCCCCTTTTCCACAAATCAATGTGGGCACTACTGCTATAGCCAACAAAGGTGAGTGAACTATCCTCTCCCCAATCAATTTGAAGGTAACAGTGTGGCGTGTGTGAGTACATATCTTCCTTTAGCCAAATGCAAACCTACAAGGAAGTCACATGACCAAGATGATGCTACTAGAGGTCTCAACACAATTCCTCAGAGAAGTGAGACAAATTGTTACTGAATTCGTATGGTTCCTGAGACTGTTGTGTGCCTATCAGCTACATGTATAGGACTAGTACATGTGTTGCTACTAACTCAAGCCAAGTTACTGGATCAAGCAATATCCTTCCAAATGACTATTGCCTTCTTCCCCAGGTAAGAGCTGCAGTGCCTGCGAGGTCAGGGAGGGAGGAGCGTGAGGGTGATTGAGGAGGTGGCTGCAGAGTGGGTGAAGTTGGCTCTAGCCCTGCATTTTGAGGGTGGTGTGATAGAGATTGTGAGGAGGAACACATTCTACCAGACAGAAGATGCCTGTCCTGCGGAGGTGGTTGGAGGGACAGGGGGAGACACGCCAGCCAGTGAACTGGGCCACTCTTATCGATAGTTTGTTTGAAGCTGGTTTTGTTGACATAGCTGAGGGCTTGAAGGAGGTGGTGGAACACCCACTCTTGCCACAAGACTAGGATACACTTACTGACATTTCTAGATAGATAGATAGATAAATTTTAATTTCAAGCAGGAAATGTCCCATCAGCACATATACGGCTGGTCTCCCTGGGAGTCCTGCATATTAGATAGCTATTATAGTAGCTACAAAAACTAGGTACACTATGTACACTAGGTACAAGCAAAGAAATAAAAACAACAACTTGTAGTACAAATCCATTTCAACAATATAAAAATAATAGCAAATATGCAACAAGCCTATAAAAATTATTGGTCTAGAAAAAAAGATTTCAGATGTTTCCTAAAAACTACAGTAAATTTAATTTCTCTTAGCTCAGCTGGCAGACTGTTCCATTCCTGGGCAGCTTTGAAGGCAAAGGACTTCTTGCCCCACTCCGTTTGCACTGAATTCAGATGTGCCTTGCCATACCCCCGTGTCTTCATGTATCCCAGCTCACTATTCCTCCTCACTTGCTTAACAAGGTAGTCAGGTGCTTGTCCATTCATACATCTCTGCATTAGAGACAGACGAAACATAGATCTCCGCTTCTCGAGGGGTATCCACTTCAGTGCGCACCTCAGCCCTGCACTTGGTGTCCGTGGCGGCTGTGACAAAATTAATCTCATCCCATACTTCTGGATCCTCTCAATTTTCTCTCTAAGTTCCTTGGTACATTCTTGCCAGACCACTGAACAATAGTCTACATGTGGCAACACAAAAGCGTCAAAAAACCTTCTCTTCATACCTACTGGCAGAACATCCCTCATCCTCCGCAACTTCGATAGAGCCCCAAAACACTTCCGCCTCACACTTGCTACGTGATCCCTCCATGTCAACTTATCATCAACCCATACCCCCAGACACTTCACCTTGCTATCTCTAGTCGAAGTCTTCCCATCCAGCTTCACCTCCATACGCTCTAACTCCCGAACTCTTCTTTTTCTGCCCAGCAAAAGCATCTGTGTCTTCTTCACGTTCAACCTCAGCTTGTTCTTTTTCACCCATCTTGACACACCCTCAACATCGCTTGTTAGCCCTTCCTCTAGGTCACTTACTTCTCTACTAGCGAGTGATAGGGTTGTATCATCCGCATACTGTTTCACGCTACATCTCTTGACTGCCTGTGGTAAGTCATTCACATACAAGATGAAAAGTAGAGGGCCTAGAATAGATCCCTGTGGCACGCCTTTCCTCACACCGCTCCATCCGGAGTATACGTCTCCAACTCTCACCCTCTGCTTCCTCTCTTGCAGGTAATCCTCAAACCAACTCAACTCTTTTCCTTTCACACCATATCTGCTGAGCTTCTTTAGAAGGATACAATGATCCACAGTATCAAAAGCTTTGCTTAAGTCAATCATGATAGAGCCCACAAATTTGTCTCCATCCAAGTCCCTTCTCCATTCATCTACCATGCCCACGAGTACATCCTGTGTGGTATGCTGGGGTCTGAAGCCTGACTGAGCTGGGTGCAGAATGTCATTTTCCAGCAGATGGGCATAGAGTTGCTGGTGCACAAGCTTCTTTGCCACAACTGGCAGCACTGACACCGGACGGAAATTTTCTACATGCTCGGTGTTTCCTACTTTGGGAACCGGTGTCACGTCTGCAGACTTCCACTCAGATGGGATTCGTCCGGACTCCAAGCTAGAGTTGAAAAGCGAGGTTAGACTCTGATATATTCCATCTGCTGCATACCAGAGAATTTTTGCACTAATTTTGTCCATCCCCATAGCCTTGTTCATGTCTAGCCTCCTTAACAATTTCAGTACATCTTCTTCCTCTATTCTATGAAACCTAAACTCATCTGCAACAGCAGGCCAAATGTCACCAGCATCAGAATCTTCGTCATCCTCACCTGCCACTCCAACCAGGGATGAAAAAAACTTTGAGAACTCATTTGCAATGCTCTGCTTGTCTGTCACAACACCTCTCTCCGACTTTATTGCCTCAACTCCTTTCCCTTTTTTGCTACCTAATAGCCTTCCTAACTCCTTCCATGCCTTCCTAGGGTTTGTAGTAGCTTTTTCATTGACCACTTCAAAGTACTGCAACTTTGACCTCCTCATCTCAAGAATTACTAGGTTCTTCAGCCTCTTATACCGCTCTCTAGTCTTCTATCTTCTTAGTTCTCTTTGCCTTTGTACACTGATAGTTTCGTGTCCTCATCAGAACTCTTATCTCCCGGGTGATCCAGGGCAGTGTTTTCCTTCGGACCCTTGCTCTCTTCAAAGGAACATGGGAGTCAACAACCTCATCAAACAGCTTCTTCCAGTAGTCCCATTTGCTGTCCATATCATCCAAGGTATCCATCACCTGCCAAGGCGCCGCACAGAGGTCTTCTACTAACTTATCCATGTCACAGCTCCCAAAACATCTAATGTCCCTGTAACACTGCTTTTGCTTCCCCTTACCCTCATCCAACATCCCAAATATTAGATAGTGGTCACTGAGTCCTAGCTCCCTGCAACCAGTACGTATTTTGAGATCCGAGTCAGTGGTAAACAGAAGGTCAATCTGCGTCTCGGATGACTGTGTAACTCTGGTGGGACCACTCATTACCTGCATAAGCCCATACTCGGATGCCACCATTCCAAGCTTAATAGCGTGAGAATCGGGATTCATCATATTACAATTTAGATCTCCCATTAGCACCACAGCCTCTTCTTCCTGCACAACCTTTTCTATCATCAGTGCCAGTGTGTCCATCCATGCCGTTGGAGCATCAGGCGGCCTGTATGCATTGCCAATCAACACCTTCCCTCTCCTAGTTTTCACCTGTATCCATATGGCTTCCATCTCGCCATCTTCCAGATCTAGCCTTCTTATGGTTTTCAACCCTTCAGAGGCATACACCATGATACCACCACCCCTTCTATTTTCTCTGTCCCTTCTATACATCTTGAATCCAGGAATATCCAACTCTGAATCCTCAAAACTTCCATCCAACCATGTCTCGCTCACACCAAACACCATGTCCAATCCGGTCTGAGTCTCCATGAGAGCTCTTAGCTCATCTAGCTTTGGGAAAAGACTTCTAATATTCAGATGACTTACTGCAAAACCGCTGCCCTCAATCAGAACTGGACCAGGTTCTTCACACACACTCCCGTCAACCGACAGCACTCCGTCACCTACATGCAGTTGCCCCTCCCCATCATCACTACACAGACTAGCATTGGTGAAGTGAAGTTCAGACCTTATGCAGGATGAACAGAGCCATTCACCATCATCGCACGACAGCCGTTCGTAGTCCGCTCGACTAACATCACCACACGAAGCATGCGTCCATAGTTCACACCTGTCACACTGAATGCCTCTCTGGTTACTTTTCACTGGCTTAGCGCAGACCGTGCATGGATACCTGTAGACAGGCCCAGGGTTGAGTTCAATGTCACCAGAAAGCAACAGCAACCAGAACACCAGCGATGTACTGTGGCAACTGCAGGAGAGCCTGGGACGGAGGTGTGATTTCTTGTTCCATTCGATCACGATGGAGTAGCCACCACTTGAAGGCCAGCATTCCGGCGCAAACGCGATATTTCTGGCATCCACCAGGTCCGCCCACACTTCTGGTTCACTCTTGGACGGAACCAGGCAGCTATGAATATAAAAAAACAGCAGCACGCACGAGAGCAAAATGCAGCCCCTCCCTATCTCGACTATTGGGTGTTTGGTTCATATAGCTGTAGTCTTTTCTTTGTCTTATGATTGTGTTAGCCTTATTCAGACTGGTCTTTTTCAAGTTTTAAACTTCTTCTTTGCTTTTCCTTAGCTAGTCTCCACTTTAACACATAACGTAAGTCATGACTCACCTTCACAGATATCCTGCTTACTGTAGTCGCAAGTGATAAATGTTAACCAAAACAAGGCAGCATTGAAGCAGTAAAATTAGACAAGAAACTGCATACAGTACTTACAGTGAATTGAAGACTGACCCCGCTTGTTAACACTCCCCATTCGAGTGAATTTAAAATTTAAGGTAACACATGGTGACAACAAGCACATCCTGGTCTGTCATATCTATCACACTGCCACCTTCTCTTCCGTCCCTGGCCCTCTGTTCCCCAAACCCCATACACCAGACTCTGAGGTCTGCTATAAGCAGTGACAGGAACTCACTGGTGAGTACTGTGTATCCTGTGTGTGTACACACTGACCATCTGGCCTGTGCATGCCCTACATATAATGTTCCATATTTGGTATTTCATTTCCCTCTAGCAACTGGCTGGCCAAGTTCCCTCATTCCCACAGGGCAGTGTGGGCACTAGCTACAGTCAAGGCCAGCAAGACCATGTGAGTAGATGACCTCTGAATAGGCATGGTGGGAGTTTATTTGGTGTTCACTCACTCATGAGGCACACTACGCTACTGAGCAAGCCTGTCTTTAATCCCCCCTCTCTCCACTCCAAGAAGAGAGCCATGCTACCTGCCACAGAGGATTTAAGTCAGACTCTCCAAAGAGGACCAGGCATAGTTTGACGATGAAGAATAAGCCCCCTTCCCTCCCTCCACTCCAAGAAGAGAGCCATGGAAATGCCCACTTACTACAGAGGATTTAAGTCAGACTCTCCAAAGAGGACCAGGCATAGTTTGACGAAGAATAAGCCCCCTTCCCTCCCCCCACTCCAAGAAGAGAGCCATGGAAATGCCCACTTACTACAGAGGATTTAAGTCAGACTCTCCAAAGAGGACCAGACACAGTTCTACGATGAAGAACAAGCCCCCTCCCCTCCCCGCACTCCAAAAAGTGAGCCATGGAAATGCCCGCCTATTACTAACAATTTAAGTCGGACACTCCAAAGAGGACCAGATGTAGTTCTACGATGAAGAACAAGCCCCCTCCCCTCCCCCCACTCCAAAAAGTGAGCCATGGAAATGCCCGCCTATTACTAACAATTTAAGTCGGACACTCCAAAGAGGACCAGATGTAGTTCTACGATGAAGAACAAGCCCCCTCCCCTCCCCCCACTCCAAGAGGAGAGCCATGGGAATGCCCGCTTATTACTGACAATTTAAGTCAGACACTCCAAAGACGACCAGATGTAGTTCTACGATGAAGAACTAGCCCCCTCCCCTCCCCCCACTCCAAAAAGAGAGCCATGGGAATGCCCGCCTATCACGGAGGATTTATGTCACTCATCCAAGGAGGACCAGGTATAGTGAATAACAAGCCTGTCTTCAACCCCCCTCTCTCCACTCCAAGAAGAGAGCCATGCTACCTGCCACAAAGGATTTAAGTCAGACTCTCCAAAGAGAACCAGGCATGTTTTGACAATGAAGAACAAGCCCCCTCCCCTCCCCCCATTCGAAAAAGAGAGCCATGGGAATGCCCACCTATTACAGAGGATTTAAGTCAGACTCTCCAATGTGGACCGGGCGTAGTTTTACGATGAAGAACAAGCCCCCTCCCCTTCCTGCACTCCAAGAAAAGAGCCATGCCACCTGCCACAGAGAATTTAAGTCAGACTCTCCAAAGAGGACCAAGTGTACTTCTACAATAAAGAACAAACCCCCTCCCCTCCCCCCACTCCAAGAAGAGAGCCATGGGAATGCCCGCCTATTATAGATGATTTAAGTCAGACTCTCCAATGAGGACCAGACGTAGTTTTACAATGAAGAACAAGCCCCCTCACTTCCCCCCACTCAAAAAAGAGAGCCATGGAAATGCCTGTCTATTACAGAAGATTTAAGTCAGTTTTTCCAAGGAGGAATGAATAACAAGCCTGTCTTTAACCCCCCTCTCTCCACTCCAAGAAGAGAGCCATGCCACATGCCACAGAGGATTTTTAAGTCAGACTCTCCAAAGAGAACCAGGCATGTTTTGACAATGAAGAACAAGCCCCCTCCCCTCCCCCCATTCGAAAAAGAGAGCCATGGGAATGCCCACCTATTACAGAGGATTTAAGTCAGACTCTCCAATGTGGACCGGGCGTAGTTTTACGATGAAGAACAAGCCCCCTCCCCTTCCTGCACTCCAAGAAAAGAGCCATGCCACCTGCCACAGAGAATTTAAGTCAGACTCTCCAAAGAGGACCAAGTGTACTTCTACAATAAAGAACAAACCCCCTCCCCTCCCCCCACTCCAAGAAGAGAGCCATGGGAATGCCCGCCTATTATAGATGATTTAAGTCAGACTCTCCAATGAGGACCAGACGTAGTTTTACAATGAAGAACAAGCCCCCTCACTTCCCCCCACTCAAAAAAGAGAGCCATGGAAATGCCTGTCTATTACAGAAGATTTAAGTCAGTTTTTCCAAGGAGGAATGAATAACAAGCCTGTCTTTAACCCCCCTCTCTCCACTCCAAGAAGAGAGCCATGCCACATGCCACAGAGGATTTTTAAGTCAGACTCTCCAAAGAGAACCAGGCATAGTTTGACGATGAAGAACAAGCCAACCCCGCTCTCCCCACTCCAAGAAGAGGGCCATGGGAATGCCTCTCACAGGATTTACGTCAGACTTTCTAGTTTGACGATGACAAGCAAGCTCATCCTCAACCCGACAGAGCACTTCACAACCTCTACTGCAATGTCTGTTGCTCTCTCTTTGAAGACAAACTGCTCTTTTTCACCTCTGCTGCAGCCTCCTGTGTCATGTGACCATCACTTTAGCTGTTGTGTGACTGTCATGTGACTACCACTCTTATTCCCCACTGCGAAAAATAACATGGACCATACAGAGGTTATAGTCTTCCTGACTGGAGGTGTGAGCGTGGAGATGAAGATTCCAAACCCCACCCCCTCCTGGCTATCTGAAAAGTCTTGGGATGAGTTCTATCGGATGTATGACCTCAAGTGAGTCATCAGCTAGCAACACCCGGTATGTAGGTGTAGGCAGGGGGAGTGTCCTAGTAACACCCGGCGTGTAGGTGTAGGCAGGGGGGGTGTCCTAGTAACACCCGGTGTGTAGGTGTAGGCAGGGGGGGTGTCCTAGTAACACCCGGTGTGTAGGTGTAGGTGGGGGGGGGGTGTCCTAGTAAGCACCATGGGTACTCGCTTTGTGCTATGCAGTAACCAGCCATGGTCACTCGACGTGTTGTAGCCTCATTCCCAGGCCACACACCCTTCGTGGGGCTGTGTGGCCTGGGAACGAGGCTACTCGTGTTGTTAGTGAACTGGGATACCGTATAGCGGCAAATTTTCGAGGACCAAAATTTTCGTGGATTGACTTTTCACGAAATAATTTTCGAGGATCGCAGACAAGGTGGAGCCACGCCTATTTTATTTAACCGCACTTCAGCTCAGGAAACTTCTTAGCGTAGTGTCGGATGGTTGCAGCCACTCCGTGCTCTTCTGCACGCTTTCCTATTTGTGCCTTAAGTTCGGCAGAAACCTTTGTGTAGGGGCCTCTTTTCCTGCAAAAATTGTGGTCCGCTCTTCGATTTCAAGCACACCTCTCACTTCCGCGTTTTCCGATGCAATGGAGGATGACAGTACTGCCGTTGATAGAGGGCCAAGAGGATCTGGTAGCTTGGCTGGCTTGTCCACGTTATGAAAATAGCCATGATCCACTTATGAAAACTTTACACGAGCCAGTGACGGTGTGTAAAAAATTTCGAGGGTGTAAAATTTTCGAGGGTATAATTTTCGCGGTTCAAGCGAAATCTGCGAAAACCGCGAAAATTTTACTCCGCAAAAATTTGTCTCTATACGGGTAGTTATTAGCTAGCCTCCCCCTCCTCCCTTATTAGGGCATTCAAGGGGTTCCGGCAGAAGTTTGAGGCTAATGTGGAGGAGTGGAAGAACTACTATGATGATCGAGAATCTCACAAGGCCCCCCTTCCCACCCCTTGAAACGGCAAACTCACAGACTTTCAGAAAATGATCGTTCTACGTTGCCTCAGACCTGACAAGGTATGCAAAATATTTGGAACAGGATTAATGCTGGAACACTTGCTGTCATATTTGGTTGTACCATTGCTCCTATTATACACACACACACATGCACACACACACACACACACGCACACACACACACACACACACAAACACATACACACACACACACACACACACACACACACATACATACACACACAGGGGGAGAAGTTTGTGGAGCTCCCTCCCTTCGACCTAGCCAAGAGCTATGCCCACTCCAACGCTTGCATCCCTCTTATCTTTGTGCTCTTTCCGGGGGCTGATCCCATGGCCGGCCTACTCAAGTTTGCAGAGGACAAGGGCTTCGTGGGAGAGAAGTTCAACGGCATCTCTTTTGGCCAGGGACAGGTGAGTAAGAAATTGGAGGGAAAAGGGAGGGAGAGGGGGAAAGGAAAGAGTTTGTAATGACTGCTAGTGTTTGAGAGCTCTGTAGAAGACACAAGTTACATCAATTAGCCCCAACTGTAATCAACAGTACATTACCTTTAGATTCCTGCTTGAGATTCTTCACTCACAGTCACCTTGAACAATGCAACATCATGCCTTGCCATGACTACAAAGGTGGCTAGACACTTCATGACCTCCTGTAACTATTCAAAAATCTCAGATTACAATGGTCAGGTAACAATGCTGCACATAGGTGATCCAGTCCTCCTCCTCCCGTGTAGGGTCCCTTTGCCACCAAGCTGATCACGGCGGCTGTGCAGGACGGGACCTGGGTGGTCCTCCAGTACTGTCACCTGGCTGTGTCATGGATGTCAGCCATGGAAAAGATCTGTGAGAAGTTTGCTCCCGAGAGGGTCCACAGTAACTTCCGGCTCTGGCTCACCTCCTATCCCTCATCCAAGGCGGGTGGAGTAAGAGGTGTGGTCACTAATTAGAGACAGCTGTAATTGACAGTGAGTAATCTAGTTATATTCCTAAGGACTATACAAGATTTGAGTATTGCATTCTCTAGTATACTAGCTTGGGGGGCAGTATATAGTATTGATTTTAGTGCCTTGCCCTAAATTCTGGAAGTATTTATTTGCCTGTGTTTTATTCCAGTTCCCAGTGATGGTTCTCCAGAATGGAGTGAAGATGACCAACGAGCCTCCCACGGGTCTGAGGCAGAACCTGCTCCAGTCCTACCTCACCGATCCCATCTCAGACTCCGCCTTTCTTCCGGTATTGACCCGGCAAAGAACTAGTGAGGGATAGGGTCCACACTTAGTATGCCAACTTACTAAAGTTCATTGCAAGCTCCATCCCTCCCTCCCTCCCCCTCTCTCCCTCTCCTCCCTCGTTCTCTCCCTCCCTCCCCTCCCCTCCCCTCCCCTCCTCTCAGATATGGGAGAAGCTCCTCTTCGGTCTATGCTTCTTTCATGCTCTGGTGCAGGAACGGCGCAATTTCAGCCCACTGGGCTGGAACATCCCCTATGGGTTCAACGAGTCGGACTTGCGTATCAGCGTGTGCCAGCTTCAAATGTTCATCAACGAATATGAGGAAATTCCATTGGATGCCATCACCTACCTCACTGGTCAGTGTAACTATGGTGGTAGGGTCATTGATGACTGGGACAGGTGAGTCTGGGAGGGGCTCCAGCAGAGTCTGGGAGGGGCTCTAGCTGAGCCAGGGAGGGGCTCCAGCTGAGTCTGGGAGGGGCTCCAGCAGAGTCTGGGAGAGGCTCCAGCTGAGTCTGGGAGGGGCTCCAGCTGAGTCTGGGAGGGGCTCCAGCTGAGTCTGGGAGAGGCTCCAGCTGAATCTGGGAGGGGCTCCAGCTGAGTCTGGGAGGGGCTCCATCTGTGTACTCTGTTCTACACATCACTCTGATACTCAAAGACAACTCTGCTTTTACTTTAAATAGTACACATGTACCATACATGCACACACACACACACACACACACACACTTCCCCCCAGGCGGTGTTTGATGAACATCCTCTCTAACTTCTACACCAGCAACATCACCTCTGACCCCAAGTACAAGTTCTCCCAGAGTGGGGTCTACTACTGCCCTCCCAAGGGCTCCTACGAGGACTACATGGAGTTCATCAAGGTAGGGGGCACAGCACCACAGCCTGTATTAGCCTCGGAGACCAGTGGCACCTCCAAGGAAGGGCTTGGGAGCTGTAGTAAAAAGTTTTGTTTGTAATTCTGTCGTTCACAGGAGGTTAAGTTAATATAATGTCTGACAACAAAGAAAGCTCATGCGCAATGTTTACCTCACATGAGTAAGCATTCACTTTCTGTTCATTGTCATTTTGAAGTTAATCATCTTGTGAATCATTGTCACTTTGTATGACTTGTTCCAGGACCTGCCGATGAGCCAACTGCCGGAGGTGTTTGGGATGGACGACAACGTGGACATCTCCAAGGACTGCAGGAGACCAGGGGGGTAAGTCTGAGGGTGGCATCTACGTACTGGGATAGAAGATGCATTCACAAGTGTCTTGCATGTTTGAGGTAGAGCAAATGCTAGACCTAATCGTGAAAGATGGACTGGCAGACAGACAGATAGACAGACAGATGATCGTGTTAATATTTCACAGAACTACTGAGTGGTTACCAGTGTCTCAAACTACTTCATAACTCAGTGAACTGACCCCCTCCCCCCCTACCTCTCTCCCTCCCAGCTGTTTGACTCCATCCTGCTGACCCAGTCCCAGAGCTCTTGGGGAGGCATTGGCAGAAGACAGAGGACACACTCAATGAGATCGCAGCTGACATCCTCTCCAAGGTGAGCGAAGTTAAGGAGTTACCCTCGTCACACACGGAATAAAGTGCTATGCAGTCTTGTCCGAGGCATTGGCCCAAGGCACAATGGCCCTTGCTATTCAAGGAACAAAATCCGGTCTTGCTCAGTAGTATTTTGTCTCTTTAACTCCTTCTCTTCCACCTATCACTTCTATCACAGCTCCCAAAGAACTGGCCATGTGACTGAATTTGTTCGCGGACACGTTTACTGGCCCTCTTCCGTAAATTCTCGCGCATGCGCAAACAGTGTGTACCAGGCTCTACTCTCCCCTCCACTAGAGCCTGGGAACGAGGCTACATTGTGACTGACTCCTCTCCTCCCAGATTCCAGACTACTGGGCCAAAGATCCTCTACGACCCCATACCTATCATATGGATGAAGCCAGGTGAGGGGCTGGACTACTCATGGGGTGGAGTTGCTTAACTTTATGTTAGCGTGGGCCACATGCTTCATACACTGCTGGCTATGTTCAAATTAAGACATGCATGCACATTCATGTTAACCTTATTCCCAACCTCCAAGTGTTTGTGTGTTGTGGAATTGAGACTGGGAATGAGATCTAAAATTAGATAGGCTGCTCCCCTTCTCCTCCCCACAGCCAAGAAGGAGGACATCCGAGATACTGGGGCTTATGTCTGCCCGCTCTACAAGACCAGTGCTTGCAGGGGAGTCCTCTCCACCACTGGACACTCCACCGACTATGTCCTGCCCATCAAACTGCCCACCGACAAGCCAGTCAAGTACTGGATCCTGCGTGGCACTGCCCTGTTGTGCCAGCTGGATGACTAGCAAGAGCCACACCAACCTAGCTCAGGCTAGCAAGCTAATGACATTGGATAGCCAGTCAGACTGCCACCTAGCTCTATTTGTGTTCCTCCGTGTGTCAGTTGATGTGGATCCCATGTGATATAATTATAGTGCGTGTGTGTGTACTGAATTTGTGTGATTATGCAGATTGTATTCACATATCTATGATAGAGGTAGACTTTAGCGTGTTGGAGACAGTCACCAATGTTGCTGTGCTTGGTGAGTGAACGATATTCATAGACGAGTAGTACAGTATTGGTAGTAGGTGGGATGAGAATGTGTACAGTTCTATGCGGTCATGTAATTGCCACAGGGAGTGTCAACTTAATTAACCACCCTAGAAAACTGGGCCTTTCCAATTTTTTTGAGGGCAAAATGTTTATGTATTCAAGTTGCTATTTTTCAGAACGTGGCAGGAACCTTAGTAGCTACAGAATCACCATTGTTCAGCCTGGAATTTGCTAAGGATGCAAGTTATACAGTAATTTACCATTCCAAGCACTTACTTTTGACTATTCCTCCGTCATGATGCTCTTAGAGTATAGTGTTAGTACTTTCTTGCATTTCATTGGTCAATTACAGGTCTCTAAATCTCATAGAGACCTGCTAGAGAAAAGCGGGTCTCTATATATAGAGACCTACAACTTTTACAAGTGTGTGCTCTCAGGGAATTCCTGAAGGTATTTACTATTTGTAGAAGTTGTTTACTATAGGCCTGGAGGCTGCATGCAAAACTGTTGCTAGGGCTACACTCTAAATAACTTAGATACCTCAACCAATGGGATCTACGGGCTTTAGAAGCCCTCTGGCCCTTGGGTTTCTAAAGCCCGTAGATCCCTTGGTCTCGGTATCTAACTTATATTTAGAGTATAGTGTTAGTACTTTCTTGCATTTCATTGGTCAATTACAGGTCTCCTAATCTCATAGAGACCTGCTAGAGAAAAGCGGGTCTCTATATATAGAGACCTACAACTTTTACAAGTCTGTGCTCTCAGGGTATTCCTGAAGGTATTTACTATTTGTAGAAGTTGTTTACTATAGGCCTGGAGGCTGCATGCACACTGTAACTTATATATATTCAAAAACTGTTGCTAGGGCTACACTCTAAATAACTTAGATACCTCGACCAATGGGATCTACGGGCTTTAGAAACCCTCGGGCCCTTAGTAGTAGCTACAGCCTCAGGCCCTCAGGTTTCTAAAGCCTGTAGATCCATTAGTCTCGGTATCTAACTTATATTTAGATCATCGGGCCCTTAGTAGTAGCTACAGCCTCAGGCCCTCGGGTTTCTAAAGCCTGTAGATCCGTATCTAACTTATATTTAGATCATGTAATCCGTTGAGACTTACACCGTTATGTACTTGGGGAGATATGTTTGTCTCGTGTAGTGTAGCTTGATTATTCATAACTGACCAATCACAGAGCCTTTTGTGCTGGTATTAAAATTTATTGTAACAGTTGCAGGCCTATAGCTATAAGCAGTTTCCACAGGACTACAGCCATGAATTGAATAAACTTGGAACCAAATTTTACGGGCTACTGATCTTGCACAGAGGGCTAGGTCTGGGCTGGGCGATACCAACTACCAGGCATCGATACTGCCGATATCATGTAATGTTCCAGGCTGGTAGTATTGAGTACTAGAATCAGTATTGGTCAATACCTGCCACGTTATAGCACTGATTGACAACGAGTGGAAGTGCATGCTTTAACTAGTGCTAGTGCCTAGATATCTGTAAGCATCCGTGACTTGCCTTAGCTGATGACAAAGAGGAGCGCATATAGCGGTGTTGTGTGGTGATATTTTGACAGAGATGATGACACAATTCAAGCTCCTGTTCCTTAACGAAAATTTGTAGTTTTTATCATGTTGAGATGCCAGTTTGATAGTGTGTTGAGGTATTGGATATCGGTATTGGTATCGGCCAATACCAACATGAAAGTATTACTTGGTATCGGTATCGAATTTAAAACCTAAGCAGCCTTCTTCATTTTCAACTTCTTCATGGCTCCAGCAATCTCTTCTCCTGTGAAGGGAGAGTCTAGTATCGCCTCCTCATTAGCATGCGACCTCACTGCCATCACCTCAATGCTAGCATAGCATCCTGAAATGGGATGACCAAGCTGCAAGCAGCTCGTTCGGACCGGATTCGACAAGATCTTCCCACCAACAAGAAGTATTTACTGTTCGTGCATGCATGCGCAAGATATATAATTGCGAGAATATACAGAACAGGGTCGGTAAATGTATCTGTGAACGGTCTTAGTCACATGGTCAGGAGTAGTAGCTAAGGAGATAGTGATACGAATAATTGTAAATGGAAGAACCAAAAACTAGACTTTCTGCTACTGAAATGGCTTCCCAACCAGTCAAGCATAGCTAGTAGCTAAAAGAAACTGTAATTTGCTATCCGCTATGATTATGGTAGCTTTCTTAGCTACCATGAAAAAATTCGGAAGTGCCTCTCTTCTAGATCTGATAGTAGCTAAACTAGCCTCGTTTCCAGGCTCCACTCCCCAGCTTTTCTCGCACTGTAGAAAAACGCAGTGCGAAAAAATTAAGCTGGGAAGTGGAGCCTGGGAATGAGGCTAGTAGTAAACTACATGTGTGCTGCTCAATTTTCAATCGCAGGTGTGGCTTTCTAGGGTTTTCAGTGGCAAACAGAAGAGGGAAATCATCACTGCAGCCAATAATGCCTGCTGTTTTCATTTTACACTTTTTATGACACGAGAATGGACTATTTCTGAGTTTCATGATTACACTGGGACCTATATATATGTATATGAGACCGCTTTTTAACTCTGAGACTGGGTTCTAAGCTAGTTCCAGGACTGTTACCTAACTCCATTAGCTACCGAGTTGAAAGAGTTCTGTAACTGAGTTCTGAGATCATTTCCAAATTCTGAGTTCTAAGCCTGGACTCTTCCCAATTGCAAATTTTGAGAGCGAGTTGTGAGATCCCTCTCCGGGGTATATCTGGTATATACCCCATAGCTGCAATGATGGCGATTGCCTGTGATGTTCCCAATGCTAGCGCTGCTAGAGCTTGGCCTGCCTTTGCACTGCTCTTCTGTAGCTACTCCCTCTCCTGGCCTCCCTACACTCCAGGGTACCTGCAGTGTTTAGTTCAGGAGTTTTCTCCCAAAAACTTTCATTCTCTCGCCCCCTCCCCCAATTACTAAGGTGATTATTACAATAGGCTTGTTCCCAGTCCTTCATAAGTTTTACGTCGTCACCTAGCAAGTATCATAGCTGTAACAGTATCTTCTACTGTGCTGTCTTTTTGAATTGTTGGTTCCTGCCTTGCTGTCAGTTAGCTATTGAAGACAAGTCAAAGTTTTGGTACTCAAAATCTGCATGTGAACTTGACTGTGCACGTGAGTAAATATTGGAGCATAAACGCATAATTATGCAGTATGTGCATGCGTACATGCACAGAAAACTGTCCCACTGTAGACACTAGTGTGGGGCTCATCCCAGTAGGTAATGTATTATCAATAATATTATGCAGGTTCTGTACCACCATAGCTATTATAAAAACCAGCTATAAAAGAATTTAAATTTGATCTTAGGCAGATTTTATGAGTGCAACTTTCAGAGTATATCATTCATGACTAGTCGTCGAGTACCAGTATACTTTGTCCTTTATATTGGTAAATATATACACTGCAGCGGAGGTGACAGTGTCCCTGTACATATTAGAGAGAGTCAGCTTAGTCACTGTAGTGTTGTTTTGTAAAACCTCAAGAAGTCTGATAACATCTTCAGTACCACCCAGATCCCAGCAACTGAGGTCAAGCTCAGTAAGGCTGTGAGTGTTCTTGAGTAGCTGAGCTGCGTACAGTAATTAAGAGTAGGGAATAAGACACACTTAGCTACATATTATACATGTGGTGATAGTATTACATGACAGCTGTTAATTATGCACACCACTGTTATGCATTTGCCAACACACTTGCTTTAATTCTTTACTGACCAAAGAGGTGTATAACGTCATTAAAGCTTAGTTTGTTGATGACCAGTGATGCATGTATGTCAAGAAAAATGATTGATCATGAGCTTTAGCTAATAACTAAAATACATTCCAGGGAGATCCCCACCTGCAACTGCTTATATCAGCTAAACATGAAGTATAGGAGTAAAAACAAGGAGTTAGAAATTACAAGCTGTTGCAGGGTACAGTATCGATGTATAGCAACATTATGAACACAAAACTATATATAACGGCAATTCGAAATGCAATTGGAGAACCATTGCATCAAATTATACACCAGTTTATGCACATGTACTAACTTCACAATGTGATCCTGCTTACACTCTAGATATATTGGTGCCATTTAAATAACAATCAGTCAGTAGTACTACGCCTGTCATGTTATACATCACACTTTTAATAATCAGTGAAATTCGATCCTACCAATGTGCTTGGCTCCCTCTGAACCAAGGGTATTACCCGTCAGGTTCAGGACCCTCAGGGTGGGAATGGTAGATAATACTTCATGCAGACGGGACATTGCCACTCCATCAATATCACACCACCGCAGTATTAAGTCAGTCAGTATAACGCTGCTACTGAGGGTAGCAGCTATACAAGCATGGGGTAGAGACAGATAAGCAACTATATAATCTATTGTGTACATGTACACATAACTATAGGATTGCACATTAGGACCACCTTGAAGCTAAACATATAGCCCGATTATCAGTACTGGTTAAAGTAAAAAATTTAACGGGCAAGAGCAATTCAGTTATCGTGCCTGTTGCAGAATGTAGTAGTGACACATTGTATATGCACATACACTCAGCAAAATACACCATGAGGGAGAAATTATAGGTACTACTGGCAGATCATACAACTTTATGTAACATTACTTTATAAATCATGGTATGTACAATGTGATAATCATAAGATTCTAACTGGTACCAAGTTTACACAGCAATCAGTCAGTAGTATTAATTGGGCCTGTTACATGACCTCTTAACAATTAGTTCACAGTTCATTCTTACCAAGGTGTCTGGCTCCCTCAGAACCAAGGCTGTTCCCACTCAGGTTCAGGACTCTTAATGTGGGGATGGCAAATATCACTTTAAACAGCTGGAACACTGCGACTCCATCAATATTACACCACTCCAGTCTTAATTCAGTCAGGGCACTGCTGCCTCTGAGGGCAGTGGCTGTGCATGTGGTGGAGACAGATAAGCAACTACCGTGATCATCTGTTATACACATAGCCTTAAAAATAGGGCCAGCTGTGATGCCAGTGAGGAAAGGAGCTCATTTCTAATAATGCAGCTAGCTACTGTGGCTGTTGTAGAATACAGTATTAATACGTAGCTATGCACATTCACTCTAACCAATATGCACCTTGAGAAGTCACAAAATTGTAGCAACACGTGGGATATATCTCTGGTATCACTGCCAAAAACTATTCCACCCAAAATAAAATTAAACCACTAGTTTGTATACAGTATGTATAATGTGATAAGCTCTAGATCTAGAGTTACTAGGTGCTACCACACTGCAAGAATATGAGGGTTGTTTTAAACCAGCTTGGTTACCACTGTTGCAATTTCAAGGGTGAAAAACAACCCTTATGTTTTTGCAGTGTGCACAATTTAAGCTTCAAAAACAACCCTCATCTTTTTGCAGTGCATGCATACACAAAAATGTGAGGGTAGTTTTTTATCCTTAAACTGTAGTAACCTACCTGGATTACAACAACCCTCCAGTGCATTCACACAGCAATCCTTACCGAGGTGCCTGGCTCCCTCTGAATCAATGGTGTTGTAGCTCAGGTTCAGGACGCTCAAGGTGGGAATAGTAGATATTGCTCCATGCAACTGGGACATCGCTATTCCATCAATACCACATTCGCACAGTATAAGGTCAGTTAGGGCAATACTGCCTCTGATGCCAGTGGCTGTATATAAGTAGGGTGGAGACAGATAAACTATCTGTTATGTACATGTACACATAGCCATAGAATAGTAATCAGTCGGTGATACTGCGCCTGTTACAGGGCACAGTCTTGCAAAGCATTTTATAGTCAATAATTACCAAGGTGTCTGGCTCCCTCTGAACCAAGGTTGTTTTTACACAGGTTCAGGACTTGCAGGTTGGTGATGGTAGACATTGCATCATGCAACTCGGACATTGCCACTCCATCAATGTGACACACATTCAATATTAGGTCAGTCAGGGCATGCCTCCCTCTCAGGGCAATGGCTGTAAATGGAGTGAAAACACCACAATGAAAGAGTAACAAGTTAACCATGTTGTACATACATGATTGTATGTGAATCCAATCATAGCTAGCTATGCTTAAAACAGCTGTGCATGGTACAGGTTACAGTGCGTGGCCAGGAGAAATATTTACTGAGTGGTGAGCGGATATGTGCATGTGGCAGAGCTGAAGCTTTTACCCAGGACAATGATAGCACAATTAACCTCAATTCCAGGCCACAAAGGAATGGAAGTGGCCTCTCTGCAACTATGAGGACATGACTAGCATCTGTGGCCGTAGTAGTAATAATTACAGTATTAAGGCTTCTACAATCCAATCATGTCATATGACGATAAATGTGACTACCTCTGATCTTACCATGAATGCGATTCACTGGCTTCTGTTAGCAAAAGGTTGTTTTGTTAAGCGGCATTCCACGCTTGTGGTTATGGCATGACTTTGGGCATAGGCCGAGCAAAATAAGGGCACAGTAAGAAGCTGCTGAGGCAGAATGTCAAAGTTTCTCGTAGGCTCTGGTTTGTATGGTAGAACCAGTCTACACATAATTCATTTCAATTGTAGCAAATATAATTTTGGAAGCGTTCCTATCAAGCGACGGTATTAGGCAATTTCTCCTGGCGAACGCCCCCTGGATGAGTAAATCGTGCCCTACCACCAGTTAAAGTATTCGTATTACGGACTATATTGTCATTCCACCTTTCCCGATTTAGTATTTTGGCAGACAATTGGCGACCATTGCCTCGATAATTGATGGGTGTGGCCTCCAAGGTATTAATTGCAATTATAGGTTTATAAACAATGTGATACTGGTTTCACTTTTAACTATGCAATAATCCAGTTACAGCAACTTGTACTATAGCCATACAAATAATTTTCCAAGCACATTTGGTCATGTCTATAATGCACAGAGCTGTTATACACCATTCTTGCTTGTGCAAACAATTATGGAGATGTGTTGGTAAAAGTGTCTTTAAACCACGGTAATCTCATGGCTCACACTAGTCTGGAGACAATTATGCACAACAGTATGAACTAGAGACTGCAACTTCTGTGCTTACCTATACATTTGAAATGGTTTTAACCATGCAGTGAAGTAAAATGTCCTGTATATTCCAAGGTCAAGCATATCCTACTCATTCTACACACCTTACTATACACTACACAGAACTAGCTCTCAGTCTATACAAATGCACCGTTTTAATAATTAACCAGAAGTAGTGCAATAAAGTGGCTGTGTTGAGACAGTCAACTTTTACACTTGTTCAATAGCTACACACCTACGAAATGCTCTTCGAGATTATCAGTGATTGAACCGCTGGTCGGTGACCAAACTGCTGGTCCGCTGACCACACTGTGACTGAACTGCTGGTTCATTAATAACACAGACCTGTTGAGAAACCTAACCTCTGGAACCATTTATGACTATAACTAGGGCTATAGCTGCACAACTTAATCAATAATTGATGCCTCACACTACAAAAAAGTGATAGCTACAATCTGCAACTATGCACCCAGGACCTGCATGGAGAAACAAACACATGCTGCCATTCAGAATATACTCCTGTAGTCTTGCTTTTGTCAGTTAACTCCGAAAAAACAACAACTTCACATCACTACTGAACAATTCTAATATCCCCTGCTAATTAAGATTTACAGCATATCTCTGTGAGGATATCACACATATGCCTCATAGAACCACATAAAATGATCATCTAAACAACAATTTATTTTTTTGCCCCCCAAACAACAGAAGCAAGTCAGAAAAAAGTATTTTGGGAATGGTGACCAAACTGCTGAATCGCTGACAGCACAGGCTTATTTGCATGGTCTGCTGGTTTGCTAACTGCATAGACTTGTTTGATGATCAAACCGCAGGTTTGCAGACTGCACAGGCATTTTGGGTAACTGAGCTGTTGGTTCACTGACCACACAGGCTTTTTGGTGACCAAATCACTGGTTTGCTGACCGTAATGTGACTGAACTGCTAGTTCATTGATCGCACAGGCTTGTTCAGTGACCAAACTGCTGGTTCGCTGACTGCACTGATTTGTTTGGTGACCAAACCGCTGGTTTGCTGACCGCACTGGCTTGTTCGGTGACTGAACTGCTGATTCGCTGACTACACAGGCTTGTTTGGTCTGCTGGTTCGCTAACTGTATAGACTTGTTTGATGATCAACCACTGGATTGTGGACTGCACAGGCTTGTTGAATGACTGAACTGCTAGTTCACTGACTACACAAGTTTTTTTCGGTGACCAAACCGCTGGTTCACTGATCGCACTGTTGATCGAACCAATGGTTCATTGATTGCACAGGCTTATTCAGTGACCGAAGCACTGGTTCATTGACCGCACCGGCTTGTTCAGTGACCGAACTACTGATTGGCTAATCACGCAGGCTTGTTTGGTTTGGTGGTTTGCTGACTGCACAAACTTGTTCAATAATCAAATCACAGGTTAGTTGGGTGTGGATTTGGTGACCATACAGGTTTTTTTCAGTGACCGAACCATTGGTTTGCCGCACTGTGACCGAATAACTGGTTCATTGATCGCACAGGCTTGTTCAGTGACCAAACTGCTGGTTCACTGACTGCACTGATTTGTTTGGTGACCAAACCGCTGGTTTGCTGACCGCACTGGCTTGTTCGGTGACTGAACTGCTGATTCGCTGACTACACAGGCTTGTTTGGTCTGCTGGTTCGCTAACTGTATAGACTTGTTTGATGATCAACCACTGGTTCAAGTTTTTTCGGTGACCAAACCGCTGGTTCACTGATCGCACTGTCAATGGTTCATTGATTGCACAGGCTTATTCAGTGACCGAAGCACTGGTTCATTGACCGCACCGGCTTGTTCAGTGATCGAACTACTGATTGGCTAATCACACAGGCTTGTTTGGTTTGGTGGTTTGCTGACTGCACAAACTTGTTCAATAATCAAATCACAGGTTAGTTGGGTGCGGATTTGGTGACCATACAGGTTTTTTTCAGTGACCGAATCATTGGTTTGCCGCACTGTGACCGAATAACTGGTTCATTGATCGCACAGGCTTGTTCGGTGACCAAACTGCTGGTTCACTGATTGCGCTGTTTTATTCAGTGACCGAACATATGAGATGGATTTCCAAAAACGCAACCAAACACAGATTCATAATACTAGTCAACACTAAAGCTGCCACTTTGGAAACATCCTGACTCTACCCCCTATACAAAGACATCTACAATTTTCTACCTGTAAAAAAAAACACTTTGAAATACTGATTTTTTCGGAGCCAACAGGCAACAGCAAGACTACAATTGAGTCATCCACATCTTTATGGAGTACATTCTGAATGGTAGCATGTATTTGTTTCTCCATATAGGTCCTGGTTGCGTAGTTGCAGATTGTAGTTACTGTCATATGTAGCCTAAGGGGTCATTTATCGACGGAATTGTGTAGCTATTATTGTGGTGTCATTCCTACCTTGTTTGGCTGCTTTTTTGGAATTCCATCCCTACTTGTGACTTGGTAATCTTAAGTCCTATGCACGCACTAAAATTCGTTACATCTAAGAGACTTCAGCCAAGATGGATGAGGTCTTCCACTTCTTAGCTAGCTAGGGCATCCAAATACTCATATTATGAGCTATTTCTGAAGACATGGTCCTGAACTATTATAAGTACAAATCCAGTAGCTAGCTACATTTACAGTGCTGTCAAACTTACCTAGATGCTTAGCTCCACGAGAGCCAATCTTACAGTCCCTCAGCTCTAGAGTCTTGAGTGTAGACAACTCTGAGAGTACACCAGCCAGTTTGGCCAAGCCCCCTGCATTCACATTCTGAAGTGTCAGCTTAGTCAGGACACTGTTCCACCTTAAGGCAGATACTGCAGGGAGAGGGCCAAGTTTGCTGTCTTAATTAACCACTAGAAGCTGTTATAATAATATGCTCTACTCTATTTTGTAAGCAGGAAGGAGAGGAGTCAGATTATTAAACAGGTGAATTATTAAAAAGCACTGTCTATAAAACAATTATGTACAACAATCCCAGAGTGAGTACCATATGCCTTGGTTTATAGACATACAAGTGAAATATACTGGGTGCACACAAAGTATAATGTATCATTAATTGGAGAACAATGTATACATACATTGTGTTTGGGTACTTAGATATGCATTAGACCAGACACTTGCATATCCATGCTAGTAAACTGTATTGGGGTGCATACTGAGAATGTAGATTCATGTAGATTATGCAACCATAATCATAAACCCCTCCAAATGAGCTTCTGATACAAAAAGAAAAACAACTGGATTTGAAGTTTTAGATTTACATCATCTCAAGCTCAGCTCTAGCCTGCTGCTTATGAAATTTTCTGAACACTTTATATACTTTAGTTAGAAATGTCACATTATTATCTCATCATTTGAACATAGTTCTATTTTATGTCTGGTATCGTGTACTAATGACACGACTTGCAGTACGTATATGGCAGTGGATACCTACGTCTGGGTATAAGACAGGATGGTATTGCTAGTTAAGCTGAAGAGCTGTATGACACTAAATCTAAACTAGCAATACAGCCAGAGAGACCAGTAAATCGGTACATCAGAATACATCCAGTACATGTGTACTGTGGACAGACCTATACTAGGTACATATTTGGACTCGTCAATAGTTAGGTTAAATTTAATTGCAACATTTCCATAGCTGTTTGGCTTTCTTCATCAGAAAGTACTGTCTGATGAAGAAAGCCAAAGGGCTATCAAAATGCTGCAAAAAAATTGTGCCAAACTACGGTCAAGTCCAAATACCTACGTAGTACAGTTCAGTATTATTATTTAAACCCTTAAAGAACACATGTACAGACATACTCAATCACATTCACAAATAGTGTAATGGTTATTAGTAACTGTCCTCTACCTAATACCTGTGAAAGAGTCAAAATATGATCCGAGCTGTACTACTTTTTGTGTAGAGATGTCAGATGTCCACTTTATTCTGGACTGTGTTTCCTTTGTAGCTATCACAAACCAGGTGGTGCGTAGATTGTCAGGTAGCTGAAGTATCTTCAAAGAGGTATTCTGATGCAGCACTCCTATGAATTTGCGAACACCACCTTCACCAATTGAAACACACCCAGTCAGATCAAGTGACTTTAGGTTGTTGTTGATTTCCAGCATGCTGACTAATGCTTCTGCTCCAGCTTCTCCAATAGGGTTCCCTCTCAGCCATAGCTCCTGAAGCTGGCAGTTGCCATGGAGTGCCATAGCCAGGTCACACACTGTGTCACCATCAATAGTGCAATAGCTGAGATTGAGCTCACTGAGACTGCTGCTATTTAAAACCTGGGCTGAGAAATATAGTACAACAACAACACCGCATCATTACTATATATAAAGGAAGAGTTAATGGGTAGTGTTTGTTTGGTAGACTGGAATGGACTACAGGACGATGGAATATTGGAATGAATTATTGGAATGGCTACCTATCTCACAAAATGCCTGTTATATAGGGGGGAAAACAGTGCTTGGAGCGGCCAGTCAAATTTATCCTTCTGCATGGTTCTCCAGTTACTCAAGTGAGATATGTGTGCAATGTACCTTGCATTAAGGCTCACAGCCAACACTGAATGAGGTAATGCTCACTATTCTTTCACTGATTATGGCTCAACTGCTTCCTGTGCATACTGAGTAGCTACTTGGCCCTAGCCACATGGATCATACCTATCACTGTGTACAAGGTACTATTATTACTGTGCTTACCCAAACTCTTTCCAGCAGCAAGGGCAACTGTGTTGCCAGAGATGTCCAGAACTTGTAATGTATGGATGGTCTTCAAAGTCTCCATGAGACTAGTTGTGCCATCAGTCCCAATATCACACAGACCCAGTCTCAGCTCTGTAAGCACAGTGTTTCCCCTCAGAGCTGTTGCTGAAAGAAGGGACGGACTATTCTGGTATTTGCATACATGCATTATAAATTGAAGCCACATAAATTGTTAAATACAACATAATAGTATACAAGGAACCGACGGTTACGGCACCAGTATGGTTATTCCATTGATATGTGAACTTAAAAGTCTGGAGCAATACATACAGGGTGAGTCTGAGTGAGCTTCGGCTCTTATTAATTTATTATAAATATGCATTGGTCTTATGCAGATGTTATTACATTGCCCATGTAATGGTTTGCTTCATCGTGCATTCAACATTATTATAGTGAAAGCAAGCAATGGATGCTAATACTATTGCAAATGTGGTAGTTACAGAAGACATGCAATAGACTCAATCTAGCTCTTCCCTAAAACTTTGGCATCAAAAATGGCTTATAACTGGAGCATTCCAAGATACTCCACACTCCTGACGGTATACCAGCAATGGCAGAAGAGATCAGAAGCAGAGATGTACATGCATGGACTTCTGTCTACATAGTGGTTAATCTCGCTCGCCATTAAGTTTTGAAGCAGAGCTCAGTACCAAGGAAGGTGGCTACAGATGCAGATACCATAATTTGTACACAGTTGCAATGGCTGTCATTTAGAGATGGAATTACTTTATTTCATGCCAGGAGGGGTGTCATATACAAAAGACACTTTTTTTTTATAATCAGCTAGCAGGCATAGTACTTTCAACTGTTTTACATACTAGCTTTATGCATGTAAGCACTATACTTGGTTTAACTCAGGCTCTTTCAGTAATATTCCCAGACTTCAAGGCCCATACCACTCCAAAACGTGTGGGGGTATCACCCCCACAAACAGAAATTGCTAGAATTGTTGACTTTGTCTTTCAGACGGCACAATTCCCATGACTATAGCATAGCTACTCTGTTATGGAGCTACAGCTGCTCAAGCACACATCACTTCTACCTGCAACTTTTACTACCATTTTTGGTTTACCTTGGCTCCTAGCAGAACAGGCCTCAGGTATCTGAACACTTCAAATCCCCTAACTCTTCACAACCTGTGGCAGCAGCGCCTGTAGCTACCTTCTTTGGCAATAAGCCATGCTTCAAAACGTGATGGCAAGATGCAACTAGCCTCATTTCCAGTCTCTGTGCTCCAGTTTTTACATCGCTCTAACTGCAAGTGATGCAAAAAGTGGAGTGGAGAGACTGGGAAAGAGGCTAAATTGCACCACAATTGGCTCTTTGGTGTGGGTGTGGCCCATTGCATATTAAAATGTTGGACGACACCAACAATAAGAAAGAGCTATAAATGCATAGAACAGAACAGCTTTTGCACCTATTAATTAAGTTATGGTGATTTTCATCGTTAATACTGAGTCGTGAAGTTACTAAACCTGCTAAACGCCCATTGGAAAAGGACAGATAAAATCGATAACTTTACAATGACAGAATAACAGATGGACACGACCAATTACTTAACCGTACACTATGTGGCATAATAAGTACAGAAGGAATTTCGACTAATACCAGGATGGACTGAGAGCTTCATGGAACTATATATTCAAAACAATGAGTTGCTAAATTCATGTATGTATGGAAGATCTCGTCAGAGGTTGAGCTATCTTTGAGTACTTTATTGTGTCTCACCTAGCTATCACATCATAATTCAACTCAATAAGATTTTTCTGTGTGCCATGTTGCATTAGCTACATTATAGAAATGTGCATATGAAATTTAATCTGATATAATATATCACTCTTATAGCTTTCCAATTTTCCGTGTGTCCCAAGCAACAGACTATAATAATATCAGCAGATAGTTACCCCCCATATTATTTTAGTCTGTTGTTTGGGGGGAGCAGCTAGTCTAATTTGGTTGAGTAAAGTCTTCTCCTGACTGGAGTAGTTACTAGATAGCCAACAGCTGAATAGCTGCACGAATACGCATCCATAATAATTATTATGGGTGCACATTCATGCATTCGTGCAGTTGTATGAAAGCAATCATTGCAGCCTGGACAGACAGGAAATATTGTTATGCATCCAATGATGATTCGATATAACTTCACCACTAGTAGGTGTTCTGAATTATGCCCATGTTCCAAATTACCCGCATTTCTCACTATATAGTGCAGCTGCAACTCAATACACAATTTATTATGCTAAGTGTAGAACAGTTGCTGAAAACATGGTTGTAATTTTTTCCTCGCAGATTGTCCCAGAACGTGTCCAAATCAATCTCCGAAAGGACCTACAATCCAGGAAAAGTATGCCCCCCACCCACCCATTCCCCCCAAAACATCCTTATTATAACTTACACAAAGTAGCTCCACCTTTGGTGGTGATACTGTTGCGACCAAGGTCAAGTATTGCTATGTTGTGGAGGCTTCCATCACAATCACTGCCCAACATTCTCATGCCTTCCTCAGTGATGGAACAGTTCTTTAGGTTGAGTTTCCAGATACACTCACTGTTTGTAACACAGTATCCAAGTACGTAACAATCAAAAGGACTGAGGGACTGGGATGACAGATTACGATTGTGAATATTTTGGCCAAGCATTTGTGAAAGGAGTTCCTTCTCCTGAGCCTCAAAAAGCAAGTGCAATGTATCAACAAATCCTACTGCATCACGCTGCAATGATCTGACATATTGTACTGGAGATTTTCGAAAAAAGTTACTTATCTTGCTGATGAATGGTACCTTCTCTCCTTTCTGAGTTGCCAACTTTGTAAGGCCTGCTGCAAATCTTAAGACTACCACTAAACGCTTTTTCCCAAACATACTTTCTAAGGCTTTAACTAACATATGCTGGGAAAAGGTACTTATATGTACAGCTGAAAGAAATTCCTGTAGGGTCAAGTGTAGGAAGTTATGTGATATTGCATTTGCTTCCTCTGACCCATACAATTCAGGCACTGCTTGCATGAGACCTAGTGTCTCCTGGTCAGCAGGAAGGTCTGAGAATATCAGTCGATTGTGAAGTATTCCTCGATAGGCTACTTCACAGAGCTGCAGAAAAGTGGTGTAGACATCTGGAGGAAGGTCAGAAAAGTTTGCTAAACGCCACTTCTCTGTTCTATACACAGGATGAGAGCTGAGGTAACGACGGAGCAAAGTCTTTGTAAGGGCAGTGTACAACTCAGTTTGTGTCCTGGGAGGATCTTCCTTACCAAATCTAGATGTGTATACATCTAAAACAATGCCACAGTTGAGTGGAACATACATCAGCCCGTGAATGTGGGGGTACTTTTCCAGGTAGTCTTGGAAAGCTTTGAGAACTTTTTGATCTTCCACTGTATTCTGGATATAACTCTCAATCTGTTCGTTAGTGAAACCAACTACTTCTATGTGTTGTAATTTGGTGTTTTTGCACTTTTCATAGACAATATCACTTGAAGATGTTCGACTAGTGACAAGAATGGTAGCCTCTGGGAGTTCCTTGCCCTCTATGAGACTAGAAAAGAGTGATTTGTCTTGACATTCAGGAGGTAGCTCATCATACCCTTCTAAAAGAATGAGGGTTGACTTTCCATTTCTGCGAACAACTTCCTTGCAAACAGTACTTTGTAGGTCGGGATCTGGATGCCTGAAGATGTGTGATAGTTTACTTGCCCCTTGCATACTTTGGTCTCTCATTTTCAGAAGTATGACAAGTGAATATTGAGTAAAGAGAGCTCCTTTCCCCCACTGGTGACATAATTCCCAGGCTAGAGTGGTTTTTCCTACCCCTGGTGCTCCTTGGATGAGTACACACTGAGCAAGTGAGCCATCTTCCAGTTGTCCAATATCTTGAAGTGTTATGGCTGTCTTCCTTTCAACAATATCATCTATATCACCACGAATGGTAGCCCTTGTAAAAGCATCTAACTCAGCTCTGCTTTCTTTCTGTTTAGAAATCATTGCTAAGTTGATATACTTCTGTGTTGATTTTGGGCTATACTTGCTTTCACTGGGAAGCACTTGACGAGTGTAAACACGTTGCAGATAATGTCTAAACCTAGTCATGGGAGGTGTCGGAGTAGATAATTCTATTCCTTGCTCATCTCTTTTCTCAGCTTGGCCTGCAGTGATTTATTGATTAATCATTTAAAGAATGCTTGTATCCGTCTAATTTGTTCAAACAAGCGTGGACTCTATATCATTAATTATTGGTAAAGTTACACAGAACGCAAGAATAGATCACAAAACCTACGTAGCACATACACCCTACTCTACAAAATCGATTGTTGAAATAATCATTAGCTGTGGCATCTCATTATGTAATACAGTAGCTACCTCATACGTTTACAGTTGGTATTGAATAAGTATGAAAAATCTGCAATTTGTAACCCTCATTCAATAATACTACATAAAGAGGGAGTATATCTCATGTTATGTCAACATGCATACTTTATATACAAGTAGACGTATTCTGGTTGATCTAGTAGCATGCACTCTCACATATATAAATCAGTTAGCTATAGATATACCGTAGGACTTCAGTAATGCTTTCTAGCCCTACAGTGGTCTGAAAAACCTGGTAACTCGACTGGCTTCTCTTTTCAGCCATTGGCATTATGCATGAAACATAATATTTATTATGATGCAGTGTCCTTTGCACATGATACGAGACAATTGTATAGATGCACGTAGGCTAGTGTCATGTAAGGGTCTTGGCTCTCCAGTGAGAAGGTGTAGCCTTAGATAGTAGAGTAGAAGGACCCTACTCTTCTATCTATAGTGTAGCTATGTGGTAGCCAGTGTTAACTAATTATCTATGCTTAGCTCTGATAGGGGGTATGCAGACCCCACGCCCCCCTCTGGATCCGCCACCGGTAGAATAACAGTCACAAGTACCTTATTAATAAATGGATGACAAAGTACTTTTTGGAGGTGATATATCAAGTTTATGTGAGCTATAGTTACCTTGGATATATAGGGCAGGAAGGAACTCTTCTCTGATTCTGTTTGCAGCTTGCTGCTCTCGCATTCGATCAAGAGCCTCTGCTAACTTCTTCCAAGAGGCACGATGGTCTTTCTTAGCCCAAGTCGTTAGCATCTCTTTCTTGCAGTGCTCCTGGCTTCGACCACTGGTGCACAACTCTTGCTGATGGATGGGGTCATAATCAAGCTGTTGAGCAAGTGTCTGCCAATCATGAACATCAGTGACTGCATTCACAATATTCAACTCCAAATCTGAGGCTGAAGAAATACATTGAAGTTTCATACTACATTTTGGACTCATTGTAATGAATCAAAATTTTTTTAAAATGCAATTTAGTTTTAATTAGGTCACTACATTCCAAAGATTGTATCCACTGATAAAATAGCTACATAGTACAAACATAATGCAGATTGTTGTTATTGTACCCTGGCTTTTATCTCACAGCAATTTCTCTCCATGACTATGTCTGGGTGTGGGAGGCCTGTATGGCCTATAAGGGTCATTTTATTGAACCTTATACGCTATACAAGTTTTGGTGTATGTTCACTGAATACCCAATCACAGAGGTCAGCTAGCTACTGTACTACAAGGAGCCTACTAGCTTTAATATTATTACAGAGGCTATAATGTTGGAATGCCATTAGCTGATCAAAAAATAAAATCTGATAAACAATATATATATAGAGTTTTATCTATATCAACTCTGACATACCGTAGTTCGGGAAATTTTCAGTGTTAAAATATTTTTGTAGGCCTCGACAGTTGCGAAATTTAAAATCCTGAAAAAAATTTCAACAACTAATTATTAGAACAGCAAAAAGTTATGGTCCGAAAGTAACATACTAGAACAAGTGGTCTAAAGTCTGTAAAGATGTCGATTCTAAGCTTCTTCAAGCCAAAGGACGGTCTACCTGATGCGAAGGGGTCGTTGTCTTCTTCTCTGCCGTCACAAGCGATTGCTCTCGCTAATAAAGAGGTTGAGAAGGCTACTACCAGCGAGAAAAGCAAGATGTGTGGCCAGTACAAGAGGTGAGATATTTTTTGCATTTTTAGCTTAATAGCTAGTCAAAAGCTGACTGCAACTTTGACTGTTCTATAGGTATAGCCCAAGTGTCCGTGCGGACATAGGGAGGTACACGTTTTCATGGAGTAACAGCAGCAGCCAAGTGTTTTACACAGAAGCTCAGTCACCGTGTCAGCATGACCACTGTACATTCCATCAAGAAGGCGTACTTAGAACGGATGAGAGAGAAGAGAGCAGCAGATGATGATGGCGACGTGTCAGTACTGCCTCTGAAAAAGCACGGAAGGCCGGTTCTTCAAGGGGAAGATTTGGATAGCAAGGTCCAGCTGTACCTCAAGAAAGAGAGGGAAGGAGGGGGGGGGGGGGGGGGGATGGTTTCTGCAAGAATTGTGATGACTGCTGCCAGGGGCATTCTGCTGTCCTATGACAGGTCGAAGCTGGTTGAGTTTGGGGGTCATGTTTAGAGCCCAACAGGCACAGGGCGTACTCGCTCTTGAGTCGCATGAAGATTGTGCAAAGAAAAGTCACCACAGCCAAAAGTAAGCACTCAGTTGTGGACTTCGCTCAGCTGAAAGAAGCATTTCTGAATGACGTGGTAGCCACAGTGCAGATGGAAGAGATCCCAGCAGAGCTAATTCTGAACTGGGATCAGACGGGGATTAAGATCGTCCCGTCCAGCACTTGGACCATGGACAGGCAAGGTTCCAAGTGAGTGGAGGCAATCACAAGCATCTCATCACAGCTGTCTTTTGTGGTTCACTTGTGGGTGCATGACTTTCAGCCGGTCCAACTCATCTACCATCGTAAAACAGCATGCTGTAATCCCCGCTACCAGTTTCCGCCTGATTGGGACATCACGCATTCTCCCAAACATTGGCCCAACAAAGAGACCATGATCCAGTACGTGAAGGAGATCATCATTCCATAAGTCAGGTGTCCTTTGAAGACGACATGCCAGCATTAGTCATCATTTTGGAGACCATCAACACCCATGTTTGCCTACTGCCAGCAAATACGATCGATCTGCTCCAGCCTATGGACGTATCTGTGAACAAGCCGGCAAAGAATTTCCTGAAAAGGCATTTCAAAGACTGGTACTCAGAGCAACTGGCCAAGCAATTTGAGGGAAGGGATATTGAGTAGACTAACTTGCAGCCGATCAGCTTGGGTTTACCAGTGCTGAAGGGGCCGGGGGCCAAGTGGATGGTGGAGACGGCCGAGTACTTTGCTGATAATCCTCAGATCATTGTAAACGGGTGTGTTCGAGTGGGGATTGCAGGAGCTCTAGATGGCCACTGGGACGAGGAGAATGAGATGGAGAGTGGTGAGAAGAATTAATTGGAGAGTGACGAGGAGGAGTCGTAGAGTGACAAGGAGGAGTCGGAGAGTGACAAGGAGAATGAGTTGGACAATGAGATGGCGAGTGATTTGAAGACGTGACAGATGAAGATTAAGCTGGATGTATTTATTTGCATGCACGTAATATAAATTTGCCAGTAATGTGTTATCTTTTTAATGTACTGAAGTATGTTGTTATGATAGTTCTTTTCTTAACAATGATACAAAAATTACGTCAGTTTTTCCATAACTTCTTCAGCTTCTGTACTTCTTTGGGCGTGGCCTTAAACAGCAAGGAGCAAGGAACTTCAAGCCCGCCTTGAGGCAGATCTGCCGAGTATCTTCACCTTCCAGTAACTGTGCAGTCAACCATGCCACCTTGTCGCAAAAGAGCGAGCATACTCTTGACAGTTTTAGTGGTAAATATCCAATGACGGTTCCCGTTTTTTTCACAGCTACAGCATATCGATCTCGAGATCACTGCACGTCTCCCCCTTGTCGCAAAAAGAGCGAGCATACTCTTGACAGTTTTCGTGGTAAATATGCAATGAATTTTTTTTCACAGCTACAGTATATGCGTCTCCTTCTGATACATCAACACTTCTCCAACAGCTGTCTCCCATATTTCCTTATACATATATATGGTAGCCACGAATGCAGCAAACTCTTTCAAACTCTTCCATGCCGTCGATCTTCTCACACGTGCTCATTCTGCTCGAAAAAATTAACATGAGAAATTTTCATAGCTCGCCTTTTTTTATGATTTTTTTTTGTAACTCAGAATGTTTCCAAAATTATGGTATATGCTGTATGCTCACAGAATAGACAATGCCCTCTAAACACCCACACAGTGATAGCCTGCTTGAAGCTGACTGCGTAATTCAGATAGCTATAATTTTGTTGTGCAGCTGCTAACTATCAGTGGTGCTGCTACAATTTTGGCTGACAGTTTCACACTTCACTAACTTCCTTAGCGATTGGTAAACTATGCATGAAGTGGATAATGCAACCTACAGTATACATACTTGTATTAAATGTCATCATCCAACTGACATACCGTAGAATCGGGATAGTAGGCACCGGTGCTTACTTTTGAAATTAGCAGCAGGAATGGGTGCTAACATTCGAGGGGTGCCTACTTTAATGGGGTGCTTACAATCGCGTGATTATATGGCGTAGCGGTATAGCTGCTGTGGCTGCCTTTTGTACTACAGGTACGACCATTACACTTGTGGGTTTGGCTCTAGGAAAGATATTCATTTCTAGATTGGCTCATTACAATGCAATGAATACCTAACAGGCAGTGACGCACAGCTGGCAAGAAGCACTACAACTACTGTGAAGAAGGCGGTGCTGCAAACAATGTTGTATGCATAGTTTTCATTGACCTTACTCATCAATCGCAGTTTGCTCGTGTGCTCTCCGTAGGATAGTGAAGCTTCCAGTTGTAGAAGGCAGTTTTTCCTGGTAAGTGCTGTAGTCTCTCTCTGTTGCTACACTACTTTGGCTTGGGTGCCTATTCTTGTAGGGTGCTTACTTTCGTGCGGGTGCCTATAAACGGGAGGCGGTTGTTGTAATTCAATTGGGTGCTTATATTCATAGGGTGCTTACTTTCTATGGGTGCTTACTATCCCGATTCTACGGTATCATTGTTTACTCCTATTCGCACCTTTTATGAGCTGCTTACACCTTTGTATGCTACTGTGTTACATAGGTGCTGCTGGTAGTTTTAGCAGTGGTTGTGACAGATTCTTTGCGAGTCCCATTTAGCTAAAACATTTTAAAAAATGAAAGAACATATAGGGATGGAATCCCCAAAAAGCAACCAAACAAGGTAGGAATGGTACCACAATACCCTTACGGATTGTCATCCCTATATCTTTTGCCATTTTTGCAACTAGTTCCGAGCAAAGCGAAGCTATACTCCAGTTCGATTGACCATTTTTCGTCGTAACCTGTTCCAGCCAGTTCTCGTGGTATAGCCTATCAAACACACAGCGAACACTTACCTTCGCTATCAACTGTGACTCCTAACGGGGAGACTTGGAAGTGATCACTATCACAGTAAGCTTGCTTCGGCCTCTGGTCTTCTAAGCACATAATAGCAAGTAGCCATTTTGTTTTGTGGGGGTCTTTTTCATTTGTGGGTGGGTGCTATGGGTGTGCCACCTGCATGCCATGTGCCATGCACACCCAGCAATTCTCGTGAAGCGAGGACATCCCTGCACATTGTGTATCACTAGTATACGTAAGTGCTAGTTACATGGGACGACAGGATGTTAGATTGTGGTGTAGATGATTAGGTTTTTTTGAACGTACTTTGAGTAATGTTTTTGGAAATGTGTTCCGTACTAACTGTTGGTGAGGTGAAAGGGTGTTGTTGCAGGTGGAAGAGTGTAGTTGTCATTGTAGGTGTGGATTGTGGTGTAGAATGTGGGGTAAGCGGTACATGTATGTAGTCTAGCCTACGAGTGTGTATTGCTGCATGTGGAGGATAAGTTGTAGTGTGAGGGGTGATGTGTGTTGCATTGTGAAGTGCTGCAATTGCCATGCACATTCTATTGGCTGGCTGGTGTGGCATGGCAGGGATTGGTCTGTGTGCGTGTGTGTGTGTGTGTGTGTGTGTGTGTGTGTGTTGAGGCTGGAAAAATGGCAAAAGATATAGGGATGACAATCCGTAAGGGTATTGTGGTACCATTCCTACCTTGTTTGGTTGCTTTTTGGGGATTCCATCCCTATATGTTCTTTCATTTTTTAAAATGTTTTTTTGTTACTTGTTTCTGTTGTTTTTTTGTGGGGAGGAGAAAGGTATGAATGTTTAGATGGTCTGGTTTTGTGGGGTAGATGAGCGTTATTAGCTGTATCCACATATGCTCCCATTTATGATAAACTAACAGCACCTATAATGTAACAGACACAGAATGCACTTTGCACTGCAAAACTTTCAGTGGGGCTTAAAGATACAGCAGAGTAGCAAAATACAGCTAATGTGAATTGTAGCTAAGCGCCTACCGACTTGAGAATGCCACTGTACACCCACACATTCTTGTATGTAACATTGCAAT
The DNA here is from genome assembly GCA_963921505.1 of Phakellia ventilabrum. Lineage (NCBI taxonomy): Eukaryota > Metazoa > Porifera > Demospongiae > Axinellida > Axinellidae > Phakellia > Phakellia ventilabrum. The sequence continues at coordinate 4,011,045 of OY997386.1, read as the reverse complement.
GGCAGACGGTAGTTTGCCGACTCCATTTAATGCACATCATGGAGGTTAGTGTGGTCTGTAATGGTCTAGCTGTTGTATCAGTGTTCTTACTATTATAACGTAACTACAGCAACTCACTTTGGGTCCGTCATAAAGCGTACTCCAAGTATTATAAGCGTCTAAGCAGAACAGCTCGTCCATGCAGCGTGCTCGAGGCTGCGTTTCCGGTGTAGGCGTAACCATCGTTTAATACGCAGAACGGAACGGAACAGAACGGCGTATAGCGGCAAGTACTTGCCTCGAGCGCTTGAGAATCACTGCTGAACGGTTTGAGTTGTTTGAGAACGCTATGGTGTGGGTGCACTAGCCCAAATCCAGTAGCGCTTCTTCGCGTTTGAATTATTGTAATCGCTTGATTCATTGTTGTGCTATGGCTGACAAAGAAAGAAAGAAAGAGACTGAAAACGATTTGCCGATTTAGCGACTCGCCGATTTGGCACTTCAGCGATGCTCTCTGTCAGCGTTAACAGTCTGGTTACTGTTGAAAACACTCGAGAATGACAGGTATGGTCCATAAAAGCTTATGACTAAGTCTAGGGCAGAGTGTTGAACATATCACTTTGTACACATGATATGGGGCGGCCATTTTTTTTCCGTGCCATCCCTATATATGGAGTACTACCGTACTCCATGATATGTTGCAGTAACATTAACTACTTCTTGTTCTAGAGCTGCAATTATATCCAGATTGCTCTATATATGTAGATTCAGTATTTGGGCTACACTGACCAGAATTGCACTACGATATTGCAATGAATTTTCATAAACCTGTAACTACGCACAAAAGGGCAGGTGCTAACGCTGTACACACCCCTATTCACATACACTAATGTACGGTGGCCAAGTATTGCACTTTCCAACGTTGGCCCACTGCCATCAGCCCAATATCTTCCCATCATCAGTACGACGTTGGCCAGATATAAGAAACTTTACAGAGCCAGTGTCATCCCGTACAAGGTTGCTGTATCTGCACTAGCTTGTCATTAATATCATACCCAGGCTTCCCACATCTAAATTTTATCTCACGCCAGGTTTGCTCCATAGGCTGTGAGATAAAATATGGGTGTGGGAGGCCTCATGCACTCCTACAGGTTGACATGATCACCAAGAATACATGTAGCTACACATGTATAAATATCTTACAGTACTGATTTCTGCTATAGAGTTTATGAAACACATCACAGTTACTGTATTAGAAGTTGCCACTCATATTTTGAACATTCACTGTACTGAATGCATACCCCTGGTAGTCGGTACCCTTTCCACATACACCCTTCCAAAATTCAGTCCAAAAGAAGCTAACCCCTCCTATCTATAGCTAGCCAGCCATTGGTAAATGAAATACCAGCATAGAATAATATTTCCATAAAATAGCAACTTATATAATTTTTATATACCTTAGCTACACTTAAACGTTTACTGCGCATGCATAAGGGTGAATGGTTGGGATTCTGTAATGCATGAGTTGAAGGCAGGCAACCGAAACCATTATTGCAACACTTGAGTGCCCCATGTTAAAACACACAATTTAACATGTAGGCTACTAGCATGTGTTATACATGTAGGTAATGCAGTGCAATCTCTTGGCTATCCTATGTTTGCATCACTGAAAGAGTCTCTAAATTCCAAGACTGCATGTCATGTCCTTGTAAGAACATATGAGATGGGTAAACTTCATATGCATTAAGCAGATAATGCATCCTAAAGTGTGCATTATGATTACATGCCATCACCTGACTGATTTCAATATGGCTGGTGACCTGCACTATAAACGTGTGTTTACAATGCAAATATGCATGCAGAAGTGGTATGAAGCTCCATGCTTAAAGGACGAAAATGCCTGGTTCATTTTAAATATTACATCCCATTGCGTGGTATCCTCTACTGGTGACAATAAAATGGAGGACCCATCACTGATTTTAGTTCAGCCAAAACAATGAGCTTCTCAAAAATATTAGTGTTTATTTTTAGCATACCGTATTATTATGGATCAGATGTAGCTAAAAGCTTGCAACACGGTATACGGCCAATGCAATACTATAATTATGACCAATACTAGCTGCCCATCAGCAGAAAAATGAGGCTGTCCACCAATCATATATAGCTGCAATGCTTCAGATACTGAAATTTGTAGTAGGTATGCATGGAGTTTAAATTATTGAAGAATAGATAATGGTACAGCAAAATGAACATTTTCAATCTTCCCCTCAAAAAACTTTACAGAGTGCTAATTTCTAGGTAGAATGTTTAATGATAAATGTAGAAACTTACAGTAGATTTTTCTGAGCCTTTCAGCAAGCTGTACATTACAGATTTCAAGTATGCTCATCAGTGATTGGAATTTAGATACATCCAGCTGTATCTGTGTTTTGATGGCCATCACTATCGGCTGTATCCTCTGGGCAGGTGTCAGAATACCCACCACACTAGCACGATCAACAACATCACTGGGTATCAGGTCAATCTCATGTAACTTTAGTGCAAGTCTGGCCGGATCAGTGGTAGCTGCCAAACTGTCAACAATCAGTGACAAGTTCCTTTGGATGGCAAGATACTCACGAGTGCTTTTCCCAGAAGCCATAGCTACTCACTGCAGTCAGATGTAGAACAGATAAAAAATTGGGATGATATGACTTGTCTCCACAAGTTATATGTAACGTGCAAGTAAGATAATATTATGCATAGTGTGTGTTTAAAATCAGAAGCATGCAGTTTATAGTGGAACCCCTCTAATGCGGACACCGCTAGGACCCACTCAACGTTTTACAATATGGGGTCCGTACTTTAGAGGCTTACGGATATATTAACGGTAGGCATGGCAATGAATATTCGCCACATGATGGTTTGTTTTGTGGCTCTGGCTTGCTGCGAAGGCTGTCAATGACTAGGCAGAGGCTATAAATGCAGCAATACTAAGAAACTGCTTTATGCTTGGGCCTGCAACAGTCCCTATCGTGCCTGAAAGCGATCGAGACATGGATTATTACAATGACTGGAGTGTCCTACGTATGATTAGCTATGGTAAAGTGAGGCTATTCTGATACTATTAAAACTCCTGGGGGTAATCTGATACTGGACCATAGAGCGAGTTTCGTAAAGATACAAAGCTAAAAACCGCTATATATGCATATAGCGGTTTTTCGCTTTTTTTAGCTGATCTTCGAAACGAAAAATCATTCACTGACTCAAAGTATCCATGTTAGTGAGCTCTACTGTTATCTATCTGCTACTGCAAAGAACGCTCGTGCCATGGCGAATAATTTGGATGTGGCTATTGGTCCAGCAGGAAGGCAATACATTTACACCGGGAAAACATGTGGATGCACATTCGTGCACTGTACGCATGACAAGACGGAGAGGTGACCATGCCTCTGTCCAGGGTATCCATGCCCAAGCTTAGTTAATTTCGTGTTATGTTTTGTTTGTGTGGGGAAGGCAAGAGGAAACCTTTCTCAAGCAGCTGACGGAAGGTGTACAGAAGCAATTTTGGTGTGGGATTGGACATGATTTATTCTGATGGTGGCTGCTAGATACGTGCAAATGGTGTGGCTCAGTGCAATGCCCCCTATTCTGGGACTGAGTTACCAGGTTATCCTCCATTCACAGAGAAGAATATTACTGGCGAACTGTCTGCATGAAGCAGAGACTATGAATAGTCAAGTTTGCCCTGTAATGCTGTGCCTTCAGGTTGGCCCCTGTGTCAGTGTACAGGCTGACTTGCTATGTGGAATGCTGCAGTTCTGGAAATGGTGTAGAGGATCCTTCCGTGTCATGGTCGGATGGGTAGCCAGTTTGGGACGCGTTGCCGACAGCTACCAGCTTTCACTGAACGTGTGAATCATTAACCATCAATCTATGTGTGAACCAGTAGAGTACACAGTGGCATACTCAGCCCAACATATGAACACCACAATTACTGCAGAGACCCTCTCTGCACCCAAAGCACTAGTCTCGTGAGCCAGCTAATTTTTCGGAGGAAGGAGGAGTTTTCACTCAGTGCGCATAAAAATTCTATATGGCCGGTGAACTACCAAAACAGAAGAATACAAGAGCCAGCCTTTTTGCCTTGATGGCTGTAGCAGATAGTACAGTTGTCCAACAATACAGCAAAAATTCCATGCAGCAGAAGACACCACTTTGACATATGCATGACCATACATAGCCTCGTTCCCAGGCTCACATGCGCATTTCACATTAAGTAGCTGTGGGCCTGATGGAGGTTAATTGGGACAATCAACCAAGGTTAATGGGCTCTGTCGCGCCTGCCTGTCACAGTTGCTATCTGCTCGAATCGGGTGGTTGTGTGTGCAAATTCGTGCAATTCGGAATATCAAGTGACGAAGGTACATCCAGGTGCGATCATGGGGCTGAGACAACGAACACCACGGGGCAGCTCGTGCAGTTGGAAGATTTACAAGCTACGGTGGCAGCCATGGTAACTCCGATGGTGCAACAGTTGTTGGGGGCCAACACAGGCGGTGCAGCTACCTCTGCTGGGGCAGCTGTAGGCGGAGTCAAGCGACATGTAAGGTAGATTGTGCTGAGTACAGGTAATTCTCCTGAGCTGACCGTGGGATCACTTGGGATGACAGGGACGCTGCTTCAGCTCCCCTCTAACCAATATTGCTAAATAATTATTTGTGGGACAGGTGTGCATTCTCCCTCGAAACTTAGCTAATACAGGATAGACGGGGAAGGTGGCGCGGTGCCAACTTCTCACCAAGCTCGTTGTTGAGAGCGGTCCGTGCATGGGGATTCGAGTGTGATATCCCGGGGGGAGGGGCTGGCGCGTATCTCCTCCCCTCCCCCAGGGTAAAACTAGAATGGGTGAGTGAGGGTAAATGCTCCAGGGTTGGGCCAAAACACCAAGGGTAAAGGCCGTCAGTGGGATTCCGATGGTCACAAGTGGGGGCTCCGTGGTGGGCCAGTCATCGGCTCTGAACTCGAACGTAACTCGCCCACTCATAGTGGGCTCGAGTGCAACCGTGAGCATGACTCCGTCATGTAGCAACCTGCTGGGATCAACCATGGAATCAAGCTACGGTAGTACGTTGCCACTAGTGACACCGGGAGCCTTGGTTGGTATACATGTCGGGGAAGGTCTCTTACCGGTACCTCGGAAACTGGCAGATAGGATCTGGCGATGGGAGTTCGTCAAGGCAGAGTTACTCTCAGAATTCTGGTCCCATGGAAGAGACTAGGAGAACTCAAGTAGGCAGCTGTCGAGACGCACTTGAAAAGTTACCGATATCTTCACTTGGGTAAAATACTTCACAGCTTACGTCAATGTCCTTGCTACCCGGTATCCAGAGATTGTACGCGAGCTTATGGGGTACATGGTGGTGATTATACAGGCGAGTCAGGACTACGAGGGCCAGGCATGGCCCAGATATGATGAGACTTTTCGGCATAGGGCTGCGATCAATGGCAACAGGTGTTGGTCGAAGCTGAACACGACGATCTACATGATGTGCTTTACAGGGAAAGCCAAGTCTGCCATTTCACGGTGTGAGTTCTGTTTGGCCACAACACATACAGCAGCAGACTGTGCCCAGAGTGGTGACCAAGACTCAGATATGCAGTCTCGCTTGAAGGCCATTGAGATGGCCATTCTGGCTCTCTTAAACTGATCCGACCCGAAGACGAGAACCCCGTTCAAGCCGGCTTGACAGAAATCGGGGGAGATCTGTAATCAATGGAACGGGAATCAGTGCACATATGGGGCTGACTGCCGTCACACACACATTCGCCTTGGGTGTAAGGGTGGATGATTTACAACTTATGAAACGAAACATCCAATAATGGATGATTTATGTCAATTCTCCCCTATAGAGTCACTGAATCAAGTAAATCACCCACTATTGATGATTTATTCCTTCCAAAATTGGATGCTATATCACTAAACAATGAAACATCCAAAAATGGATGTTCTATTCACTCCACTTTTGGATGTTTTGTTAATGATTAACAAAGCATCCAAAGTTTTATGTTCTATTTACTCCATAATTGGATGCTTTGTGAAACAATTTGAAACATCCAAAAATGGATGTTGTATTCACTCCACTTTTGGATGTTTTGTTAACGATTAACAAAGCATCCAAAACTTGATGTTCTGATTACTCCATAATTGGATGCTTCGTGAAACAATTTGAAGCATACAAAATGGATGTTTTATTCACTCCGCCAAAATCTGATATTCTCCTTAATAGGCTACTTTATTAACTTAACCGATACTTTATTAAACAAATGTAGGTTATTTATATAAATGTTTTATACAAGATTGTAAAAAATTTACAAATGTAGGTTAGTTAAACAAAGTCCTTTCTTCTTGTCCATGTTCTTCACAGCGAGAAAGAGGGAGCAGTGGAAAATAAAATTGATATTATAGCCTTTTTGAGCACCCCACATGTCCACGCCAGTGGAATCGGTCGACTGCAATGCGTGTTCCCTGAAAGAACTGGGGCTCTCGATTTAGGCAGTACTGATGGAAGTGACAGGCATTATCATAAATGATAAGCTGCGGTGGGTTGGAAAATCGGGTTTTGAAGATGCTGAAAGGATGCCTTGGTGACTCACATCTTCGTAGAACCTCAAACCCATAACACACTCCATGCTGACAATAAATTGTAATCACACCTGGAGACAGTGTGGGATGACCATATGATGCTTTGCGGCAATCGTCACTGTCCTTTGCTCGCAACTTGACATCTGCTTCATATCGAGCACCCCCGTGATGTTTCGGAAGGGAAGGAAAGAAGCTAAGAGTATCAACAGGAGCAGGAGGGTAAGCATCTGGTGGTGGTGAACTGCCTTCAAATGGTGCTTGTAGAATGCCTATGAGAAGCTTGTACAGGTCTCGCACATCTGCAAGAAATTTTCCATCTTCCACTTTGTTTCAAATTGTTTCACAAAGCATCCAATTATGGAGTAAACAGAACATCAAATTTTGGATGCTTTGTTAATCGTTAACAAAATATCAAAAAGTGGAGTGAATATAACATCCATTTTTAGATGTTTCATTGTTTAGTGATAAAGCATCCAATTTTGGATGGAATAAATCATGCAATATAGGATGATTTATTTGATTCAGTGACTCTATAGGGAAAAATTGACATAATTCATCCATTTTTGGATGTTTCGTTTCATAATTTGTAAATCATCCACATTTGGCTGTATTGTGGCAGTTCATATCCCAGGAATCAATAATTTGCTCGCAGATGCAATTTCTAGAGATAACCTCTCCTATTTTTTATTTTTCCCAGGTGCCGGCAGCAGCTCATGCACAGACCCTGATCCTGGCACCAGTCTTGGAACTTCTGATCAACCGCCAACCCGACTGGAGCTCGTGGACCTGGGCGCAACTGTTAAAGAGCTGTTTTCAGCGGGCTTAGCTCCTTCGACCCAGCGAGCATATCGGACTGGGACCAATCGCTATTTGAACTTCTGTCAGCATAACAATGTATCTCCCTTCTCAGCTTCTGAGCAGAGCCTCACATTCTTTGTTGCTTCTTTATTCAAAGACAGTTTAGCACCGGGCACAGTCAAGAGCTATCTTGCAGCAGTTCGACACTCACAGATAGCGCTCAGTCAGGGAGACCCGCATACCAAGGAGATGCCGAGATTAAAGTATGTAATTAGGGGGGTCCAGTAGAAAGGGAATAGCCAGAGTGCTCGCTGTTGGCTTCGAGTCACTCCCGCAGTCTTGCGTAGTCTCCGGTCATCATGGGAAACAGCCCCGAATCGTTTTGACGCCACCATGCTGTGGGCCGCGTCATGTACATGTGTGTGTTTTTTCGGCTTCCTACGCTCGGGGGAAGTGGTAGTCCCTTCAGAGTCGTCCTTTGATCCGTCCACTCACCTAACCCAGGGAGATATCCATGTGGATAGTACAGCCTCCCCTTGTTACCTGGAGGTCAGTATAAAGCTTCGACGACAGAGCCCTTTCGACAGGGAGTTACAGTACATTTGGGGGTGTTGGGAGCTGACATCTTCCCGGTGCTGTCACATATGGTGGCTAGGGGAGCTTCTCCAGGGCCGCAGTCAGCAGTGGCAGAGCATGCTTGGCAGGATGGACATACAATAGACTGGAGTGGTGTCCGAACACTGGATGAAGCCCCCAAGAACTCTGTGTTGCTGATCAAAGAAGCCCTGCACATCCGCTTGAGGCCCACTGAAGACAAGATCAATAGAGACCTGGGCTTGGATGTGCCTAAGTGCTGGGTGCACACTATCAAGACTCTGAAGCCACAGCAATGAAGCTAATGAGTGACTCAGATGACTTAGTATGGCTTCTGGACTCTGTGTTTATGTGTTTTTTGTAATAGGCTGGTCTAGACTTGCTAGGCTTCGCTTTAGGCTCCCTTATAGACTCTAAATTAGGCTATTTAATGCTCTGAGTTCTGCCTGTACTCTCTGTTGATGTTCTGCCCTGATGAAGACTGCAGCCCAGCAGTTGAAACGTCGACATTTGATGATATGTTTGTGAGCCAATTTGTGGTTGGTAGAAAGAGAACCTGATCGATATGCAATTATGTAGGTTAAACTACGCGAGAAAAAGTACCAGGCTCTCCAGTGTAAAACACACAGAGAGCCTGGGGAGGAGGCTAGACCACATGCATAAACTAAATCCATGTTATCAGCATCATATATATGTCCTAAATGCATCATTTCCTGTCAAAACTGTGTGCTATCATGGCTACATCTATGTAGTACAGAGTCATGATCTTAACTGATGCTAATAAAAGGGCAGAGCTACAGCTGGAAATCACTTTGGGCTGGATTTGTTAAATCAAGACTTATATATTACAATGCACATAAAATTGGCTGGCCATAATAGTAGAGTCTCGATGGATAAAAGTATTAATGGGCCCAACAAGCAATTCCAAGTAGCTCAGCAAATCGAGCTGATACCAACTTGCTCGGAGTAATTAGTCTTGCATTCCTGGACTATCTGACCATGTAGCTTCATGGGAAATGGACAAGCTGCCAATTCACTCACTGTGGTATAGTGTGCATGCCACCAAGCACCCACTCATATATAGGAAAAACGGCCTATGAATGTGGGATACATGATGATGGTAAGTTAAATAACATTGTTTCAAGAAAAATGTTGAGGCACGGGGGAACCAGGGCTTGAGGCTGTTCATTAACGGCTGAATGGGAATAATGATTATGACATTTCACAAGGTTTAATTTTTACGTATATCGAGGGTAATCGCTCAGCAAAGTATAAAGTATAGCAGTCGAGTAGAAGTGAATTGCGACTTGGGCGGGGCGAGACAGGTCGCGAGCCAGCCTGTTGCGAAAATAAGAATTGACCCGGAACCATGCACGACACAATACTGCTGGAGAAGCTACGAACAAAGCGACCGGTGTTTGGGAGATTACTGTCTCTGTCTACAACATATGTTCAAGGATCAGCCATGATTACTGCGGGTGAGCGGAAAGACGAGGTCGGCTGCTCGAAACTCACAAGCGTATCGCTTGAACGTGACGTCCGTTAATAGCGCTCATATCTCTACTGATACAGAGGCTACACAAACTCTACTAACCTGGAAGCTGTAGAAAGCCTTCTTTAGTAAAAGTATGTGGTAAACTTGTCCAGATCTCTGACGCTTCGTGCGCTTTAAGTTTGAAGATGGCATGCATGTAACTACCAGAGACGCCATTTTGATCATGTGCTTTGTAGGGGACCCATAAGGAGACGTATAAAATGAATATAGTTTTGTTTTGGCCACACCTCCTCACAGAAACTGAAAGTAGAGAAACCCTAGGTTGAAAATCTTATTTTTCACCCAAGGATCAAATGGTATAAATTTTATTCCTCTGTGACCCCTCCTTTGGACAAAACATGTTAAGGTAATACAACGAGGTGGAGGTGGTTTAGCCATATACACTTCGAGGGCGAAGCCCGAGAAGACACACAGTTGTATTACCAACTTGTACCAAGTGAATGGCTTCGTTTATCGAATTAGGGGGACAGAGGTCAGCCAGCTAGGGGTGTGCGGATTATGCCGGCATCATAATAGGTACGCGAAAGCATCGAGCATAATGCGAGCATAATAGGTAAATTTTCTGAGGAAATTACATCATTTTATTAAAGTTTTGCGGAAACTCGGCCATGTGGTGATTCCGTGATGGCGACGACTAGCATCTCAGCGCTGTTAGCGAGAGTCAAGCGGCTGGCAGCAGCTTACAGGGAACTAGTTCTTCACCGACATCGCTACTTAGCCAACTTCGAGCCTCTATGCTACTGTAGGTTAGAGTAAACGAACTGCGAGACACTGGTGCAAAGCCAACTCGGTCAACGCGATCAAAAAGGCACACAGAGAGCGAGTGAGTTTTCGGGTAAGATAATCAGGAAAGCTGTTTTGTTGATAATTTATTGAGCATAATAGGGACGTTTGTTGAGCATAATAGGTACATTTTTGGAGCAGTGCAGCATAGCATAATAGGTAGATTTTCGAGCATAATCCGCCTACCCCTACAGCCAGCACACGCCTGCAATCGAATTAGGAAGGCCAGCACAGGCCTGTAATCAAATTAGGAGGGCAGTGTCTTAGTGACTCACGCTTTTCTGTGGTCTTAGTGATATACACTGCATGCGGTGCCTTTGTAAAGTATGGCTTCAGTGGTACAATATGTAATACTTATATCACGTTCATGAGGGATGTATCCGGTTTAAATCGCGACACCCGAGGGCGCGAAGCGCCCAAGGGTGGAGCGATTTAAACTGGATACATCCCGAGTGGGCGTGGTATAAGTATTTTGTGTCACCGTCGCCTAGGAAATGCATCCTGTTGCCTAGCAAAATGACGTCAAACGCGTGTTTCTCTTAGCAACGTGACGTCAAACGCGTGTCTTCTACTGGCTTCTCATTCATTTGCTTGCTTTTGGAGTCATGGCTTCTAGCGACGACGACTTTTGTCCTCCTAAACGAAAGAAGACTCTCCAGCGGAAGAAGACCGAAGATGCAAGGTTTTGTAGCCCTCCTAAAAATCTAGACGAATACCAGAAGCCGTTCTGTCCCGAGAACACGAAAGTTAATACCCGTTGGGCTGTCAAAAACTTCACTGACTGGCAGCTGGACTACAATCGTCGCCATGCTGAGGACCGTTGTCCGCATGGCATCTTGATGACAGACAGCGCGAGGGACCTTGCTTTGTGGCTACAGAAGTATACCGTCTCAAGAAACACGCAGCCTGTAAGGCCCTGATGACTCTTCCACCATCTGGCAATGTTGCGGGAGGTGGTTCAGTTGGTTCTGTAGCTGTATGCACTGACGCTGTCGGTCAAGAGAATGTACCACCAAGTGTTGAGTCTATGCCAGCTAACCATGGCCCACCAGAACAGGTGAGACCACATCGTTCTGCACTACAGTTCATGATGAACTCACCTTTATACTGTTCGCAGCAGCAAATGCCGAGTTGCTCGTTTAGTGGTGCCAGCTTGAGTGGGTGTACGATCAATGTTTTCCAGGGACCCACTATGGTGAAGCAAACTGGTGGTGTGCAGGAACTGACTCAGAAAGATGTGTCTGAACTCTTAAGTGATTTCTAGACCTTGTTTCAGTCATGCACTTTTGTATCACTGTCTCTTGCTCACAGTGCTGTATTTGCTTAAAAAAACTTCTTTTTGATGAAACCTTAATTGTCTGCCAACACTTAGTTAAATCACTCTCACACCTAGTTAAATCACCCTTCACACCTGGTTAAAGCACTGTGTGGGCCAGACAGTGATCTAGTTTCCTTACAGTGCAGCTGGCTTCTTTGATCCGCCCACTCAAGGTGACACAAATTATATTTACACCCCCCTTAAATCTTTATACTTCGCAGAGTATATAAAATGAGAGTAAGGTAAGGCGGAGTAACTTCCCACTGTGTACAAACTACTGACTCCAAAAGTAGTAAACAGTAAATTCACCCTATGCCTAGCTTATTCTCCCATGGGACATTCCATACTTATAATTCATACAAATCCCTAACTCTCTCAGTCAGAAGGTAATAGAAAATCTTACACTAACAACCTCTCCTTTACTCTTACAATAGTATACAGCTTATAAGACAAAACCTACATCACAAGAACATGAGGGCTGATTTAATCAACCTCAGGTGATCTCATATGCAGGAATAAAAATCTGGCTACAAGGGAGATAGTGACTATCAGATTATGACTGAGTGGCTTCCCTACTGGCTAGCGCTCCAGCACTAGTCTAATTGTCTGAAAGGAAGTAGTGAACATCTGGTAATCAACTGATCTAATGCCCAAATATGCAGTTGCAGGAATAACAAAGTGGTAGATAGAGTTTCCTTTGTAGCTAGCAACAAGGGGAAGTCCAACTACATACATGTACTTCTTATTCCTGCAACAGCATACACCTGCATATGACTTTGAGGTGACCCCTCTAGTACCCTGCAACTGCAGTAAGCACTCAATAGTTAAGCCAACATTACATAATTATTTTAACATCCATTTTTCAGCGTTCCTAAGCAGTTAAGTACTAACAGCACGTTCTTCACACATAGCTGATCATGATATTAAAGAGTGCAGATCATAATACATGAAACACGAGGCTGCTTTGCTAAGAAAATTGGCACATTTTTTGTATGTAGCTATATATGTGCTCATGCAATCTACAAATTTTAAGCTTGCTGTTACAGTAGTGGCGTCATTTAAATTGACATTCTCACTGAATCACAGAAAAACTTTGTCGACAAGCTGTAGGAGCTTGGGCCCACTTACAGACACAAAAAAGGACAAGCAACACTTATTACAATCAGAGCAGACAGTTAGGCTAGCAAAATCCACTTTAATCTGTAGAACTCTGATTTCTCAAGTTACTCCAACCACTCATAGGAATGGTATAATATTATATCATTTCAATTGTAGACGTAGCTAGCACTAATAAAATTCCATGCAACTTTGAATAATCTCTATATTTAATAAAGTACATCTTAGAAAATAATGTTAGTTGTAATACACTCACAAACGTAATTAGCTTGACTGAAAACTATTGTGTCCACGACAAAATGCCCCAAATTATATTATAAATAAAGTATGCAGGCTACAGTGCATAGCCATGCAGATCGCACACACAACGTAACTTGCTAAGTTATTAATACCTTTCTTTAATCTGCTTCCTCTGTTCTGGCAGTAGGTCTGATCGCAGGTGCACCGCTGTGTGGTAGCCAAAGGAGACAGTACTAGAGTCTCGAGACAAAACTTTATCGGCTGGTGTCATAACATTTCGGGGACCTCGTAAAATTGGGGACTCCGGATTTCCATTTTCCCCGACCCCCTTCTAGCTGCGCGTCATCGGTTGATGACATCCCCCCTCCTGAGAGTCCCGAATTCGAAGTTCGGGCTGCACAAAGGCTGATAAGACAGCCTTACGAAAGACAACCAACTTTTTCATACCCAAGGGTTCTGATCTTTTCTTTAATTTATCGATGATCCTTCAAGTAAGTATGAGGTTTGGGTAGTGATCTAATATTCCTTCATACATTGATGTATTTAACCAGGAGCTCCTGATTTAACTGATGCCAAGCTGATTGCACAATTTAATAGCTGTAGCTACCTATCATCATATGTATGCTATGTTATATATGCTATAATATTTCTTGCTCCTAACACAGAGCAATTCAAGATAAGGTATAAAATATATATATATATCAAAAATTACTCAAAAGTAACAAACAAGGATAATGGTCACACGGGAGCACACACCAGATCGGCCTACGGACCGGCCTCCCCATGTCAGCACTCTTGTGCTCACACCCTCGCGTTGCTCAGGTATGAGTACGTGCTGACATGGGGAGGCCGGTCCGTAGGCCGATCTGGTGTGTGCTCCCGTGTGACCATTATTCTTGTTTGTTACTTTTTAGTAATTTTTGATTATTTTTTTAAAAGAGGGGGGGCTGCGCCCCCCCAACCCCCCCGTGCTACTCTTTTTAGCTCACTTTTTTACAACTTGGGTCAGTTCATAGGGAACATAAGTGCACCTTGAGACTGCATGTGGCTAATTATTTGGCTGGTTCTATGAGCATGCTAGTTTGATGTGGGTGTTGTTGGTTGGAGTACTCCACCGACTGGGGCTAGGGTAAGGTGTGTGTCATAGACAGGTGTACATGCATGTGTGAGTGTATACTAGTTTGCATGACTATGATTCTTAGGTTGAAAATGATCTAAGAGATCTAAAAACTCGCAGCGGAGCGTCCGTGTATGAGTTAGCTACTGTAATAGGATGTGTCATGAGTATAGATTGTGTAGTTTTAAGTAAGGTGAAATAGTCTGTTTATGCAGTGTAACAAGAATTTCATGCCTCTGGCATTAGTCTAGCCCTTAGATATATTATACAAGTCACAAAAATTTGAAAGAACATAGCTAGCTAGCTAGCTATAGGGAGAGCATCCCAAAAAACAAAGCAATGCCGGGTCACACTGGAGCACACACCAGATCAGCCTACGGACCAGCCTTCCCTTGTCAGCATGTGCTCACACCCGAGCAATGCAAGGGCGCGAGCACGTGTACATTACTCTTTAGTAACTAATGCTATTTGTGGAGTTAATTAGTGACGTCTGACGAGAGATGTTTGTCTAGCTAGCTAGCTAGCTATGTGAACAGACATCACTCCGCACTAACCCTACCTTTAATGATATACAATTCAACTAACACTGCTCTTACCTAGCTACATTGTTGCTTCAGACTATAGTTAAACCTAGCTATAACACTGTGCATGGCTATAGCTAACCATGCCTAAATTATGCTTCTAGCTAGCCTCAGTAACCCCTTAGATAGCTAATAGTAAAGTAGTAGTAGTATTATCTATGCCCTAACTGGCCCTAGCACCAATAGGCTTATCTGAACTGTTCAGTGCAAGCTGCAACTTCGTGTAGCTATTCTATATAGAGCCCAACCAGCACACATATAATCGGACATAACCAGTCTCTCAATAGAAAAAATAATAATAACTATTTAAATAGTATAGATAAAAGGGAATATTGAAGAAACAACTAAATATATAGAGAAAAAGCTGCAAAGAAAAAAATTGGATGTTAAAAAAAAGAGTGAACTGGTTATCATTACTTGGAATCGAACCAGGTACACTAGGCACCTGGTAGATCCTGTGCTACCCACCAGGTACACTAGGTACCTGGTAGATCCTGTGCTACCCACCAGGTACACTAGGTCGTGCACTATCCACTGAGCCATTCTGCCACTGCTGTACAGATGCGTCAAACAATGGCTTATATTTATCTATCACGCTCAATGTTATTACAGCAACGGTGCTACCAACGTTACACCATTACAAACCCAACATAGTACTCTTCGCGGAGCGGCCTTTGGTCGCTCCGCTGCGAGTAATAATGGCCTCGTTCTCAGGCCACGCCGTCGAAGAACTCTTCGGAGGGGAGTGGCCTGGGCAGGAGGCTGAATTAAGTAATTAAAGTATTTTAATTAGCTTAATTTCACAAACTTACGACCCTAAACAGTAAGATAAAAACGTACATAGCTACTAACAATATAGATCTCATTTTGGTAGAAGACTAAAATACAATGTTGTTACATTAATACGAATTTGAAATTGAGTCATGCTGGACTCACTCTTATTGAAGAGAGATGGACTTAGATACATGCAGTATATACCAGTCACAACAGTACTATTGGATTCTACTTTCATTCTAGTGCACATTCTGCTGCCATTCTATGTATATTCTCCATTTTCTTTCACACAGCCGGGCTCCCTCCTGTTCATCCCCTCCTTGTCCAGGCGGGAGGCCATCTCCAGTCGGGAGCGAAACACTGTATGCTATGAACTCCTGTATGTGTGCGTGTGTGTGTGTGTGTGTGTGTGTGTGTGTGTGTGCATATACATGATAGTACAGGTGTGAGGTTGTGAGTGTATTGGTGAATGACATGTACCACCCTGAGAAAGAAAGAGCAGAAGATGAGAAGGAAGCGGAAACTTTGACTCTCACCACAAAGCTAGAAGCTTAGACCTGTTCCTGCCTGGAGAGCAAGTGTGGGTTGCAGGCTAGAGGACTAGTGCCACAGTCGAACAATGGGCTGCTACGAGGTCATATCTGGTGTTCACACCGATGGGGACTGTGCAGAGGAACAGATGCCACCTGGCACGTGCACCAAAGGACCTAACCCTAACCCTAAAGAAACCCAAGAATCAGACTCCAGTAATTCAATCACTGCTACAACAAATAGTAATACAATAACAAGCAGAAGTGGTCGACTCGCGAAACCGCTAAATTAAACGGACACTAGTTGGACTTAGAACACTGAACAGACTTTTAGTAGGGGAGATGTAGTGGTATTATGCATTGTGTTGTTATGATCTTTGTATCACGTGGATACCGAGATCACGGGCATGCATGTCTTTGTTCCATGCTCTAATGTTCATTATTGTACATGCTGGCTGAGTATTGAGTTGTGTTTTGATCGAATCACGAATACTACAAGTACTAACTACAGTACTTTTGAAAGTGTTGAAGTTAGAGGATACAACCACTCTACCATGCCCAAATTTGTGCCTTGTACTATCCGTTCTTGGAATTTCTTACCTTCTTGTGTAACAAGTATTAACATCTGGAGAGAGCAATTACAGTTGAAATTGGCTAGGTCCTGCTGGCAAGTGCTACTAAACACACCTTTTTAGGTGTTGCTTGAGAAATAATTGCCTAGCAAACAGAATGAATGAAAACTTGACCCAGTATTATTCTTGGTGATACAAAAATCAGCTTCTTGCTAAGAAATAATAAAGAATATTCAATTAATTGAGCAAAGGCTGCCCTTCAACAGTGGCGATGTCATTTGTGCTTTGCAGAATCTTTGCAACAGAAGCACGAAAAGCGTTCAGCGAAGTACTTACCGCGTACCATATATGGCAGGCAGTGGCGCATGCTAATTTGCAATTAACTACGTAACAGTTTCCTGCTGACAGTGCAAAAAAATTGTGGCGCGAAATGCATGCTGTTGTCAACTTCAGAGAGGTTACCGGTTGTTTTGACTTAGGAGCTTCACTGTACTGGTGAATTAACTAGGTAGAATCACGCTAGCTATGGATAGCTATTCATACTATTACAGTTGTCCGCCTCCCTACTCGTACTCACCTCTGTATTGGCGAGATTCTCAGTCTGTGGACCACCAAGCCAACCAACCTTCACGTAGCAGCTACCAAGGTCAGGCTAGTGATACTGATAGTCAGCTGAAGAATAATCAGCCTGATTCCTCAAAGTTCTGCTATATGGTGAAAATTTTCAACCCAAAAAAGAAAAGTGAATTTATTGTCAGAATGGGGCATGACGTTGATGAAGCGTTCACATCTACTACTGCCCTCAAGCTGCAGTTAAAGGATTCTTTCGAGAATGACCTACCTAGCAATACAAGCTTTGCAGTTGGTTACTTTGAGGGTAAAAGCCATGTCAAACGCTGGATAGTTGATAATCGAGACCTGGAAAGGATGTACTCCATATTTGAACCTCGATCAACCATCAACCTGTGGTGTGAAGGGAAATCTACTTCTAGGGATTCTAGGAACAGCCGCACAAGGGATGCTGGTGAAGAGCCACCTGCAAAAAAAAACAAAAGCAACCAAACGTGATCAAATTGAAGAAGAGGTGGAGTCAATTGTCACTAAACTAGAGGACAAACACCCTCAAATGCCTACCCCAAAGATACGATTATGGGCTAAACTGATTCATACTGGGAGATATGAGGATATGGACACCCCCCCTGATATACCACTTATTACAGGTGCACCAGCCTCTGCAAAGCCGAAAAAGGACAATAGTATTGCTGAAGCTCTAACTGGGGCTGTTACTGCTGTAGTGAAAATGCTCCAAGGAAATGCACAGAGCCCTAAAAAGTCAGAGCATGACACTTCACTTACCACAACAACTATATCTCCCATGAAATTGGCCCATCTGCGACGAAGCTGCCTGGAAGACCTTAAGCGAGTGAAAGACCTCCGTGATGATGGTGTTCTTACTGATAGGGAATACGCTGATGAAAAGGAGCGTATTCTTGAAAGTCTGAGAGGATTAAAATGACTGTATAGCTAATGGAGCTTTAGTAAGTTCTAAGTTTATGGTGTGTTTAAATCAATATCAAACTTTTTTCAAGTATACCCACAATGTGTAATCCATTGAACACAGTCATCTACAGTAATGGTATTAAATGCTGCCAAAACTGCTGTCTCTGCATCAGTGTTGAGTTCAAGGTCTTCATTTGCTTTCATAACTGCCTTGACCTTTGAAAAGGTTTCCTCTATCAGATTAAAGTCTGGGGAATATGGTGGTAGAAATTGGACTAAAGCACCTGTCTGTTGGATTGACTGCACTATTCCACTTGCATGATGTATAGATGCGTTATCTAATACAACTACACTATTAGGGTTCACACCGTTAAAAGGCAGGAGTTGTGGAATTAAACTTCTGACAACAAATCGAGAAAACTTATCAGCATCTACACTTGTACAGGTGGTGTAACAGTCCAGTAGTCCATTATATGAGATGGCAGCTATTGTTGAAACTCTTGTACCACGCCACAGCAATTTTTGCACTTTACTAGGTTTGCCCTTTAAACAATACCCAAACCGCCGCATGCAATCCCGTCGATCAGCTCCAGTTTCGTCGACAAAAACCAGTAACTCTGGGTGTCCCTTATGCACAGACATATCCAATTGATACTGAGCTCTAAGTACATCACTCCTCTCTTGAGCAGTAATAACTAACTTCTGTCTGGAAAATCCAGAATGGTGCAAGAATCGGCATATTGTACTCTCATCAGCTTCAGTACCAGTCTGTTCCTCTATTTCTTTTTGGATTTCCCTTAAGTAAATACCAGGCTGATCAATTACCAATTCTAAAATGATTAATTTATCTATTTCTGTCAGTGTAGCTGTGCCTGGATTTGGGGGGTACTTCTTGCATGCTATATCGCCAGTAGCATCAAACAAAGCAACTGTCCTTGAAACGGTTGACTTGTCAACATTGAGATTTTCAGCTATTTCCGTGTAGCTCTCCTGAAGCACCCTTGCTTGCCATACCATACGCCATCTGAGGTCGGATGAGTACGCTTTAGTACGTTTGTTTTCGCACGAAGTAGCCATTCCACCGGCTCCGCTTACATAGTACACACGTACACGCTCAGACGATGATACTACGTATGCGTTCGCACTGTATAAACTGTCTGACCACAAATTGAATTATTACTATTCGCTGTGCGTGACTCCTGTTGCAAAGATTCTGCAAACCTCTGTATAAACATTACAGAAATAGTTTGTATTATCATCCAATACAGAAGCAAGAAAATTACCATGCAGATTTTGAGGAAAATAATTGGCAAAAATTGAACAAAAGTGATGGATTGGTAATGAGTTAAGATTCAAATATAAGTCAAAGAGAGGGTTAGCACAAGCTTGACCTCTAAACTGTTTCCGATGTCACTCGGACGATTATTGCCAAAGTTACCACCTTAAGTGAAAACCCACTCAAAACATGAACTTGGTCCTTATCTCTGGTGCCGGTTGACTGGGGTGAACAATGCTAATAATATACAGAGTCACCTTGCCCTGACTGTTTGTGATATTCAAGGTTTGTACTCACTCGGAACTAGGATACAGCAATTTTTCAAATCAGGTGTCTTGTAGAAGCCATAGAATTCTGTGACTTTCTAATTGAATTAACATTTTCACCAAACTGTTGCAGACATGTAGCTAGGCACACACTTTCTACTTATGAGAGCTTAGCATCAATCTGTGTATGAGTTACAGCAATGTTTTACTTTTTAGCTAAGCTGTGTACAAGAGCATTATGGAATTTGAAGGTTAGGTGCACATATCTGTAGGTGCATGATCAGTTTGACAGATAGAAAGAGTGTGTTGAGAATAGAGTACAGTGAGATGTCTAGTGCATAGCAGAATACGGCTTTGGATATGGAGAGACGTTTAATTTATATGGAGAGACTAAAAGGTGTTTGAAAAGTTTAAACAATACGTACCAAAATAATGGGTTAGTTGGGGAGCTTCTTTAATATGTATGGCAGCACTAGAGTGGCAGCATATGAAGCTTCCTAAGCAGGGTTAATTATAATTGTTAATTTGTGTAGGAAAGGTGATGCTGAGGACCGAGGTAATTAAAGAGGCAGAAAGGTGATGCCGATGACCCAGGTAATTACAGAGGCAGAATCTGTAGCTATAGCTGTGGTGATCAGGACGGTATAATCTCTGGTTGCTCTTGCTCTGGTGATCAGAATGGTGTAATCTCTGGTTGCTCCTGTCCTTGGACTGAAGGTCTTACAAGCTCTGCCTGCATTTGTGGGTGCATTGGTCGATGGCGTAAGCACTATGGCAGCAACACATGAGGCACTTTTAAAAATAGATCAGAAACTTCTATAAATGACCAATACAATAACCATGTCTTAAAAAGAATGCAGCTCCATAAAAGTCAGTTAAGGGGTCAATTCCACACGCCTAAAAACTAAGCAATACAGTAAATATACTATTGCAATAATACAGTCAGCTTTCCAATAATAAAGGGGTCAGTTCCACACGCCTAAAAACTAAGCAACAAAGTAAATATGCTAAAATACAGTATTGCAATATACAGTTAGCTTCCTAATAACAAAAGGGTCAGTACTAATACACTAAACAATTATTGCAACAGTAGAGTCAGCTTTCTAATGATAAAAAGGTTCAGTGTTGACTTGACTTCAGTGGGTGCTTTCAGGGCTTCACAAAGGGAATGATCTGCCGCAAAACATTTATAACACCTCCTATAGGAAGGTTAGATGAAGATAGCAGCTAGTGTATGACGTCTTCCTCTGAATACCAAGTTCATTACCTCCACATAGTCAAATAATTTTTGCATCCTACCCTCAGAAATTTCAATTTTAATTTGCTGCTATTGGCATCCTTCTATTTTTACTGGTTCAAACTGAATTAGAAAGTGGATAGTAAGGAGAAGCTAATTAGATAGTAAGCCATAGTTTCAAATTATCATGGCCTAGAATACAGATTGAATAATTAAGTTACTTAGTTGTTATGGTTACAAAGAGCATAGGCTAGCTCATCTCCAGGCCACACTCTCCCAAAGAGTGCCTGGTAATCACTGTTCATGCATGCCCAAAAAGAATTATGGAATTCGAAAAGGGTCATCTGCATGTGAGCAACCTTAGCCATATTGGCTAGGTGTGGTATGGAGGCAGTATATGTGTAGAGTAAGTGAAGAGCTAGAAAGCAGGCTTTCCAGCCAGTCAAGAATAGTAAAAGAACCTGTATTTTCTATCCACTACTATTATGGTAGCTAGTATGGTAGCTATGATATCACAAACTGTAGGTGCCCTTTCCTGGAAGTGGCTATACACTGCTCGATTTTGAATCCCAGTTCTGGCCTTCTAGATTTTTCAAAGGCAAATCGGATTGAAGATTCAAACTACCTATCGCTTCTAAGCATCGACCTAGCGACAATCCATCACTACAGGCTTAAAGCCTGCTACCTTCACTTTACAGTTTTGTGACATAAACATTAGCAAATTCGTAACCGAATATGATGTTATTATACTGCACACATGAAATGTTATCTGGAATTCTCAGAATATTGAGAAACAAAGTGCATTCACAAACAGTGGATACCAGGCCAGGCATGTGGCCTGGGGATGAGGTTACAAAGAGCATTATATAATAGCTATACAAAAATGATTGCCCGCAAGCTCACAAAAGAAGATTTCGTAATGCTAGCGCTACTCCCACATATTGTATCCATTAGCCTTTTTTCCAGGTTCCCCTAACATTACATGTCATTAAACATGGCAGATATGCAGATGAGAATTCCAATACCATACAGGAGTTGACATTACCTTAGTCACATTGCCATGGGTCACAGATCTTCTCCCCATTAGGCAGTTTCTCACATTTGCAATCCTCTTGCAATCCTACGTAGCTACAAGGCCCCCTTCTATATCCATTAAAGGAAGAGTCTCATCACTGAATGCGTATTGCAAAAACAAAAGAAACACTTCCTATGGCAGTGGATAAGCCTTGTTTGTCTGCATGCATGCATCAGTAGACTGTGGAATGTGCAGTAGCAACAACCCTACAGAGCATGCATACAGTCTTCCTCACACATTTTTACATATTGCAGACGTTTTTTTCATAAAAATACCCTAAAATTTCTGTTTATCAGCTACACTACTAGTTAATTTCAATACCATACAGGGGTTGACATTACCGTCGCCACATACTTTGTTCACATTCCCATGGGACACAGACCGTCTCCCCAGTATATGCAGTGTCTCACAACTGCATTCTTCTTCCAATCCTACAATAAGTGAGGAAAGAGACACATTATGGCTGCTTTTTGACAAAATCAATATGAGTGTTATGAGGAAGAAGTTTCATAGAAGTTATACATATACAGAAACTGTGCACAATTACAGATCTGTTTGCCTAGCACATTTTACAAGATTCACATTGAATTATTTTTTCACCTTTTATGCATATTAACATTATTGTACCATCTACATTAGGTGGTAGCTAGAAATTTAAGCCAAAAAAAAGAAAAAGCTGGATACTTTTGGCATGAAAGCATGAAACAGTAGTTCAATAGTAGTAGTTCACATACCTGCAGGTCCTTCCATTACCAGAGGATTGCACGTCAAACACAATGGCAGTAGAGAAAAATGGCAAATACCACCTAATTTAAAAGAATACGTATCTTGATACTGCATGATGTGCATGCGATCTCTTGGGATATTACGATTTACCAATTTGATCATAGAATCGGAAGAGATGCTCTCTACCACGAATGTTTATTATGCATTCGAAGTTAGATGGGAAATAAAGGGCTGAGATAGGACACTGGGCCTCGAATGTAGCTATAAACACATGGACTGCATATAAGAGATATCATTTTTAGAAACTACTGAAAGAAGGAAGAAGCAAGAAACATATATAGCTAGCTACTACAGAGTTGTCTGTATGTAACACAAACGTACATACCAGATGGTAAATCACAGAAATAGGCATGTCTGTCAACTAAAGTTCCAGCTTTCCTATGGGAGACTCCAACACACCCTTGTGCAGGAGCTGAGGCATGCCACTGTATCTCTGCTTGAGCTATAGGAAGGAAATACAATCAGTTATACATACAATTGTAAGTGAGTACTTGGTATCAAGTACAGAATAAATCACAGTAACCATTATGTTTGTCACTTTTGTCTACATGTGCGACCAACACTAAAAATAGAACATCTCCATTAGGTGATCTAGATTACACCGCAAAGCAATGCCTTCATCATGCCTGACCCCCCACACATTTCAATTCCCAGTGTATAGAGCCCTACTTTTAAATACCCAGATGGCAGTGAGTCACTAAACACCTTACAGTAGCTACTGAATGCTGGCTGCTTTATTAGTTGTGGTATGGAGTAGTACTGACTGCTTTAGTTGTGGTATGGAGTACTACTGAACAGTCCAGGACTATCAATAGCATAAAACTGCTGAATATTTCGATAAAATTGCTGAGATGCGATATACTAACCATAATTATTGCATTCACTAGCGCCTATATAAGTGGAGCACATGATCGTCTTCTTAAATGAAACACTTTATAATATGGTGTAACAGTACAAGTGATCCAAACAACTCCCTATATTATATGTAACAAAGCTATAATGTAAAACATTCGGCGCAGGAGAAATTAAGGGAAGCATGCCTCGAGTAGCGTACCACTTTACGCATGCGCGTGAGTTCAGCGTGCGCAGAGGACGCACGAGACTATTCTATATATAGGTATAACCGATGATGTAACGTTCCCATTTATATTTGGTTGCGTTTAGTGAGCTCAGCGTTTTTTTGCCAAAGTTGCCAGCAGGTAAGGTAAGTTCACCGTTGCTGTGACAGTGGTGATACCATATGCAACAAGCTTGTTTTCTTGTAAATTAATTGTACATTTCATGTAGAAACATACCGACCAGTGAATCGCGCGTAGCAGTTTCGGCATACTTGCAGTTTACATAATTTAAGGTTAGGGCATATTAATGCTATACGGCACCTAAACTGCCGCTATTTCTCCCTTGTTTAGTACGAGGCAGGTGGGCACCAGATTATAGCAACTTGCTAGGCCTTGTGCATTTATAATTATTTGTTTCTTCTTTTCAGATATATTGTTCTCTACAGCAGTCATTGGAGAGTTTTAGGATTGGTTCCCATTTTTATAAAGTGCCTGGCGACTATAGTGTATTATGGACAGCAAGCAGTGTGAGTTAAAAATTATATTAATTTCTCATATCACCATCTGCACTGTGTGTGATTGTTTGGTTGTTGATGTAATCACTGCACAATGTTGTAGCAATGTTGTTTTTCTGTTTTTTGAGCTGCTGGACTCCTGGTTCACCAGTCTGAGTACGCAGTATCTGGAACCATTTTATACAGAGGGGGGCTGGAATCCCCCCAGAATTTTGAAGTTGACATTTTTGCTACTCAGTAGTTTATTAGTAGTTAATTTTCAGTCTTTTTTGGGCTCCAGAAGCAAAATTTCCTGAGGAAGCATACCCCCACACTACCTAGGGGGTGTGGCTCCATGTACATCATTTTCCCCACCCCCACCAACAAAATCCTGTATGAAAGTCTGATTGCTTGTAACAGGACCAGCAGACGGTATATAGTAAAAGTGATATTTTATTGCATACACTCTCATCTCAGCTGCAGGCATGGCAACCATAGACGAGTATCTTACACACATTTATACCAACGTCCTCGAGCCCTCTCAAGTGACAGCGCTGCAAGAGCATCTTTCTCTGGAAAGTCCGGGCTCTGTGAGAGTTC
The DNA here is from genome assembly GCA_963921505.1 of Phakellia ventilabrum. Classification (NCBI taxonomy): domain Eukaryota; kingdom Metazoa; phylum Porifera; class Demospongiae; order Axinellida; family Axinellidae; genus Phakellia; species Phakellia ventilabrum. The sequence continues at coordinate 3,986,171 of OY997386.1, read as the reverse complement.
ACCAGGTGGCTGCAGCCTTGAAGGATATCAATGCCCCTGGAGTTGCGATGAGTATACTGCGTTCCTTTTGTGAAAAGCACGAGATTCCTATTGATTGGTTGGGTAAGTTGTTATTTTTAGAAACGTGCATCTTCTCCACCACATGTAGTATACAAAATACATAGCCACATTCCCAGGCCCACGTGCACGTTTCATTTAGCTAGCCGTGGGCCTTGGTATTTTTTCTCACATGTGTGACGCGTAGGGTAGGAGGAGGTGCAATTATGTAAGTTAAATCATGCGTGAAAAAGTACCAGGCTCTCTAGTGCAAAACACGCAGAGAGCCTGCGTGGGGACGAGGTGACAAAACACATAAAAAGTGACGTGAACTTGGTACGGCTTGGGGTTAGCTGTCTTTGGGCTCTGCTGCTTAAATTATACAGCATGTGATTGCATTGTAACTTTCACCTTCTAGGCTTTCCAGCATGTACATTGTGAAAAACCGTCACTACAAGCTTTAAAACCTGCTACCTTCTTTTTACAGCTTCGTGACACGGAAACATTATTTTGCGAACTCGTAAGCGAATGTGACGCCATCATAGCGCAGACATGATACTGTATTATCTAAATTACTAGAATTCTGGGAAATTAAGCACATGTGCAAACAGTGGATACCAGGTCACTCTTCAGGGAGTGTGGCCTGGGGACGAGGCTAATCACAGCTCTTTGGAAAATCAGTGCTAATAATGTTACTGTGGACTGGTTGGTATATAGGCCCAAGCAGCCACTTGATGTGGCAGATCCGAGATTGAATATCGAGCAGCTTATAGTCACTGCCAGGAGAGAAGCGCTTCTGAGTTTCTGTAGTAAGATAGCTTGCTACCATAATAGTAGCAGATCGAAAATTACAGGTTCTTTTACTATGATTAGAAAGCCACAGCAGTTGCAGTAAGTCAGAATCAGATTGATTTCTAGTTCTCCACTTGCTTGTATACGTATATTGCCTCTGTACTACTTCTCACCATGTAACTAGATGCATACTTTGTCTGATTCCTGAGCACATGGCCCTATCAGATTATCGCTTAGCCTCGACCCCAGGCTACACCCCCTGAAATATACTGGCCTGGTATCCACTGTGTGATCGAATTGCTATATATACGGAAAAGTGTCAGTAAACCATCTTAGCTGGTGACGGTTCTGAGGTATTCGCTGAAAAAGCAATCTCAGCGCAGGGGTTCTTTTAGGTGGGGACATTGCCCCCCCACCCCCCACCCCCCTTGGAAACTCTGTGCCCCCCTTGGGGATTTCAACCCTTTAAAAGTGAATACTGTTCACTATACGCACGCCCCCCACACACACACACCCTCAAATGTCTTTCGACGTGTTGTTGCCCCCCCCCCCCCTTACGGATTTTCCTCAATGAACCCCTGCAGGGGGTATAAAATTTCTTATGGGAAGTGGGGATAGTCATACACACTGTATAGGACTGACCCCCTCCTCCATACTGCCCCTCCATTAGTCAATCTCGTAAAGGAAGCCTTGGGGCCATCAAATTTACCTGTTGCCCATGTACCAGTTTGAACTTTCATAGTATCAATTTACACTCTGTAACATGTGATCAAATCTAAGAGTCCCTTAAAACTTTCAATCCGTGAATAATGTATGTCTGCATGTAAACAGGTTTCATTAGAGGGGTTTTCCCCCAGAATTTTATTGAATTACTAGGCTACATGTATAATGCAGGACATTGATGGGCGGGCCTGAGGAATGCATATATATATGAGAGTAGAATAATATTGTGTTCAGTATGGAGCACATCAAAGGGAATGTAAGATAATATTGCAACCTTAATTTATGCAAATCTCTGCTACTTTCTGTTGACACAGTAGTCTAGTAGTAGTCTGTTCTGCTCTGTCTGGCTTCTGTTGACCATGTCTGGTATAATTTTGAAAACAACCCATGTGACTGTTGTATCCATTGTATGTGGTATGGCCTATTTGCATGATTACATACATCATAAAGATTTGTGGCACCTCCATTGAACATGTGTGGGAAACAGAATTTAAACTGCAGCTAAAAAAAATTAGTTGAGTGTCTTTTAGGTATACAGCAATAAATCAAGTGTGAGATTATCTTGAGTGGGACTCCACAACATGACAGAAACCATAAACCTGAGCCACTTCAGTGAACGATGGGAACGAACTGTCAGATGATTTCTGGTAGGCTTTGGCTCCAGTACAGTTCCAGGCAGTTTGCTAGAGAAGGGCAGTGTAGGCCCAAAATAAAGCCGTGTTAATAGCTTTAAACTGCAGTTAGAGGCAGCTGCTGACCTGCAAGGATTGACTAACTTGTTGGTACTTTCTGTGGCTAGGTGGCTTTAACGTTGTACTTGGGTAGTCTCGTATCCAGGCCTTCCCTCACAGTTTTTTTTGCAGCTAATCCCCCCCCCCCCCCCCCTCTCCCACGGAATTTTGAAGTTGACATTTTCTGATACTTAGTAGTTCATTAGGAGCAAATTTCCAGCCTCTTTGGAGTCACCAGAAGCACACTCAGAGCATGTAAATTTCCTGGGGGAGCATCCACCACACCCCCTAGGGAGCGTGGCTCTATGCACATCATTTTTCCCATCCCCACCAAAAAATTCTGTATGAAACCCGGATTTCAGGTAGTTTAGCCTAAACTCTATCCACTATACTGATTGAGTATACTTGAAGTATTTACAGCTGCCACTCTGTCCTTCCCATACATTTTGAATGGAGGTTGCTGTAAATCTTATCCCAAGCCCTGCACGAGACATAATCATGCAAGACAGCTGTTCATGACGTACTTTTAAGTAATGATGTAAGAGTCTTCTCCATCGTGGAGTCGGGAGATTACCCTCATTCCCAGGCTCCACTACCCAGTATTTTTTTGCACAATGTAAGAACCTGCCTTCCTATGGCCACGTGGCAAAAGTGACACTGCTCAGATTACACAAAATACATGTAACCTACATGTATGCATGACAATACATTCCTCTTGTATCTGTAGATGACTCTCAGGAAGCTGCTGGCAGTGGTGTTGCCGATCAGGGACCAGAGATTGCTGGGGCAGCAAATTCCACTGTTCCTAAGCCACCTGATGACGAAGCTGTCAGGACAAACATGTGTACTGAAGGTATGTACTTGTGAATTAAATTAGCTCATTGCAGGTGGTGAGCCACTTTAGTGACCATTACATAAACATTGCTCCATGCTTCTTATGACGACTGTAAGTTCATAGTACAGCCAGGAAGAGGCAACCCCTTCCTTTATTAGTCATTAAATAATGTAACTGTGCCAAAATACGTGAAGTTTATAAAAGAATAGATATTATGGGAAAAATATAATGATGATTAGCTGTGGCTATACATGCTAGCTACACGAGCAACAAGAAACGAAACAGACCAGCTGAAATTTGAAGCTGTGCTCAGCAACTAAGCCTTGGCGAATTATGCCAGCATAATTTTAGGCATAATATAAAACATGCAGTATAGTACAGCTTGCTGAGAATGCTAGGTACTGACTCTTTTTCAGCCTCTGGAACAGAGTCAGGTACTTCAGGTTCGCTGCTAAGCTGAGTACTTTGCATACCTCGTTCACTAGAACTGTACGCACATAACAACAAATTTATACCACGACCACGAAGAGGTTTAGCTCATATGCAGTACCGCTCACGAGCAACTTGTCGGTCCACGCGTGTCCACTCGCGAGTGACTCAAAAGCGACATGCATGTGTGTGTTCACTAACTCGCGTGTGTGTGCGTATGTACACGCGAGTACACACGAGTGCGCACACTTGTGCGATGCCAGTCAAACACTTGTGCTTTGCCGAAATTAATGCAAATCACGCTCACTCGTTCAGCCTGGCTCTTTTTCTTCGTTTCAGTTGCTACATGTAGTTTTATTTTGCAACTAGTAAATCACGCATCGTTTCGAGTTGCGATCGCGATTCGCGAGTGCACTGCGTGTGCGAGTATTTGCATGTGCGTGTGCATGTACTCGTGTGTGCGAGTGCGTGTACTCGCGAGTGACACGCGAGCGACTCGCGAGTGCTGTTAACTTACTCGTGAGCGGTATTGTACACTAGGAGGGCGAAGTCCGAGTAGTGTATCTTCTAAACCTCTGAGTGGGAGTGGTATAACCGGTTTGTACCGCAGCAATGAGCATGGTGTATGAGTTTTTGCCACCTAGTGTATCGCTGAGCTTGCAACTTTGGTCAGCAGGCCAGCTGTCTTCTGGCAGAGGAGGTCGGTCACGGTCGACCTTTAGTAATCAAGGTCGCCCAATGATTGGTTAGTCACGTGACAAGTAGAAGACTAAAACAACAGTTCTTCTGCAGTAATACTGTTTTTTGAAGGGCTCGGCTTCTAGATTAACTATTCAAGAAGGACAGCCATGCCTGAATGAACAATTTACCTCCGGGGCACGGTGGAGATATGAGTGGTCTCGAGTAGCTGCCCATAATAGCCGCCTTAGAATGCATAATAGCACTGCTTCGGTAGATAGTTACATGTAGCGGCAAAAAGCCTCCGAAATAGCCAATGCAGCAAATTTCATCACCAAACTGCTAGTTACAAGTCTACACAGTGGTCGCTCCTGTCTGCCATTCCGAGCTCCACAGGGACAGCCGGCTTTCTGCCACCAGAGCCAACCATATCTATGAGCCAACAAAGGCCTCCTATTTGTGAGGGGAAAACTGCCAGCAATAATTTTTCTTCCTTGCAAGTCCATTCAGGCCAGTGGAAAACAGGCGAAATCTTTGATTCTTTCCCTATGGTGTTTGCAATACGGCTCATTAGTGTCGATCATGTGCAATATTGCATTTTGATTGCATAAGTCACATGATTTTAATGAAACCTAATTATGAAAGGTCAACCATGGCCGACCTCGTCTGGTCTTCTGGGATATACACTGCAGGCAGTCCCTTTGAACTATATGCCTGCTGTGGTACAATTAAAGTCAAAACACTTGTTTTAGGTCAAAGGGGGCCATTATGCAAAGTACACACAGGAAGCATAATCATTGCATTTCCAGAAATTGCTGGCATGGCAAACTTTGAGCATAATAAGCCTTTTGTTGTGGGCATGTCCCGTAATTGAACGTGACGTTGCATCGTGGGTACACTCTTGGAATACACTCCTGCGCTATCTTGGAGTACTTCACTATTGTGGTCAATGGGAAATGAGGCCTCATTTACTAGAGCATGGCCGTTAGAGCCATAAATCTCTTTTACTCTGGTGCCTGTCCATGTAATGTTATACAATGTATACTTTTCTCTCCTTGTACCCATTGCAGACTCTCTGTCTACCAATGCACATCTTCCTGTGGGTCGACACCCTCAGTCATCATTCAATGCAGAATTTCAAAATGGTAAGTGACCTATACACATGCTCCACTCCAGACTCCATTGGAGCATAACGGAGCTGAATTATGCTTGCTACATTTGGAGCGGACTCCGCTATGCTACTGTTCCGTTATGGGAACAATTTTTTGACTCCTACTGTACAAGCTTTTACAGGCACCTAACCTTCATATTCGGGTGTTTGTGCAACCAATAAGACCCCCAAAGTTGCCAAAAATCATCGCTAAACTGGAAAAGTGGAAAGTAGCTAGACTACTAAATTTTGATATTCTTCTTCTTTTCCAGAGAGGCTAACTCAAATTTGGTTCAAGCAATCACCGTGGGTTTAGCACCAAACAAAAGCATGTTTCAGCGCGAAGGTCCACAGCGATACAGCATTTTCATAATTATATAACGGAACTCGAAGGCAATACACAGTACGTTCAATCTGCAGTTGGTCGCCATTTTAATAAATTTTGCTTACGCATGCGTACAGTATTATGTCACATGACATGCACTTGGCAGCAATGAGAAACCGCTGACTGTAGACCGTTTTACTAGAGAGTGTTGACTAGACCACTTAGTTTAGTGTACAGTACAGATCACAGGTAAGGTAACACGCGCGAACGTGTGACCCGCGTGTGAGCAGGCGTGCACATGTGAGTACTCGCACCAACGCTCGCGTGTAGTCGCACATCCACTCGCGAGTTATACCGCGAGCACTCGCGTGTAACTCGCGAGTGAACTCCTCCCCCGAGTGCACGTGAAGGAACCACGTGTGATTATCTGAGTTGACCTCTGAGACAGGTCAAGAGAGAGATCGAAGCGAGAGCTTGAGAAAGCAGTTGTTGACAGTAGCGAAAGACACAAAAAGTCACAGAAGAGTGCCGCGGACAGAGTAATGAGAGTTCCAGTGGGAGATGCGTGAGAGAAAACCGGTAGGAGCGATTTTTAAGAACGTACCGGCGACGAGCGAGAGAAGCTGGAGGGCTCGACTTCAGAAGGCCAAGAAGTAATACTGAGTAACGTTTTAAAGCCTAGTACTCTTGTTTCCCCCACTGTACTTTGTACTAGCTAGTTTCTTTATAGTCTCGCGGACCAGTCTCACTCGCCCGCGAGACTAGTTTCTTTACTGTACTCATGCATTGACTATAGAAAACTGAACAGCAGAAACTTTTAATAACAAAATATACAACTTGAGAAGCATGAACATACAGCAGAAGTGTATGCATAAACATTGAGAAGCATGAAACATGACTGTACAGCAGAACATATACAACTCGCGTTTGCACTCGCTCGCGCGCCATAATTACTCGCGTGTGTGTAAACTTACGAGTCCACTAAACACCACACGCGTGTTAATTACCCATCACTCGCGTGTGCATTGCCTCTCACACGCGTGTAAATCCCACGCTACTCGCGTGAATCTGTTACCTTACCTGTGATCTGTACTGTATCGGAAAGAAGGTCTACTTACTCTCGTTGACTAAACCGTTCGGCAATCCCGGAGACCGTTGACTAGCAAAACCGTTTACTGTGGTTATCGGACTAGACTGTTTATCCGGATTATTATCTGGACGATTATAGTACTTGGAATGTGCTTTATCATAAGAGTGAGTTGCTATGAGTTATACATGTATATAAACAATACAGGATATAACTGATAGACTAGACTAACCTTGATGATGTGCATTCAATGGAGTCAGTATCCACTTTGCTCTCACTGTAATATATGCCACCTACAATCCTTGCGCATATTATCTTGTAGTTGTGGTGACCTTTGAACTATAACTATTCCTGCTCACTAGCACTCCACAATTGTCAGGATAAAGGGGTATCTCCAAAGTATTTTGCTCACAAAAAGCCTTCTTTAATTGCTGTCTACAAGGATGTCAAGCAGGGTAATTTGTACATTTCTGGCCATGCTAGCACAGTACATACATTTCAACTAACGATAATGTCACAACCCTTACCCCCTCCTCCTCACATCACAAAGTCGTTATCTTCGGGAAAATAGTTTGCACACATCCCCTAGTAAGTGAACTTGTTATTTTATCGTATATCTTGTCAGGATCACTGTGTGCTTTATTGACATCCCCAACTGGAGAGCTGGAGATTATTAATTTCACCTATAATACTTGCATGCATTATTTTTATAAGCAAAAACTGACGGAAACCAGGATAAAAAAAAACATTTTTCAAAAAATGTAAAAAGATGTGGGGATGGAAATGCCAAAAAGCGTTCAAACAAGGTGTAGGGATAGCATAAACACAAACATAGCCCTATCCCTACATCTTTTTCACATGTCAACTGCAACATAAATAACTCTAATTTTAAATTAATTACAAGGGCTATGAATACTATCAGTATGGAAGGCATCACCAGGACAGCTTGATACAACACATGACAAATTGTATAGATTAGCACAACAGTGCTGCATGTCGTAACAGGAATAACTCGACAAATTGTATAGACCAGCGCAACAGTGCTGCATGCCGTAACATGTGAAAAAGATGTAGGGATGGGGCTATGTATTTAAACTTTGTGTGTATGCTATCCCTAAACCTTGTTTGAATGCTTTTTGGCATTTCCATCCCTACATCTTTTTACATTTTTTTGAAAATGTATTTGTTTAAAGTTAAAGCCAGACGAGCAGGACTGTAAACTGCTATTTGGTGCTTGCACATTTAGAATTTCTGGCTCAGCAAAACCTGTGGTTAGAGTGGAACCTCTACTTAACAGAAATTAGCTTATTATAATGCACTAGTCTTGAGATTAACTCTGTCACCAAAAACAATGGTAGCTTGCAGTATCATGTATATACATTGGGAAAATGTGCTAAAGGTGACTTAAAAGGTAATTGAAAGTGACAGCTGATATACTAATATAATCACTGGAGCGATAACCTACTAATCTTTTACTACTCATACAATAGAATGAGGGTGCAGTTGAAGTGCACGCACAGTCATGATATGCAAATAAGGTCTATACGTAGGTAGCCATGCAAATTGTACACAGATTTATCTATTGTAGTGAAATAGCTCTTTCAAAATCTAATGCCGGCAATGTGCAAGGTTAAGGTTAAGCCCAACCAGCAGTATTGACTCCATGCATGCATGCACCTACTTTATCCGGTAGTCATGGCAAGACACGATGCCGTATAACGTCAAAGGAATTGTGAGTGAAGAATCTCTTGCTGCAAGTTTTAGGACTGTCAGGTCGTTTGTAGGTCTAATTCTACAAGTAGCTGTACAAAACTTTCTTCTAAGGTCTTTGCAGTTCCTAACATCAAGAATGGAAATTTATTGGCTACTCTTGTGTGTATGGGGCTGAAAGTATAATAACTGAATAACAACCATTACATGTGCGTCAAGCTTAGAACAATAAAGCAATGCCTGCAACTGCAGCCTAGAGAGCAAAAAGTGTAACTGCAGTTTCGGTAAGATATTCTGGAGAATTTGTAAACAAGTGTATTTTGGGGAGGTAAGTGAAAGTAGTTGCTTTTCCACACAACAAATGCATAAAGTAACAATTTGCTTACAACTGTGGCTTCTCCAGCCTCGTTGCTTTTTGTGTTGTATGTGCTTTGAAAAGGTCAGCTGCCTTCAAAATGTCAGTCTCAGTAATCCTTCCAGTTTAAAAAATCCATTAAAAATGTTGTTTGGCAGAATATCAGTGATTTCAGTATGTTGATGGTGATTTGGTCAGTACAGTGTGTGTTCCAGTGACTGCTCTACATGTGGAGAGGGAATGTGCACCGAATAAAATCCCACCATTGTCTGAGTAATTACATTGTGATAAACTGTACGCAAGGACATGGTGTATCATTGTGGGGGCATAAGCTCTATGAAACATGCAGTGTTCAAATCGATACTCACGCATTACTGGAGTCTTGCTACTATTGGTGGCCCTGGAGGTCACTCCACATTCCACGTTCCAACACTACATTCCTATAGCTCTCACTCCTCGATCCAATAGTTCTCATTCCAATAACTCTCATTCCAACAACCGTCTACTCTGTGACATCCATGCTTAAGCAGATGGCATACTAGCTGGACTGTCAGCAGCAGAATCCATAAGGGAACTGCAATCCTGCCGGCAGCCATCCTTGTTAAGATATCCCAATTAAAGGGCATTCTAATGATATCACTTAGTGAGAACTTAGAGTGAGAACTATTGGAATGAGAATTATTGGAACAAACGAAAGTTCAAAGGTTAAAGCTTATACTCTCTTGAGGAGTGAGGCAAGGATGTAAGTCCGGCCCACGAGAAGAGCTAGCTATTGGAATGAGGAGCAAGAGCTATTGGAATGTGTTATTGGAACGTGGAACGTGGAGTGACCTCCAGGGCTACCACTCCTATATAATATTATGTGAATGCATAAGTGACCAAATTGCAAGAGGCCTCAGGACTTACATAGTTCAGAGATTAAATGATGCCGGGGGTTCCCACGGAGACCCAATGTGAGAACGATGTCCACCATCCACTGTTCACTCTTACAGGCTCGAATGTGCCAAATGTCTATGTGTGGCTCACTCAGGCTTACCCACCCCCCCAAAAAATAACTGAATTTGACTGACCTCCCTCCTCTCTCCAATATTTCTCTGCAGTACGCTAAATTTTGCACTTGGATAGGTTACACTAAGCATGCAGCAAAGTACTGACTCTATATTATTGTTATTTTCTGATGCTTTTAAGTTAGCAGTCATATTTTTCCAGAACAGGATTAACATCTACCTAGCTATTACCACACTGCCGTCTAGGCATGCAACACAAACCAAGCTAGCGCGATATACAAACTTCTCGTAGCTGCCAATGTGCACGTGTCTACAGTAGCATGGTAACACAATGACATATATCTTCGCCACACAACATACCGGCCAAAAGTGTAGAAGAAATCTTTTTACCAGCCAAGGGTATACGAAGAGCACCTGAGCCAATAAAAAAACTTGGATGGGGAGGCCTTAATTGGATCATCATTACCTCTCCAGTAGCTGCATTCTAGAAGTGATTCATTGCCCATTTTAATTTGTACATAACAATGTTAAGCTAATTAATGTATGCAAACAGGAAGTGGAGTCAACACTATGATGTAGCTTTCTTTCCAAACTTTTTTTTTATTCAGAGCATCCAAAACTGGACGAAGCAACTCCCCACAGGGAGAGAGAAGCTACTCTCAGTAGAGAAGTTGTCCCCTCGCAAGTTTCTGAGGCTGGTGATGTTGAACCTTTCACAATCCATGCACAGCAATCAGCTGAAGGTTAATATTACACCACGAATGTAGCGGGAGTGGTGAAGGGCAACCTTAGTATTACAGATCACTTTATAATTACCCTGTATATATTGAAGAATAAGAAAACGTATGTCTAGTTTCTGTAAGGAGTTATGGCCAAAACCGAATTATAACCAGTTTTATATAGAGGTGAACACTTTTCAAGTAGTGTAAAATCTGTTTTTAAGCTTCTCTACAGATAAGATTCTGGTGGTGTAGCAGTAACATCCTTGACTGCTAAACCAGTCAGGCCCTGCAGACCAGGGTTTGAATCTTGGCAGGAGCATTTTTTTCCTTTCTTTTTTTATTATTTTTTTTACAAACAAATATAAGTTTTACATGAAGTAGGAGTCACAGAGGTGTGAAACATATACCATTGTGATCCTTGGGGAACAAATAAGAAAGCGTATGTGAAGCTCCTCTACTGTGAGGAGTTATGGCCAAAACAAAACTATATACATTTTACATGTCTCCTTATAATGGGGCCCCTACAAAGCATGTGGTCAAAATGGCGTCTCTGGTACATGCATGCCGTCTTCGAACTGAGAGCACACGAAGTGTCAGAGATCTGGGCAAGTTTACCACATATGTTTACTAAGGAAGGCTTACTACAGCTCCCAGGTTAGTAGAGTTTGTGTAGCTTCTGTATGAGTAGAGATACATATGAGCGCTATTAACGGATGGCACGATCGAGTGATACGCTTGCAAGTTTCGAGCAGCTGACCTCGTATCTCCACTCACCCGCAGCAGCCATGGCTGATTCTTGAAAAGATGTTGCAGACAGAGACAGCAATCTCCCAAAGACCGGTCGCTTTTTCGTAGCTTCTCCAGCGGCACATAGTTCTGGGTCAATTGTTATTTTCGCGACAGGCTGACTCGCGACCCGTCTGGCCCCGCCCAAGTCGCGTGATTCAAATACATCCGTTTCTACTTGACCGCTGTACTTTACACATGGCAGAGTGATTAACCTCGAATACTTATAAAGGAAGGACTGCTACAGGCCTAATGATTGTAGTATCTGTGTAGTGTGTGTGTGTGTGTGTGTGTGTGCTTTAGAGAGATTGTTGGGGGAAGAAAAATAAATGGCTTAGGGTTGTGGCAGGGGACCTGTCAATTGCCATATGAGTCACAACCAGAAACTTTTAATTTTCATCTAAGTTATTGATAATCTCAAGAATGACCCATTCTTTTAGTGTAAACAAGTACGTATACATGTAGTTATATAGTATTTCAGAGCTGGTCATCAGGAGAGTACCACAGACTGATCATCGAGCAGCCACAGGTTTCGGCCCCTTTAACCTCTCGACCTGTGACTGTCTACAGAAAGGGCGGGGCCCCTCTCACAGCGTAGAGTCCAGCACGTGGTAGATTTGAGATCTCCAGTTTACACGCTTTATTAAGGCGCTTGTTTACTTCTTACATAGTACCGTTCGTTGTTAACTATAGCTACCTATATCATTAGTGGTTATGCTTGCAGGCAGTAGGCTAAAGTAAGGATATGAGGTCCATTTTGTCCCGGCATCAGATGGTCTGGTTCTTGCCATTTGGTTTCTGCTTTCTGGCTAGACAGATAAATAAGAGTGTGTATACCAATGACTACATGCTGATTTACATGCCATATTACAGATGTAGTTGGATTTAATCTTGCTTGAAACTGTTTTGTTGATGCTTATGTCATTGTTTATCTTTTGTGGTTACTACTTGTTGCAAGCAATTAGTAAGAATTCATTTTTAGCAGAGCTTTGCATACTGGTACTTGCACATGTAGCACACACACAGCGACACCACAAGGCAGTTTCCCGGGTACGAGTGAGGCAGTGCTACGAATGTGTATTGTAGCTTTGCATTTCACACAGAAAATTTTTTATACTGCACATTTTTAGCACTCAGTAAGCACTCTCATTGCCATTTCAGTTTTGAATAACAATTACGGCTTACCATGTGAGCAATTCCCAGAGCACTGCAGCTTCTGTGGTGGCATTTACAACACGCGTTATAGACTCGTGCAGTCTCAAACCTGCTATAACCCTTTCGATCAAACACTGAGTTCCCCAGACACAGAGCACAATTGCCCAGGCAGGCCCGGATGTGGCTACACCACTACCACAAGGTACCTGCTATCAATGCTAGCGACAATTTCATCTACTTGCTTTGAGCATCAGTTACTTATGAAACAAACGCTAGATACTGTGTACATTTTAAACTTTTTACAAGCAGCGATGCTCCATTTCAGAAGAGCTCTTCTAAACTAATGAAAAACAAATTGGAGTGGAATTCTAATAATTAGCTGCACCTATATTCCAGGCACAGATCTGTGTGACCCCTTACCAACTTGCCAGGCCCTCCTCTCTCTTCGATCCGACTGGGCGTATGTGGAGGGTCTGAGTTCGAGACTAATAGGTGGCATGGTCGACTGGTTTTGATTAGCCCATCTTGTCTCTTCACTCATCCATGCCACTGGCATGGCTCATTCTTAGGTACAAGAGATAGTGCACCTACCTGGAAGTCAATTGAAAGCCTCTTTGCTTTGTGTATGTGCAGTAATTACACTTTTAGCTACACCCATTATTTATTATAGTTATGCGCATCTCTACTCACCTGCCATACTTTACACTTGGCAGTGTGATTACCCTTGATGTAAAGTAATGGTGTACCTCACTAGCTTCCCAATATGTCAGTGAGTGTATCTGCCAGAATGACAGTCATTCTGACCAATTAGATTTCAGCATTGCGGGTATTTAACGGGTCATACCTACTGCGGGGGAAAATATACCCTAATTACTTACGTGAAGTGGGTACCCGATTCCGTTCCAGTCGTTCAAATGTTCAGAAAGCTGTGGTAGGGCCGGTGGCTAGGGGAGCCTAGGCAAGACATATAGCTTTTTTTGCCAATAAATCAATGTGGGATAGCATAGTGAGCTACTGGTCTCCGTCTGTAGCTGGTTTTGTTGTATTTTTGTGTGTCTGTACACTGCCAGCCTACTGTTTTATGCCGAAATGGTGATAGGTTCGTACTAGACGGATTGCTACCGTGGCTTGTAGCTGTTGTTCATGTTTGCTACCATTGCTGGGAGTGTTTTGCCATGTGTACCTAGTATTTTGTGTCTTGAAAGCTTGCCAGCCTACCGTTTTGTGCTAAAATTGTACTAGGCTCAGGCTAGATAGGTAGCTAACGTGCCTAAAAGCTGTTGTTCATGCTTGCTACAATTGCCAGGAGTGTTGCACTTACAGCTAGTATTTTGTGTCTTGAAAGCTTGCTAGTTAGGCAGTTTACCACGTTGTACCAAACAGCACCTTTCAAGCTTCTGGCAAGCTGTAGCTTGCCCTACAGTTATCGATGCTCTGGCAAATCTTGTCAGAACGACTTAGGCATAGTACAAGATAGATAGATTAGGGTGTATGACCCGTTATCTACCTTGGGAAAAATGATCTACCTTGGAAGCCTCGAAAGTATCTCTGGCTTCGCCCTCGGTACTTCCTTGGTTTCCACGTAGCTCAGGAGTCCAGCAGTGTAGGTATGAGACCAGCGTGCAGAACACGTACATAGAGCTACATGTACAATACATGGCATTGAGCTCACGCGAAGATCTACTAGATACATGCAAATATTTAGAAGTTTACATGACATTCAGAGGAAGAGTGATTTGCAAAGAATGAGGTCTGGATATACCAAGTTCTCCACACTAGCCATCAGCATTTAGTGCTCTTTGGAAATAAGAATGTTGTGCTGAGATCATTTCAGGCATCTTGGTTTCGTCAGTAGGAATTTTTCCAGTTGTGTTGCGTGATTTAGTAAAATGTATATTAGTATATATAATTATGTAATAATGCCCCCACAATTAGCTTCCTTGGAGTATTCACTCAACTGTCTACCCCATAGCGCAGCATATGATAAAATATTCCAGGCATTTTCCTGCTTTAGGTGTAGGACTGGGAATGCCTCCTACATAGTACTTATTTCAAATATATTAGTAAATTCACCTAACTGGTATGAACACAGCATGTTCATTATCTTTAGGTACTGATCACGTTTTTTTTTTTACAGTGATGGAAGACTGCAGTTGCATAATTGAAAAATATCCATATGCAATGGGGCTGATTGTGCTTTTTGCCTGCTCAATTGCAGCACCATTCTACAGTCTGCCGGAAGTTCCTGGTGTTGAAAAAGGAGTTAAAATGATGGCAGACACTTTTCGTTATCTTGGTTATGCTGTAATGACCCTTCCGAACAACCTAACTTGCTGGCAATTTAAGGCTGTCATTAAGGAATTATCAGAGGTTGAGTATCCACAACCATATCGCCGGTTAGTTGTATATTATAATGGACACGGTGGAAATGGCAAAATCTATACTCCAGATGGATTTGTGAGGCTTGAGGACATTACCAAGCCACTTTCTCCTAATCAGGCTCCACATCTTGAAAGTGTGACCAAAATCTTTATCCTTGATACATGCAGTTTAGATAAAAAGAGTTTTGCAGACTGTATTTTCCCCAACTCTGTATTTGTGTTTCCTGCGTTACCTGGATACCCAGCATTCGCTGAAGATGATGACTGTGGGCTACTAACCCGTCATCTGTCCCCTGCCCTCCGCTCCAGTCTCAAGTCAATTGGTGATGTAATAACTGATGTTACGGCAGCAATAACTAATCAAATACAGAACAAGCCTCAATGGCGCCTACAAGTTCCTTCAGAGTCTCAGCCAGTGCTATGCCAATCACTGGAAGCTCATGTGTGTCTACGAAAAGAACGATTAGCAGCATGTACGTTCTCTGATGCATAGTTTTATTAATTAATTACAAACTTGTGTAATGTTATTACTACTTCCATTTTCTACAGTGACACCCTCAGTAAAGGTGCATAAACAAGGGCCCACGTTTACATCTCTTCTTGTTTTCTTACCGCCTATTTCAAAACAGTTCAATTTTGACCGTCTATCTATACAGCATAAGAGCCAAGAATCA
This sequence comes from Phakellia ventilabrum, assembly GCA_963921505.1. NCBI lineage: Eukaryota > Metazoa > Porifera > Demospongiae > Axinellida > Axinellidae > Phakellia > Phakellia ventilabrum. The sequence continues at coordinate 3,970,595 of OY997386.1, read as the reverse complement.
GAGCAGTGGATACCTGTAGAAGATGTCACTCAACTTTCAGAAGTGGAGTATGTTTGTACCTTAAAACCTGAAGAGAATTATACAATGAAGGTAGTTGCTCACTACCCAGGAGAAGAGATCAGCAGTGAAGACGTGCAAGTTCAAATGCCGACAGGAGGTCAGTTGTTTTTACATCTGTTTTGTTGCAAGTGAAGGGTACATACTATTATAGGTACTGTTATGCAATAAGAGGCCTGGAATATTGAATGCTGGGGGGCTTTGCTTCATAGGGACACTGAGCATCTGTAATAAAATTCTATCCTTGTTCCAATTTTAAGCCTTGTAACACAATGGGTAGAAGAAAGGCTCAGACTACAACACTACAGCTATACAATTGGAATTCAAAGCATATAATGTAAGTAATCAATAATCAGACACCAGCAATAAATGGACATGCTAGTACCAAATGCACAAATTACTGAAAATGGGTAGGACCTTTATTCAATACTGCAGACCATCACACTCTGAGTTTCAAGTATGGTGCTGCTCACCTGCTTGGGAAAATAGCTCACACAGCATTGCCTCCAGTTTATTCGCTGCTGTGTTTTATCATCAATAATGCCAGTAGGGGCATATACAAACAAGACTGATATTTCATATCTAAAAACCGGCCGGGTGTTTCTTTACACAAATCATTCAACTGAAGGTTGTGTTCAGCAACAGGTTAGTCTTAGCTTAATGCAGCTATATATATAGTTGTAGAATGGATCAGACAGTCACATCATGTAGCGCTTCCAGCGAAATTGCTGACACAGCAATTTCATAGTGCGCTTCCAGTTAGCAAATCTTACCAAGACAGAACTATTATCGCTACCTACCACTCTTTCACCATCTACGCAACACAAAACTAACCTAGCTTGATGTACCTTGGCCTATTGAGCCTGCAAACTTTCAGTAGCTTCCACTGCACTCGTGGCTATAGTGGCATAGTAACGTAATGACGTGATTTAGCGCACGTGATATTTGCGGACGAACACACACACAGACAGAAAACATGAAAGCAATCTTAGGACCAGCCGGGCGCATGCTGTTAAAAAGATTTGAATATCCTATGTTAGTATGCAGGCAATTGTTCTAAATATGCAAGCTAAAGCCAGGCTACGTATGAGCCTAGGTGTCAGCATAGGTTGCACAATTCGTTGTTACCTTGCATATTTGCATTCAAACAAACAATACGACAATTCAACACCTTCTACATGTCCCTGCTGACATGACTGATGCAACGGATGCACTGAATATGTGTATACCACTATACCTATCCGATAATATGTATGCAAGGCAGTATTAGACACTTGAAGAGAATGATTGATAGTGATACATATACTTGTAAAAGTGGCGAAAAGCGTTTTGAGACTCTATTGTTTGGACAATGACACACACATAAATATGTGGGTGTTGAAATAGTATTTGAATCATTAGACTTACCATATTATCACCCAGTATAAAGCTGTCATTAGTAATAGTAATTAATAATTAAAGTAATTGATAATTAGACCCCAGCAATAATATTGAGTGCACATCCAGCTGGTAAAACTGGCATTCAATCAGCAAAATAGTATCTAACGGGGGGTAGGACAAGATCACGTGTGCAAGCAAGCACCAGTACGCAAGATGTAGCAGTAACTCTCTTGAAGAGCTTTAGTTGTGTTTGATGCCGACGTGATAGTACCTCAAAGCTGAAGAAACGTCTCTGGAAGTAGCTTGAGTCTATGCGTGGTGGTAAAGCATGGCATGGGCATGCATTCTGAACCTGGCATGCAACACTCACCGTTATATGTACTAGAATGCGACTCTTCTCCTGCATCTTTGTACTTGCCATTGGAAGGTAAGTAAACCCATGGATTGAACCCCATTGAGCCCCGCTGTTGTAGCGAGTTACAGCACAGTTTTTTTCTAGCTAACTTAGTATCTTAGTCGTATAACTCCATATTTTTGTGTGCACGAGACAATGGAATGCAATTACCTGCACGTGCACATGAGGCTTGTCCTAACCCCCCTGAGTATCTACTGTTTCTGGTGGTCCACAGTTATAGCCTCGTGTTTTTTCAACGTGCGAAAATGCTGGGCAGCGGAGCCAAGGAACAAGGCTACAACAGTTTATGAAAGCTTAGAATGGCTTCTCAAGCTATAGAAAGTTGCAGGTGGGGCTTGTAAGGAGGGCCTACATGTATATAGAAACCTTACAAGTGTGGTCGTTATTTTGTAGCCAATGCTCTCCCCTCTGGCATAGGTGAGAATCAAGATCAGAAGTCACTATAAATTATAGTCATTCACAATAACATTATGCTCCCTGCACATTGGAATATATTTTTTGCAATTACAGAGGCCTTTATGTTAGGACTTACAACTTTCATTAATTAAGCCAACAACCACATATCAAATAAAAACTACAAGTGTATATGTAATAATTTAATTATAGCCTTTACCATAGAATTTCCACTCTTAGTGAAACCACAAGTGGAAACAGATATACTCCGAAAACCAACGTCTGCAACAGTAACTGTCTCTGGTCCAAACCAAGATGATAAGTACTCCCTTGAGAGCCTGTCAGTACAGCTTCAAGAGGAGGGGAGCCAGACACCGCCAATTTCAATGAATCTAGATGATCTAAAAGGAGGACCTGCAACCTTTGCAAATCTTTCACCCTCAACTGAATACATAGCCACGGCCACTGCAACCTATCCTAATAATACAAGAGTCAATAGCAATCCGAAATATTTTTCAACATCGAGTTATCCCTGGTATAAAACCAAAAGAAATATTTTATGCTTCATCATGTTTCTGTTGTCCATCGCCATTGTGGGAACATTTTTAATCTTTCTTATTCTATTTCAAAACATTGATGTACCAGCTGTCTCAAAGCGTGGCATTTCAGGGGATACCATTGTAGTTTCTGACTTTAATTCATTTGGACTTGCTTCTTTTAATGTCACCGAGTGCCCAGGGCATGGTGATTATCCACATCCACTAAGCACCTCTTTAGTATTGAAGGGAAATATTGTCAAGCATGTGATGAATGACACATACACCACAAATCGCACAACTATGTTTAATCCTCCCCGTATGAACATACTTCAAGATGAGTACTTCATAGATGGCTCTTTAATAGAAGTGGACATTTGTCTTAGTAGTCCTAAGCAACAGACTGCAACTGTTATGGCTTATATATTTAACAACCTCGACAACAATGATGAATTTCTTAGTAATCAATCGGATGGAAATTCATCTTTATATTCGTGGACCCTCCCCGTTGGTTCTGCTAGCCAGGCAATCTGCACACAAGTGAACTACTCTGTTCCTGATCCAGCTTACTATTATTTGGTATTGAGTGAGTACGCACAGGGTAACCTGACATATAGCTATAATGTGCAGCTTAATGTGGTTTACATAAACATATCTGATTATGAAGAAAGTGAATACCGCTGTAACTCTTTGCCAGAAATACTATCCTGCTCTGCTGAATTTAACGAAAGTAATAGCCTGAAAGGAAAGGATTACATTCTGGTGACATATATCAATCCTGTTTATGAAACACTTCCTCCTGATACTCATGTCTGTGCCTCGTTCAAGAAAAACAAACTATTTACAATCACCATTCCTGCTATACTTGGTCCTTTATCTTTGTTACCAATAATAATTGTTATAATCATTCATTTTTATCGGCACAAAATGTATCCAGTTTCACGTAGAATGGATAATGTCCTTTATCAGATACTTAACCGTAATGATACGCCTTAAATTGTATACATGAATGTTATAATGCACTACAATCATCATTCCTACTATACTTGGTCCTCTATCTGTGTTACTAGTAATAATTATAATCATTCGTTTTTTCTGGTACAAAAGGTATCCAGTTTTACGTAGAATGGATTATCAGTTACTTACTACTGTCAGTGACAGCAGTAATTTGTATACACGAATATGATAATGTCACTGAGTTGTATACATGATGGATGTAATAAATTATTTTTGGATTATACTTTTTTATATCTGCTTTATACATCATTATGCCTATGTAAATTTTGTGTTCACTTTAGTAATGTTTTTGAGACAGTAAATTATTAATATTTGTACTACAGTGCGTAGGCGTATCAAAGGTGCCGACCGCCGTTTATACAGCAAGTGGCGTGTATGGTAGTTAGATGGCGCCGTCTAACGGGTATCTGTAAAAGCTGGACTCTGGACTAGGTCTAGATTTTGTTTTAGTTCTGCCGCCAATAGCTGCTTAGAGTTCTGAGATGTTAGTACCTTCAAGGAAATTGACTGTATGGAGGCCGCGAAGCTAGATGCTATGACGTCAATCCACAATTTCATTCCGCACGTGATAGAATTCTATTTTGCGTACGTAAATTAAAGCAGCAGTGGCTACGGTTTCACGGTCTAGGATCACCTGTAGTGCTCGCTAAGAGTTTCTGTAAGTTCATTAAGTTGCCAAACCTTACTGTGCCATGTTTTCCAGTGTCATCTGGTGGCTGAAAACGCTACAGACGCAGCGCAGAAGCAGTGTTGAAAGCCGTTCGATACTGGTAAGCGGGTAGCTACAAATCAATCAAATTTTTATTAGAGTGACATGCCCATATATATAAAAACATATAATGATATGGTACCCAAATGAATAATATTATGCCTTATGAGTGATACAAAACCGAAGAACGTATTTTAAACATTTTATATAAACATTTAGCAATTAGCTAAGTTCTGGGAACATATTAATATATATAGAAGTTTATCAAAAGGGTGAAGTTGCATGAATGAAGGGTCTGTTTGTGTGAATATATAGTAATTTATTCCTTTCTTGGTTAAGCGTATTACAAACCATAACAAAATGAAATTCATCTTCAATAAGACCCGTATTACAAACCAGACAGACCCGCTTCTCCAGGGGAACCTTAGGAATCCGGTAACGCCCGGTCTCCGCCCCCAAGGGCAGACACCCAGCCCGGAGCGAAGCCATCACCCACCTTGGCCCAGGATCAAGCGGGGACAAGACAACTGGCAGGAGTGGGTGCAGCCTTAAAAAGTTTGTAAAGCTTCAGCTTACCACCTGATTCTGAGTCTTTAGTGACTGGTTTGTGTAATATTTCAATCCATCTTTCATTAGCAACCCTAAAAATTCTATCATTTACGAGATGTAATATCTGATTAAGACAGTTAACGGGAGGATTACAGGTGGAATAAACTTCTGGTAACTGCAAACAAGTAAGTAGCTTCCTACCTTGCCAACACCAATTTTTTATTTTATCACCTTCAGCAAGTCATGTAAAAACTTTTTTACTTATCCTATTGGGTTCTTGAGAACGGGTTCGAAGCCACCATTTAATAATTGGTAAATTGGGTATATTACATGTGGCAGTCCTGGGTAGAAAATGACCGTTGTGGTGTGTGCACAAGGCTAATTAAAACTTGCCTAGCCTATAATAAGTCTTAATTAGAATTCTCTCCCAACTCGTCCTACTGCAATAGTTGTAAAAGCATATCATATTGAATAATGGCAGTCCCACTCATTCCTACAGTTTGCAAATGGAACAGTACGAGAGAATACTTAGGGAATTCAGGGAAGAAAATTAATAAGAAATCTGAAAGCTAATAGCTGCATTCTTAGGGAATAAATCACAACTGAAATCTGAAAACTGGATTCCGAAGAAGAAATCAGAAATCCGAAATTTAAAATCTAAAATTCAAGTATGAGCATTTGAATTGGCTGAAATCAGAATGGTACACGCTCCCTACACATTCCCATGACAACAGGTGTGCACACACACAGTGGGTGGTGTCCAATGTGAGCAGTGAGCGGTAGAGTTGGGAGAACAAGGGAACTGTGAGCAAACTGCCACTGCACAGATGGCTTCCTTGTGGCCCACCCCTGTGGTATGTCTCCCACGATGTCCACCTGGAAGAGTTTGGGGAGTTGAGCTCCATAGGCGATATCTGTGGCCAGAATCACCTGGGGAGAGAGTGTGTGTGTGTGTGTACATGTTAGCTATGAATTATCTGTTGTACATGATGTGCAGGGACGGATCCAGGATCCAGGATTGTGGAAGGGGAGGGGGGTAGGTTTGTTTGCTGTTTGCTCGTGTGCTCTCGGTCGGATAGTGAAGCTTCCAGTTGTAAAAGGCAGGTAAGTGCTATAGTCTCTCTCTGTTGCTACACTACTTTGGCTTGGGTGCCTTTTCTTGTAGGGTGCTTACTTTTGTGTGGGTACCTATAAACGGGATGCGGTTGTTGTAATTCAATTGGGTGCTTACATTCATAGGGTGCTTAGGGTGCTTACTATCCCGATTGTAAGGTAAACTCCGACAGATAAAAATATATAACTTATAAACGTATAACTTTAAAGTGCAAAAGATGGCATGTCATTGAGTCGAGTCTTCACTCGATTGCCCATGAAGTCGTTGCTCATTCCTTACATGAGAAACTATATAGCTATCTACTGGAAGTCCAATCTTAGAAGATTGCACACTGGCTGAATGACCAGAACAGGATTGATATAAAATTTCATTGCTACCTAAAAACCAGTCGGGTGTTGTACAGAGGTCATCCAACAGTAGGTTATGCTCACAGGCTCAGTAGCTAGCTAGCTACACTTTTACAAATTAAATATCAGTATCAATTTTCCGGGTATGAATAAATTGAGGTTCGAGTTCGAGTTCAGCGGTGATGAGGGTGTGACTTCTTGTTTAGCTGCTGAACACATTGAAATTGACTTCATTTAGGCTATAGTGCTACCTTGAATATTTGCATCTCTCTTTATTAGCTACATGTAGCTAGCTACCAGCTGAGTGCGTGCGACAGTTCTACAATGTAGCTAGTCTACCAGTCGGAGCTGCTGACAGTATTAAAGTTTGTAGGTCAAGGTATATCAAACTATAGCTGTAGCTTTAATACTGCAAAAGAAATCCCAAGAGGCACCTATTTGTGTATGTCTATTGTACATGTAAGATGCCAAAGACTTATGACTCAATTGCAAGAATGGTGCAGAGTAATGCCTGTAAATTGTGGTTCCACTTTAAATGTGTTGGGTTAAAGAGGACGGTACCAGATACTTGGCTATGCAAAGACTGCCGCAGTAAGTAGCTACTTTCTTCCATTACTTCGATTGACCCATGATTAATATTGTCTATATCAAATGAGGTTTAATGGTGGTTAAGGCGAGTTAACAGCAGAGGGGTGTGCACCTATCACTAATAACAAGCCTATACATAACAATGACTATCACAGGATATCAAAGAGCCGGCTCACGTGACCTGTGCGCCTTTTATCAGTCAGCCAGGTTCATGCTAGTTACTGCACGGATTATCAAGTTCTCTGGATTTTTGTCAACCGTTTAAATATTCACTTCCGAATGGCTCCAGAGATGGCCAAAGGCAGCCTTCCACCCCATCGTCGAACCCACTCTGACTTTACCCCCGCCGCCTCACACCGACCAGGCAGGCCCTAGCCACTCTGTCACGCAGAGCATACCGCTCCCCATGTGATTGCGTAACCCTTAGGGTCCTCTAAATAGGTAAAGCAAACCCAAAACCTATCCAAGAGGCAAGGTACCCCATTGCCTCCCTTTCTCCTCCTCCCCCCCTCCTCCCTGCCTCCCTCTCTCCCTTTTCTTCCCTCACCTTTTCCCCCTCCTTTATTAAAAACTCTAGAACACCTCAGGCTGGTGCTAGGCACAACAAGCCCTCATACCAACCATCCCAGGTCGCTTAGAGTGAAAACCAGCTCTAGACCACCTCAGGCCAGTACAGGGTACAAGAAGCCCACATACTGGCCACCCCAGGTCACCGAGAGCAAACACATTCTCCCGGCTCTAGACCACCCCAGTCCATCGCTGGGCACAACCAGCCGCCATACAGACTACCCAAGTCACGGAGAGTGAACAAGACCTTTCGACCACCCCAGGCCATCGCTGGGCACAACCAGCCCCATACTGACCACCGGTACCCAGGTCACAGAGAGTGAACAAGGCCTTTTGACCCCCAGGCCAGTGCTGGACACAGCAACCAGAAAAATAATGGAAACAAGAAACAACAACAACAAAAAACAAAACATAAACAAACAAACAAACAAACAAAAATAAACCAACAAAAATAACTAAACTTTTGACCCCAGGCCAGTGCTAGGCATAACAAGTCCCCCCACTAACCACCCCCAGGTCGTACAGAGCAAATATTTACCTCTTTGCCCACGACCACCCCCACTGACTCCTCCTCATTACCAGCCATTAGTCAACTACTTGCTAATCTTCCAAGCGGGAGCAGAAAATACTTCTTATCTGGTAAGTGTTGCAGCGGTGCCTTCTGGAAAAAACTTAAGCAGGGTCTGAGGAAGAGGACTTCGATAATGGTATAGTCACAAAACTCACATGTTAGCTAGATGTCTACTCGCAAATGCTAGTGTTATCAGCTACGTGTACAGGGAATTAACTCTAAGCCGCTCACACCTTGGTATGCCAACACATCAATACCATACTGAAGCCAGCTGTGACTAGCTACTAACTGCAGCCTTTGTTACAGCGCATGCCCACCTGATAGAAAAATGATAGATTTCACATGCAGTTACGTATAAACTTCTAGAATGACTATAGCTAAAGCTAAGTTATTGAAGACCAGTACTGTTGCTGGTAAGTTGCAACTGATGTAGAATAATATGTGCAAGGGAAAGCGAAGCTGTAGCTAAGCACAATCTAACTTTCTATGAGCAAGTACCATTAGCTGCCCCGGTAGCTCATTAGTCTAGCACTTATAAAAGAACTGCTGGAGCTATATTACTCTCCACATTTCACTATCTAGATTGGATCAAGATGAAGTTTATTTGTATAGGCATAATTCCTAGAGTAACGAGTGAAAGTGTGGATAACTTACCCTTTATTGGCAAGCACCACAACACTGTAGCTTAGGAGCCTGCTAAACTGTGTTTACATGATAAAACGTAATATCTACTGCTTGAACCAGAGGAGGTTGGAAGGGGGGGGGGGGGGGTGTCCGTCAAATATTGCATGACATCATGCACATACTGTTAATTGCGTTCCATAGAGAAGGATACGGTAGTTACGAAAAGTTATACAGTATCTGGCCCAAAGAATGCTTATATCTCCACAACCTTTGAGGGTACGGTTGGGTACACCCCCTCCATAAACCTTGGCTTACGAGCGTGGAACTGTGATGCGAAAAGATTCAGTTTGAACACTGTGGTTTTCAGTAAGCTTGCAAAGTATTTCTTGAAGCTATGTTATTGAAGGTATGGTAGCGGTTTTACAGCTCAGATTCTAACTATTTTACTTTAGAAAACTGCAAAACTTACACAAGATCACTCGCAGAGCAGCTATATTGCTTCTCTCTGCTAGAGACTTGTGCATTTCATCATCTGACAGTATAGTGCACGTGATGCCTTCCAACCTCCTCTGTGCTTAAACTATAGGATGTGTATACTTTAGTGTTGTTTTAGTATGGTTTCATATAATTTAGTTCTAGTTTTAGTTAAAACTCTGTTTAGAGTGCAAAATTAAGTTTAGTTAAGGTAGGAAGGGAAGTCGAGTAGGGTTGAAGCCGAACCTCCGAACCAAGTTGATGGCTATGTCGGCAACATCCTAGCCTACACCCACATGACAATAGCAGGGCCGTAGGCAGCTATTTCAGGTTGGTGCGGCCCCACAATCGGCTGGCTACTGTCTCGGGCTCAGGGTACTGTAATAGTGTGCAAAGCACACTTGTCTAGGGTCTGGAGGCATGCCCCCCCCCCCCCCCAGAAAATTTTTGAAATTTGCATGCTCTGAGATTGCCATCAGAACCCAAATAGCTAATAACCATTCTTTTGCAACACGTAAAGCAGCAAGCGGCGTCCTGCGTAACGTCGTAGTGCAGCCACCCGAATTTGTTGAACCACGTAGCCTGACACAAACGGTTCACAGCAGCGCTCTTACCGAAGGACCGAGAAGGGAAGGCAATATGAATAGGCTGAAGTGGAAGATCGCCAATGTCTTCGGGCTTGAGATAGCCACGATGTCGGACTAGGATATCACCGTGTACGTACGTACGTTCCAACCCAGTAGTCTGGGTACCGTACGAGAGCAAACCTGCGTGCCCTTTGACCTCGTATTAGGTTGAACAAAAATGTGGTACGGCCATGGCCGCACCGGCCGCACCGGTGGCTACGGCCCTGAATAGGTAAGCACCTAATTACCCCCTCTGCTTAATATTCACAAAAAGACCTCTTTTGCTAAATATTGCACTCCCCGCACAGTTCCCCCCCTCATCGTTACCTACACACAACCTACACAGGACAGGCCAAAATCCTACGCATGCTTTTTCACAAAAACACTTCAGATCCGGTTTTACAGCTAAATCTGCCTTGCTATTCACAACTACACTAATTTCGCAATCCGGACTCGCCAATCAAATATTGCGACAATCCACGCCTGCTACAGTAGATTGACCCCAGGGTTATGACAGTCAGCCTACTCACAAGAAAACTACGCATGCTTTTCTCCCCTAACCCTTCCCTTGCTACGTTACACACGCATACAGACTAGCTACAACTCACCACTGCTTTTTGCCAGGGCCCCACAAACGGCAGCTAGACGCGAAAATGGGCGGAGTCTAGGAGATAGAAAGGTCACTTTTCTAAAGACAACTGACTAGAGAAGACTGGATGACCATCTGTCTGGCAAGCTGCCTGCCAGCCTTTCAGCTACACTCACAAACACTACCACAGACTTCAGGCTGGACTTTACACACAAACAGCCTACTCAGCACTACACGCGGCCGAAACGGCTTCTTATTAAAAAAAAAAAAAAAGTGTTGAAAGTGAACAACAAAGTACGGCTCGGCCACATCAAAGTGCCGAATTTGCCCTTGAAAGTGCCGCTTTCCACATCAAAGTGACACACCCCCGCTGTTGATTCCGGTTGCCGCCAAGGGAAAATGTAAATAGTTCAATGAATCTCATTAACTTTACGTAGCTCACGTGACCTTGCTGATTGCTCATTAATTATTCATGAGCAGTTTTACGGGGGATTTTTTCAATTTCCCTTGCTACCTTAACTAACTAAAATGGTACATTTTGGGGACAAAAAATTTTAGTTCAGTTATAGTTTATTCCTCAGGGGAAACTTTTAGTTTTAGTATGCTAATTAAATGTTTTGGCCTCTACTAAATTTGTTTTAACTAATACTTTTGATTAACTAAAACAACACTAGTATACATGCAGTGGTGCTAGCTTCTTCATTAAGATGGAGTATTTCCCTGACCTTATGGCTATTTTTACGGGTGTGGACATTGAGGAGTTGCTAAAAGTGGAGACACAGCAAGTAATAATTAATTATAATAAGTGAAAATGGACAGCATAAAGCCGTAATCTTATTTATATCCTACATTGTGCTTGTACAATTCTTGCTGTATACATCATACTTCATATGCACTGCACTGAAGGTGTGGTGAGGATGTATGATGATGTTTAGTTAGCACTCATGGGGTGTTCAGTATATAACCTAGTTAGCACCTTTAGGGGTGTTCAGGCAACACCAATGGGTGTTCATATTTAACACCCTTGGGGTAAATATGCGACCGAACACCCTTTGGGGAGTTACAATAACTAACAGTGTATAGCTAGCTAATTGTTGCAATTTAAGCAGAAAAGGAAATACATGACATTAGTGCCATTGTCATGCTGTACTGTGTATTGTCATGCATGACACCTGATATGAAGGGCTCACGTCAGAACCATATATTATATAGTGGGCTAACCTGCAATCATGCATATGTTGGAAATTGCATATCAATTAGCTACACCAAAATGAAGTAAAAATTATGTACACCCATGCGCATAAAATTATGACCAAAATTCTCAGTAGCTCCCGAAACATTTCGATACTTGTGTGTTGGACTACTATAGCTCTGCTTCTCAGCCCTTCAGTTAATATGCACTAATGATCTACAAAGTAGCAACAATAGAGTGAATACTGCATGTTCACAAGCTGTATGCTACGACATTGCGCACACTTCCCCGACAACAATTATTAGAGGAAATGTATAATGTCGTAAACATGTTTGTGGAGCTCATAATAACAGCAGCTGGATCTACGTTGCTGTAGCTAGCTCTTGGTATACTGTTTTCTTTGTATTGCAACGGATCAGATAGGTTGTCAACATGTTTATGATATTATGCGTTTCCTCTAATAAATGTTCCCTTGGGAGCGTCACATACATGTACCATACAGCTTGTCAACATGTGTACAGTAAACTTTACTCCATTGTTGCTACTGTGTAGATAGCTAAGTGATGCATTGGATAAGCCCTACATTGCTGCTCTGATGTTCATGTTTTCCTGGTTAGTTTGGCATGTATATTATAATAACGGAAGGGTTGAGGAGCACAACTATAGTAGCTAGTCCAACTCACAAGTATTAAAAGTGTCCCCTAGCTCCGTTTCTGGATCCGGAGCTAGCTACTAAGAATTCAAAATTTTGTCCATATGCTCATAGAGTGTGCATAATGTTTCTTCATTTTTGTTCAATTTCCTTGTGGATTACCCACTATGGTTCTGAGCCCTTCATATTATACTTTATTAAATTTGTAATCCTATCTAGTGACTCTATAGCAGCAGTAGTTAAGTATAATTTTTGTCGCGGCAGCTGTTATTAAGTTGTTGAATACCTATTGCGAAAAAAAATCACTTTGTCAGGCTGTTCCGCCATAGATATTGTTATTTTCTCAATACTCAATATTATTCTAGCAACTTTTGTTTCATTTCTCGGTTGTAACTGGCCGAAAAACTGTGTGTGAATGTGATTATTCTCTTATACGGGCCTGCGGCTATGAATAGTATCCCGTTACGTAAGCGATCCTTAGCCTTGATTGTGGGCTGGGCATGCATGGGGTCGCTCTCTATTATTACATACTATTATAGGCACGATGATGACGTAAACTAATATAGTCCATGGCGCCGATGCTGTATATATTTATGTGTACAGTTTGAAGTTTCTTCCATGCGAGTTATAGCAAAAAGTTGTTGTTTTTCTCTCACTAACTAAGGCGCCACCATATTGAGAGCCTGAAGACCATTATACACGAAAAATCTGGAGACGATGGCCCGTGAACGATCGCTGCCAGCATTAGTGCTAGTGTGTGTGTTGGTGCACGCGAGCCATCATTTTGCCCTTGTCCAATCCACAGTGGCTGGTAAGCGATTAGTCTTGTCTCGAGAATCTCTGTTTGCGCTCTGCAGTTAGTTGCAAACAGAGGTATGGGTTAGTCGGTAGTATAAAACAAGCGTCTTTAATATTGCAGTTTCGATTGAGGTCGGGTATAATTATATATTATCTATGATTATATCTATAGGCTCACGGAGTCTATAGTAGTATTTATGATCAGAGGCAATTCTCAAAGGCATGCAGAGCAGTATTGAAGAGCACAAAACAGGCAAATGAAAATGTTCATTGATTACCCTACTCCTTTCTTTGTGATAAGAAATTGTGATGAGCCCATAATCTCATTGCTTAGCTGATGAATACTTATTATAATATAGTGGGATGGCAAAAGCAGGACGGTATGATCATAGCTCTCCTGTGGTATGATGGACCTACTACATTACTCAGAAGTGATCAGGCATGCCAGAGCAGAAATCATATGCATATAAAAACTTAAATATTCATCAGGAGCCTTCTGGTTATTGGTCAAATGTTCTTACCCACTGAGCTACTGAGCTACTAAACTCACGTGCACTAGTAGCACTTGCCAGTAGGACCTACACTCAATGGCCAAGGGGTTATTTTCACCAAAATCTGGCTACCTGAGTTGCAAATGTAACTGCTCGTGTTCCTTTTTTATGCACTCCTGGGTTATCTAGTTTCTTTATTTTCTCAATGTTTTTTTTTTCTATCCGGATGAAATCATATTTTTGCGCATTTGCAACGCTGATGTACAGCTAGCATATGTATATACTACATGTACATGCTGTATTTTCTGTATTTCTTAGCACCCCAGATTATTCTCCACCCTGTGAACCTGACTGATGTGCCAATTGGTGACACGGTGTTGTTGACCTGTGTAGCCAATAGAGACCTATATCTACTTCCCAGTATATCTTGGCGCAGAGAGGGCAGTATTCTGATGAATGACTCTCAGCAGATCACTATCTATGAGGAGGATATTAAAGGAGAAGGGAGTGCACTTATTCGATCCATTTTACAGATCTGTAGTATTGGGCCAGATGATGCTGGGGTGTACAGCTGTATTGCCGAGAACGATGCCAGCAATGATACAGCCAGCTTTGAGCTTACTGTAGCCGGACCTCCAGTTCAGATTGTCCTCCAACCTGTAGACCTGACTGACGTGCCAGATGGGGACACGGTGCTGTTGACCTGTGTGGCCAATGGGGACCTACCTCTGAGCATCTCCTGGAACAGAGAGGGCACAGTCCTGATGAATGACTCTCAACGGATTGCTATCTATGAAGAGGAAAACGAAGAAGGAGGGATCACATTTATCCAATCCATTTTACAAATCTGTAGTATTGGGCCAGATGATGCTGGGGTGTACAGCTGTATTGCCGAGAATGATGCCAGCAATGATACAGCCAGCTCTGAACTCACTGTAGCCGGACCTCCAGTTCAGATTGTCCTCCAATCTGTAGACCCGACAGACGTGCCAGATGGGGACACGGTGCTGTTGACCTGTGTGGCCAATGGATACCTATCTCTGACCATCTCCTGGAGCAGAGAGGGCACAGTCCTGATGAATGACTCTCAGCAGATCACTATCTATGAGGAGGAAATCGAAGAAGGAGGGAGCACACTTATCCAATCCATTTTGCAGATCTGTAGTATTGGGCCAGATAATGCTGGGGTGTACAGCTGTATTGCCGAGAATAATGCCAGCAATGATACAGCCAGTATTGAGCTTACTGTAGCCGCACCTCCAGTTCAGATTGTCCTCCAACCTGCAGACCTGACTGATGTGCCAGATGGGGACACAGTGCTGTTGACCTGTACGGCCAATGGGGACCTACTTCTGAGTATCTCCTGGAGCAGAGAGGGCACAGTCCTGATGAATGACTCTCAGCAGATCACTATCTATGAGGAGGAAATCGAAGAAGGAGGGAGCACACTTATTCAATCCATTTTACAGATCTGTAGTATTGGGCCAGATGATGCTGGGGTGTACAGCTGTATTGCCGAGAATGATGCCAGCAATGATACAACCAGCTTTGAGCTTACTGTAGCCGGACCTCCAGTTCAGATTGTCCTCCAACCTGTAGACCCGACTGACGTGCCAGATGGGGACACGGTGCTGTTGACCTGTGTGGCCAATGGGGACCTACCTCTGAGGATCTCCTGGAGCAGAGAGGGTACAGTCCTGATGAATGACTCTCAGCGAATCACCGTCTTTGAAGAGGAAATTGAAGAAGGAGGGATCACATGTTTGCAATCCATCCTACAGGTGTGCAGCACTGGGGCAGATGATGCTGGGGCCTACAGCTGTATTGCTGAGAATGAAGCCGGCAATGACAATGCTAACTTTGAGCTCAGTGTGGCTTCTCCCGAAGGTTTGTGTATATATCACTGTTAAAAATAATGTGTTAGCTATTGTAACACTCCAAAGGGTGCTCGGTCGCATTTTTATATGCAAATCCCCAAGGGTGTTAAATATGAACACCCCTAATGGTGCTAACTAGGTTATATATTGAACACCCCTAATGGTGCTAACTAGGTTATATACTGAACACCCCTAAAGGTGCTAAATAGGTTACATACTGAACACCCCATAAGTGCTAACTGAAAATTTTCATACATCCTCACCACACCAAAGTTTGTGCATAAGAAGCAGGGTTTCTGTAAAAGCTGGACTCTGGACCGGACTGGACTGGACTATGGACTGGACTATGGACTCAAAAGTATTCAGAATTTAATCACGGGCGGAATGCAATTGTGGAACGATGTCATAGCCGGCCTCCAGCTTTGTGGCCTCCTCGATGCCACAACGCGGTCAATTTCCTCAGCAGCAGTAGGTCACTTTCACAGTCTAGGAACACCTGTAAAGCTCCCTAAGAGTTTCTGTGAGTTTGTGAAGTTGCAAAATCTTACTACACCATGTTTCCCAGTGTCCTTCGGTGGCTGAAAACGTTATACAGACACAGAGGCAGTGTTGAAAGCCGTTTGATACTGGTAAGCTGATTCCAGCCTTTATCAGTGCTTTTCTATCATAGATTCTTATCTGGAATCTTGCAGTGTTGACATATGTTCTGCCTACTTGCTTATAGGTACGATCTACGAACCTAGTAACAATAGTGGACCAACCGCTATATAGCATTCTTACCTAGAAAAACGGTAGGATGCAGTCAATTTCCTCGAACCACCCCACTGGTATTAGCATCTCAGAACTGTAAGCAGCTATTGGCAGCAGAACTAATCAAAATCCAGACCTAGTCCAGTCCATAGTCCAGTCCATAGTTCAGTCCAGTTCAGTCCAGAGTCCAGCTTTTACAGAGATCTATCAAGCAGCTAGCTTGTACCTGTTAGCAATAGGACATCATATAGAGTTGCCTAGTGACCAAATGCTAGCAACTTAAAAAAATTTTTGCTCTGCAAACAACTCTCTATTTGTGATATCCTATCTCTGTGAATGAAGAATATTTCTACCTGAAGACCAAGAAGAAGTCCATCTCTACCCTCTGGATAAGTTTCTGCAGCAAACAGCTAGCTCTAATTTGAATTTCACGCGATATTCCAATTAATGCCCATCCGCGATCATGCTATTGCTGCGGATCTCCAGTCAGATGGACTTCAAGAGTGGTCAGTGTATCACAGTAGGGGGTACAGAGCGCATATAATTGTATGGGGACTTAGGAAAGACTTGAGTACTCTAGAAATTAGGTCAAAGTTTGATGATTTAGGTCTAGGAAGGCTGGTAAGAGGGGCAGTAGGCTGGGAGGGAGATCATGTCAGGCTTATTCTCTTGCCAAAGGATAGCAGGGAAGTTAGTGCTGGGGTGATTAGAGAGATTTCTAGCTGCTTAAGGAAGATAGGCTGTAGGTGTGTTTTAGATGAATCAGTGAAGAGAGATGTTATGCCTTTACAGTTGAAGTATTCAAACCGATTTACTGGTTTGCAATCATGTGTAGAAGTTATGGAGGGGTTGGAGGAGGATACTGAAGAGTGTAGGGAGGTCAGTAGGGAATCTGTTGTAAATGTAACCGATGTTTACAGCAAGGTTAGGGTAGCTGAGAGGGGAAGCAAGGAAGGTTAGGGTAGCCACTTGGAATTTCTCTGGAATCTGTAGTCAGCGTAAACAGAAGGAGGTTGCTGGGGTGCTGAAGAAAAATAACGTAGATATTTGTGCTGGGCAGGAGTCGTGGGAAAAAGAGGAATCAAAGATTTATGTAGATGGGTACAAATGGTTTGGGAAACCTAGGCAAGGTTCTTCGGAGAGTAGGAGGGGAGAGGGGGGAGTAGGATTCTTGGTAAAGGAGTGCTTAGCCAGTGGAGTAGAGCTTATTAAGGATGTTAGCTACGAACAAAGTATGTGGATCAAGGTGAAAGGTGAAAATGGTAGGAATACTTTATTTTTGGGTTGTGTTTACATGCCTACGGATAGCGAGAGTGTTTCAGTTATTGAAAGCAGTTACGAGGAATTGAAAGAGGATGTGCTGCGTATGAAGGAGCGTGGTCAGGTTGTGCTTCTAGGTGATTTTAATGCTAGGGTAGGAAGATCTTCTGAACTAGATGATGTAATAGGTATGTTTGGAGAAGGAAAATGCAATGCGAGTGGTAACAGGATGATTTCCTTTTTGACAGAGGTTGAGCTTGTAATTTGTAATGGTCGTGAGTTCAATGTGGAACCACAGTGGACTAGAGCTAGGCCTTCATTGAAGCAGAAGTCTATCATTGATTATATAGTTACTGATTCCAACTTGTTGCAGGTTTCAGGGAGTGTGCAGGTAGATGACACCGATATAGGGAAGTCGGATCACTTTTTAGTATGGATGGAACTGGGTCGGACTGTAAAAACTGCTAAGCAGCAAAAGCGGGTAATTAAGAAATGGCGCATTGAAAGATTTCAAGAGGAGGAAGTGAGGCAGCAGTATCAAGAAGCTTTGAGCATAGAAGTAGAAGTATTTCAAGAAAGGATACAGACAAGGAAGCACCAGGGGCTAAGGGGGTCAGAATTAGTGAAGGCAGTGGTTCAGGATTGGGAAGACACAGTGAAGAGGGTAGCATCAAAAGAAATTGGGGAAAAGGTGATAGTGTGTGGCAAAGCAGCGAGATGGTGGGATGAAGAGATTAAAGATAAGATTAGGTTAAGAAGACAGGTTTACAAAGAGATTCAGAGTGGTAGGGAAGATAAATGGGGACAGTATTACAAGTTACGTTCAGAAATCAAGGAATTGGTACGTAAGAAGAAGTTAGATAGTTGGAATGAGGTGATAGAAAAGGCTAATAAAGATTTTGATGTAAACAAGAAGGAATTTTGGGCATTTGTTGGCAGGACTTCAAAGGGTAGTCGTAAGAGCATTGCTTCATTAAGGAGTAGTTCAGGTTCATGCGTAACCAGTACAAAGGGGAAGCTTGAAGTTCTACATGAGCATTACGGTAAGCTGGGTACAGCATCAGTAGATGATCAGTTTGATGATAGCTGGAGAGAGCATGTGGAGAATAAGGTGACAGAGTACAGCGAGATGTCTAGTGCACGGAAGGATAAGGTTTTAGACAGGGATATAAGTTATGCCGAAATTAGAAAGTGTTTGAAAAGTTTAAAGAATAACAAAACTGGAGGTAATGATGGCTTAGTTGGGGAGCTTTTTAAGTATGGTGGCTCTGGAATGGCGAATCTGTTGAAAGCTTTATATGAAGTAGTCTGGACAGAAGAGGGTATTCCTAAACAATGGAGGCAAGGATTAATTGTTAGTTTGTATAAGAAAGGTGATGCTGAGGATCCAGGTAATTACAGAGGCATTACTCTATTGAACGTTGTTGGTAAACTGTTTTGTAAGATTTTAAATAATCGCTTGGTAATAAGATTAGAATCGGAAAAGGCTCTTCATGAGGGACAGGCAGGTTTTAGAGCGAAAAGAAGTTGTGTTGATAATGTCTTTACTTTGAACGAGATCATACAAGGCAGAATAAGAGAAGGAAAACACACTTATGCTTTTTTCTTAGACGTCCAGAAGGCTTTTGATACGGTTTGGCACGATGGTTTATGGTTTAGGTTGTGGGAATTGGGTGTTAGGGGTAGGATGTGGAGAGTTATTAAGAAGATGTATGACATTACAGAGAGTGCTGTTTTACTGGAGGGGGAAAAATCCAAACCATTTGATATAAGCCAGGGGGTAGCACAGGGTTGTAGTCTATCGCCTATCCTATTTTCCATTTTTATTAATCAGTTACTAGATGAGGTTGAGAAAGCTGGGCTTGGTATAATCATTAAGAATGATGTTAAGGTTGGGGGACTAATGTTTGCAGATGATTTTGTTGGTTTAACTACTAATGCGGAGGATTTACAAAAGTTGATTAATGTAGTACAAGGGTTTTGTAACAAATGGAGGTTGAAATCTAACATAAAAAAGAGTGCTGTTGTGGTATTTTCTAAGGTGGCTATTACAGATATGTGTGCGTGGAAGTGGGGAGATAAAGTAATTCCAAGGGTTGTAAGTTACTGTTACTTGGGGATTGAATTTGCTGAGAATGGGTCATGGGATAGTCATGTACAGAAGGTAATTGATAATGGGAAGAAAAAGCTTAATCGTTTGCACCGGTTTGTAAGTAATAGAAATATCAGTACCGTTGCAAGGAGATTATTGTTAGTTTCAGTACTTCGTCCTACTTTAGAATACGGTAGTGAAGTGTGGGCTTGTAATAAACGGCAGACAGCTTCCTTAGAATCCATTCAGCTAGGAGCAGCTAAGAAGATACTTGGCTGCTCTTCCAAAACGTGTAATGAAGCGGTAAGGGGAGATATGGGGTTAGAGTCCTTGAAAGGGAGGAGGGATAGAAGCAAACTTAAGTGGTGGTATAAAGTCAATAAGTTGGATAATGAGCGGTATCCTAGAGTACTATTAGATGCTGAGTGGGAAGTGAAACCTTGTAGAGGTAGGCAGAGGAAAACTTGGATGAAAGTAATTAATGAATTGCTGCTGCAGTTAGATTTAGATAGCCAAGAGGTATTAGCTGCAGATAATATTAATTTGTTTTTAGATACGGTAGACGAAGCGTTGAGGGATAGAGAATACAAGGACTTTAATGACAGCTTGAATACTAAAGTTAAGTTGAATCTGTACAAGTCTTTCTGTAAGGAAATAGAATTCAAGAATTATTTGCAGGGGGTAGGTGATCCGGGTACAAGATTATTGTTTAAGTTTCGGTCAGGTACGAACGGTCTGAATGAAGAGTTAGGAAGACATAGGGGTAAAAATGATGATAGGCAGTGTAAATTATGCAGGGGTGAATGTGAGAGTGTGGTACATGTTCTCTGGGAGTGTCCAGCATATGACAGCATTAGAAATAATTTCATGGTAGAATTAGAAAATCTATTGGGGGGGAGGTTTGGGGAGTTTAGTACACTTGATAATTTTAATAAGGCAAGCTTTATTTTAGGGTTTGAGAATTGGAACAGGGATGATTTTAAAGCATTATTAAAGCTAGTTAAGAGCTTTGTATTATTGATATGGGAGGCTAGGAAGAAGGAATTGTATGGTGATCAGGATTGTGTGGTCTCTGGTTGTTCTTGCTCTTGTCCTCTGACTGGAGGTCTTACAAGCTCCGCCTGCGTCTGTGGGTGCGTGGTCAATGGCGTAAGCGCTACGGCAGCAACATGAGTATATTATTATTATTATTATTATTATTATAGCTACTATACACGCGCGTGCACTACAAAAACAGAGTGGCCAATATAGGGTTACCTCATTCGCAGCTCTAGCATTAGAGAATGCACAGTTAAGTGGTGGGGATAGTAGCAGGTTGGTACAGATACGCATTCTTAATTGACCTTTCGAAATTGGAGGAATATGTGTGTAAAATTATCCACTTGTTTGCACATTGTTTTGTAGACTGCTACTGAGATACTGTACTAAAAGTATAGATTACAGAGAAACCCTAACTTTTTGTTACTAGGATAGAAAGGCCAATTAACAACGCATACTTTTCCGAGCCTGTTGCTACCCCCACCACAAAAACATGTTCTAGCTGAGTAAAGTGATCTTATTGATATGCACTTAACTGTGCATTTTCTGGTGCCATGCAACTGCATGAGGTAACCTCATGTGGGTTAAAACAAATCACTCTCAGATTATTACAGTAGCATGTGCGTGCATTTATTTTTATATAATACAGGGAAGGAGTTCACAGTCTGCAAATGTCACAGTTCCAGCTCTCAGGCATATCTCTAACATTTCCTCAGGTCCCACACCTACCACATCGGCTTCAGATCCTAATGGATCAGTGAACACCTCTAGGGACAATACGGCAGCCATTGCCGGTTCCATTGGTGGCACTGCTATCTTTATCCTTTTGGTGGTTATTTTAGTGTGTGTGGCATTGAGGAGGAAGAGAAGGAAGAACAGTAGTGCTCTAGTGCTTGCCAATAAAGGGTAAGTTATCCACACTTTCACACATCACTCTAGGAATTATGCCTACACAAATAAACTTCATCTATTCTAGATAGAAATGTGGAGAGTAGCTAAATAGCTCCAGCAGTTCTTTAGAAGTGCTAAACTAATGAGCTACTGGGGCACTTGCTCATAGCAAGTTAGATTGTGCTTACAGCTTAGCACATAGCTATATACTATTCTACAACAGGTAATAGCAACTAACCAGCAACTAGCACTGTTCTTCATATAATTATAAGCTTAGATTTACACCTATCCTTTCTGGAAGTTAATAACTGCATGTTATCATTTTTCTGTCATTTTTACCAGGTGGCCATGTGCCCAAAGATTTAACTTTTCGGAAGAGTCTAAGCATAATATATATTAAGGGCAATCCAAGCTGATAAATCTGCCAGATTACTATGTAATTCATATACTGCCCTCTCAGTAGAACACGTATTTATAACCTCATCTTCACAATTAAGTATAAAAAGTACAAAATGTGTTTTGGTGGCTTAAATTACAGAAATGTATTTACTGTTCAATTCCGTTAATAGTTATCACAGTTCCACTGAAATAAACTGAAAAAACAGGAGCCCAATCTGGAACATCTAGCAAACAGTATACAAGGAGTAAGTATAATGCATTGATAGTGTCTTCAATTAGCTAAATAGGTGGTTTAATAAGGGAAGAATTAAAGTCTGAGTGTCTTAGTATTCTTCAAGTGTACACAATTGCAACGTGATGGATAGATGCCATTTGGGCATTAGTGTGGCCTCGGTAACAAAGGCTGCAGTTAGTAGTCACAGCTAGCTTCAGTATGGTCTTAGCATAGCTACCAAGGTGTGAGTGCATGGAATAGAGTTAATTCACTGTATACACGTAGCTGATAACACTATATAACATGTGCATGCAGACAGTTGCAGCACGTGACCCGTGAGTTTTGTGATTATACCATTATCAAAGTCCTCATTGTCTTCCTCAGACCCCGCTTAATTCTTTCCCAGAGAGCACTGCACGCAGAAACAGTTACTACCAGATAGAAACATTTTCCATGCAGTACCTTCAAGCCCTTGCAATCAGGCTTTGAGTAGCTATTTCAAAATAATGTACAGTGTTTGGGTTGCTCTGATTGCATTCAATAATTAAAGTTATCACATTACCCACAGACCAGACAAATCAAGAGGTATATATATCCCTTTCGTATCTTATTTGTAATGCAGTGGGACCCACTGTATTAGAAAAGAAAGGCACTTTAAAAGTGTATGACCCTCGCGCAGTATTGTTGAAGGATAATGATTATAGCTATGGCATCAACTATATAATAATGTTGGAGTACAGGCCTGCAACCTCAGGTAGTGTTTGCATGACCTTAGTAGCCATTCCACTGCGTAATGGATCTGGGTACTGTCTATGATCCAGCCACATGCACGCCGGCATTGGGGGCGGGGCTAGGGAGACGCCCCCTATTTAAAGTGCATGCGAGTAGCAGAAATCATTAGAGCTACAAAATAGAACACCTGCTATGAGTACTGTAGTGGTACTAGCACTCAACAGTTAGTCACTTACATGGCTGTAGTTATTGGAGAGCGTGAGCGAGCCCCTTAGTTGTCAATATTTGTCGTGAACGGACAGGGTATACCCCAATACCGCAAATACGCTGACATTCCTGCATGCGGGCGCCGCGACTGAAAGTACTATTGCATACATGAGGCCGAGAGTCATGAGTAGCAAGCAGTGCAGTAGCAATACATCTGCGAAGCTCAAGAGGACAGGCTTAGGGACCAAAGACTACAGTGCAAGAGAGAACGGCGAGGGCGGAGACTCGCTGCCGAAGCTCTAGAGCCAGTAGAGGAGAGTGGGAAAAGACTACACTGCGAGAGAGAACGACGAGGGCGGAGACTGCTGCTGAACTCCAGAGGAGAGGGAACAAAGACACAGTACGAGAGACAACGGCGAGGGTGGAGACTCGTTGCCGAAACTCCAGAGGAGAGGACTACAGTGCGAGAGAGAACGGCAAGGGCGGAGACGCTACACTGCGGCAACAACATTAGTATAATTATTATTCAATTTTAAGCATACCATCACTATCTCAAACTCCAATTCACTATAATCACTCTCTAAATTCAAACTCACTTCAACACTTTCACGTCAACACTTTAACTTCAACACTTCATGACGTATATCATATCGCGTTTACCGTGTTTACCGTATACATGCGCGCGCAAGAGCATGAATTTTCAGAACCATATTGCGCCTCATATGCGCCCTACAATGCCCTGCATTCACCTAGTCATAACACTTTGGTCTAAATACCGTATAGCCGAAAATTTTGGCGGATTGATCGTGAATACAAGTTTGCGGATTTTAGGTTTGGTTTTCGCGAGCAATGACGTCACACAGCACGTAGCCCGAACGCCCCACCCAGTTTAGAAGTGTCGATTGCGCTACAATGGAGGAAGAATTCTCATGTAACCGAGAAAGTGGTCACCACAAGGACCCATATCGTACATGTAGCAGTAATACGAAGGGATACCGTCGTCGCTAGAAAGATTTCCGCTGCCTGCTCACTACGTAGAGTAGGGTATGTCTGGCGCTCTCTGCTGAGCGCCATAATTCTTCTGCTCTCGCTCGAACTCGTGGAAACCCCACCCATGCCCACCAAACACTACAACGACATCATGCAAAAATATTCACGGTATTTAATTTGGCAGATCGCTCGCCAATCCGCCAAATTAAATTCCCCGCCAAATTTTCGGCCATACGGCTAGGGTAGTTAACTAGTTAGTTGTAGCGGTAATGTGTGTTGCATTGTGAAGCGCTACAATTGCCACGTTATATCGGCTGGGGATATGGCTGGTGTGGTATACCGGGAATTGGTGTGAGTGCGCGTGTGTGTGTGTGTGTGTGTGTGTGTGTGTGCGTGCGGTTGAAAAAATGGCTAAGATTTAGGCATGACAATCTGTAAGAGTATTGTGGTGTCATTCCTACCTTGTTTGGTTGCTTTTTTTGGCATTCCATCCCTATATGTTCTTTAATTTTTTTCAAATGTTTTTTTTTTGTTATAGCTATTGCTCAGTCACGCCCGGGGTGGATCAGCCAATGTACTTGGTCCAACTTGGTCCAACGTACTATGAACGTGGTAAGCAACTACCTGAAGACCTTGAAGCACATAATTGAAAGTATTGTGGAACATATTCAACAGTAGAAAAAGATTCAATGATTAGGCTCCCACATTACCACCCACCCACCAAACAAACTAAGAGGTACCTTTCATCTCTTATTTCCCGCCTAACATTGTCACTGTGATTGAGATAGACTATCTGAAGATTCGTAAGCAAATGTGACCTAATCATACCACGGACATGCATGATACGATAATATCCAAATTCCCAGAGTTAAGCACTTGCACAAACAGGGATACCAGACCACTCTTTCGGTGTGGTGTGGCCTGGGTACAAGGCTAAAAATCTGCCCTTTCGAGTAAAGTAGTTAAAATGCTGATTTTTAAAGTGTAGCTACTTCATGTGTTAGCTAACCCCCGACGTATCTTTCCTACTGCCTAACTATTCAAGGAATAATTTCCATTTCACATATAGCACATACACTCGGCTCCTATCTTATGCAATCTGACCAAGCTATCAATGAATATCATTAATGACTAATAACCTGGAAGTTTGCTATGAAATCACAATTTTATTAGTAAGCACTATTATACAGCCTCCAGCAAGTCAGACATTGCTGAACGAATCAATTAATCATTTTCATGAGATTATTAATGAGATTCATGGCCAATTAATTACATTCATGACAATCAAACCACTAAGATCTGCTAGAAAACAAGCAGTTTTAGGCTATTATTAATTATTCATAAGCTTGTCATTTAAGGTAGGAAGGGAGTCTGAGTAGGGTTGAAGTCGAATCTCCATGATGGCTATGTTGGCAACATCCTAGCCTATACACCCACATGACAATAAGTAAGCATCTAATTACCCCCTCTGCTTAATATTCACAAAAACAAAACCACTATTGCTAGAATTCCAAATATTGCACTCCTGACCCCTCTTCGTTACCTACACACAACCTACACAGGACAGGCCAAAATCTTACATAATTATGCTTTTTCACTGGAACACTTCTAGTTTTACAGCTAAAACTGTGCCTATTCACAAATTCACTGATTTCGCAATTCGGAATTGCAAATCATTGACAAATATCACCACAACCCACACCTGCTGGAGTAGATTCAACCCAGGGTTACGACAGTCAGCCTACTCACAAGAAAACCATGTAGGCTTTTCTCCCCCAACCCCTCGGTTACTAAGCTACACACCCACACAGCCTATACCTCTGTAGCTTGTAACTATCTGAATTGTATATTCAGACAGACTAATTCAATGTACTTAATTATGTATAAGGTTTAAGTATTTATGTGATACACTTTTCATTCACAACTGCTTAGTTCTGTATAGCTAATTGAACTTAAATTCTACTTCATCGCATATGTTAAATTGATCAATGTGCTATACAAAAGCAACCTTATTGCTGCAAAATAGCTGGCTAGAAAACTAAAAGCTAATTCCCCCCCCCCCCCCCCCCCCCCCCAGCTGGAATGTCTTTGCTTGTGTGTGTTTTCTGTTACTGTAATTTTGTACCACTGCAGCCATATAGTTCAAAGGCTCCGCCTGCAGTGTATATTTCAAAGATGGCTAGCCTGCTAGATGGCTGACCACAAAGAGTGTATGGCTGAGGGAATACTAATTAGTTCCAAGCAAACATAGATGTACTCTGGCAGCCCTCACTGGTAGCTATAATATTATATGAAGAAAGAAAAACATAACACAAGCATACATGGACCAGCTATTCCTGGCAAATAGAGAAAGTAAAATATAGAAGGTGTAGGAAAATATTATTTAATTTAGCCAGTGACAGTGGATTGTAGAGGTCACTACCTCTTAAACGCTGTTACAACATGAACCCATTCATCAAAGAAAACACGATACAATGTTATGTTATCAAACAATGGTATTACCTATGTACTATCTGAACAGTCAATAGTCTTATGCAGCTATTCCCAATGAGTACATCAACAGGATAACACTGCAGATGAAAAAACACAAAAAAACAATATTTTTTATTTCAGTGTGACATCTGCAATCCTGGTAGCTACAGGAGCCAGCTAGGAATACGGCATGCCAGTCACTTTGAGTGGCTATATACAAATTAAATACTCATGCATTGAAGGGGCAGTGTGGCCCTATGGCCAAGTTAGTGTTAGTTAACATAAGGAAAGGAATTAGGATTCGAAGTGTGTGGTTTGCAAAAGTACAGAAACTGACTAGAACAAACACCCATCATTTTTATAGGCTATTGCTAGAGGGCACAGCTAGAATGTGTACCTGCAGTGAAAAAAAGTCAAGTGCTCTTTCCTCATAATTGGGAACTTGTAGTAATAGTACAAACTATCCATTTAGTATTCTATTGTTAAAGGTTGTAACTAGTAATAGTAAATCATTGTTAAGAAAGCAAAGCAAAGAAGGATGTGATGTGTTTGGAAAGTGATTAGATCAGCCAGCTAGCTATAACCATTGTGAGCTGAATCAGGTGTCCTAAAGACTCCCTCAACCAATCCTCCTTTCTGATCCATCTTAGACACTGAAATTTCTACATAGTATACACTACTTAGTATCAGAAATTTCTAATCTTTTTATTCCCTTGCTACGTTTGCTATCTTTAGGAGAAGGATCATTTGCAGCTATGTCAGCTGGCAGAAACACAGTGGCCCTTACTGCTGATGCAGACCTCTTCCCCTGTTGAAAAGACAGATAAACTGTTTGCTGTTTACAGAAACTGAATAATAATAATATCAAGTCATTTGTAAAATATAAGTTATAACTAATGTTACTTGCTAACAGTTCTGACATAAATTTTTATCAAAGAAAATTGCATACAACATCACCTAATGCGCCTGATGAAACAGTGGGACTAGACTCTGAATTCTCACTAGAAAATAGAATGTGTTTCCACTTTAAATGCAGTCTAATTTAAAACGGGCATAGCTATCAGGCATATAGTGGATCCTTACTCCGACACACTAGTACTGGTAGAACATAATGATGATCAACCATGAATGAATGCAGTATGGGAGTTTGCAAATTTGTTATCTAGCACACACGCCTATACACAGCCTCATTCAGAAATAATAGTTAATTATCACTATTAAGAGCAATGTATACAGAGTAGCAATGATTATTAATAATTTGAAAGTGTATAGGATTATTAGCTTCAACTCACTGCACTTTTGCCTGTCCTTTGCATAGCTGATCACTGACCAATGCTTGAACACACTTTCCAACGCACTGTGCCTGTCCACGATCACTAATGTTATGGTACATATCAATTATTATAGTAGGCGTGAGTTCTCCAAGATCACATGATAATGGTTTCGGACCAGTGTCACAGAACATCGTTGAGTTTAATGGAGCATAAAGTGTCCACTGGTAATCTATCAAACCCTGTGTCTGCATGCACATGGGAAAAGTGTGTAGCAGAACCATTATTTAACATACCGTATCTAGTGATAGTGCATAACATGCCATTTCACCAAGGCATTATGCTTGGTGGGTGTGTAGGTCACAGCAGGCCCCCAAATCCCACCTAGCGGATATGCTGGGATGTCTATAAGCCTCAAAATGAGCTTAAAGAGCATATAGTGTGGGAGCCCACAATGACATCCCTATGTCGTGATTGAGCAATATGGATGCGCGTGAACAGTGCATGGGCGGGGTGGGGAGGATGATTTGTGTATAGCTATAGCTATATGTACCCCTTAAACTAGGTATAACATGCTTCAGTACCGTGTAAAAACAGTTTAGCAGGGTCTTCAGCTTGTCTTCACTGACTGCTGCTGCCAAGGTCTGCGGGTAGTGTAGCTTGATCACCACGCTTTCGCACTGAGGGCCTACTCCCAGCTGTATAAATTGCCCACTCACGGGCTGAACCCAATTGCGAATTAATTTACCAAAGTTCGGTATCTGTGAGCACTTAGTCCAACATACTATAAACGCGGCAAACAAGTACTTGAAGACTCTGCACATCTGAAGCACGTATTCGAAAGCTGTGCGGAGCATAATCCAACGGTAGAAGGTACTGCTTCAAAATAAACCCTACTTCACTGGCACATTTATGGCGAATTTATATAGTAAAGGCTATACTCGTAAATATTGATGAAAACCGGCTTTGGCGCTTACCGTGATTTTCGTGATTTCCGTGGTTGTCGCGGGGATGCCGCGATCCCTAGGGGAAAATTACTCCGGGATACCAAAAACCGAGGAAGCCAAATTCCCCGTGACACCGGGCGTGGCCTATAAGCTCCGTCCATGATAGCCAATGCTACCACTTAGAATAAATACCTTGTTTCCAGTAAACCATAGATATATAATCCCCTCCCTATGAGTAAACCAAATGGCAAGAAAGTCCCCACTGCAGACCTTTGTTCTGTACAAAACACAAATGAGAAATTCTAATCAGTGTATTTTTCAGAATGCCAAGTCTTAGCTATAGCTATAGCTATATATGATAGACTAGATAGGTGGGTAGTCTAAGATACTTTCCCGTGTTAGTAGCACTCACACATTGTGTAAGTGCTCAGTAGAAAGATGATGTCCCACTAAATTAAATATGACGGGTGTCTTTATTCGGTGGACTGGAATCGACCACTGGACTACTGGAATGGACCACTGGACTACTGGAATGGACTACTGGGTCACTGGAATGGACTACTGGAACATGCCTGTCACAAGTTTGAATTATCAATGACAATCGTACACATGCATGCATGCAGCACACTGCTAAAAAGGAAAGGTTATTTCAACAATGGATCAGTTGCTGGAGTTGCATCATTATCATTTTATGCTGCACAACTGCTTTTGTAAGGGAACAATGTTCTGCTGATTGTGATACCTTACATGACTATCATAGTATAGATAGCTCATGATCACATGCCAAAGCGCTATGATGACAATCTGCTCATCAGTTATAATCATGACTCTCTACTACACTGATGTAGCCAGCATAGTACACAGCTTTGACAACAAACAATGCATTTCAGATATAGCTATGGCTCTGATAACGAGGTGCACATGTCAAAGTGCTGCAATATCACATATCAATGACAATAATATCCACTGTCTGTATTAGCTGCAACTCTAGTAACCAACGGATAATGCATACACAGAAGTAGCTATTTCAGCTATAAAGTGGCATAGAACTAGCTACCCTCGTTCCCAGGCCCCGGTCACTTTATATGGTTGCAAAAAGGTAGCTAAGTCAGGTAACCGAATAAAGCGGGGGCCTGGGAACGAGGCTAGTACAGAACATAATCATTAAAGCAAAGTCACAATGCTAAACCTGTGGCCTCATCATTTCCACACAAGCGAGCAAAGTGGCACTCATTTTGCTTGCTCTTTTGGGAAGGCCTGGGAACGAGGCTGCTAGACCTGGGGAGCAGTAGCTATAAAGTATAGCTAAACGTCAAAACAAAGGTATAAAAGTTGGGTCTAGATATGACCCATGTCAGGGCCAAGTGCTCAGTATGCACAGGAAGCAGTTGAGTGAGGGTCTGGGTACCCAAGACTGCAGTTAAGCTGCAGCATTGCCTATTTAAAGTATGTGCAGTAAGCCTGAACGCAAGGTACATTGCAGTGATGAAATACACATTGCTGTAGTTACTATCCGGTCCAAGCCCAGCCTTCCCCCCTAACGAGCATCTTGTGAAATAAGTAGCCATTCCATAAATCCATTTCAGTATTCCATTCCAGTGTTCCAGTAGTCCATTCCAGTAGTCCAGTGGTCCATTCCAGTCCACCAAATAAAGACACCCTAATATGCATGACAGCCGCTGTACAGATTACTCAGCAGCAGCTAATCGTGCATGATGATGACACTATTACATAGCTAGGTAGTACAAATCATGACAGTATTATAGCTAACTGTGTGTATAATTCAGAGAACAATATCCAGCATGATCTACTGCAATGAAAACATTCAATATAAGTCAAGTATACTGCACAGAAGTTTAACTCCCTTGGACATCGATATCACTGAGAATTTGATGGTAACCATATCGTCTTCGATTGCAAAAGCATTTGTAGAAATGCAAGCTGGCTACACTGATAAGCAACAGTGTCACTGTTCCAGTCAGTATTCCTAATATTGCTGGGATGGCCCACCACCTCTTTCGTATACTGCACAAATGTGTTGATAATGGCTCAGGAACGAATGGAAGTACTGGGTGAATGTAAGCTAGGAGAACGTACTTGTCATTGCTCAAGCTTTTTGGAATTTTGAGTCGACAATCTTCTGATCCTGATATTTTACAGTCCCAAACATAGTCAGTACTGTTTAAATACATCGCATGAACATTTGCTGTAAAATGATAGAAGACTCCACCTGGCGTTTCGGCTGTCACGTAGTAGTATGCCTCCTTGGCAACTACAAATATTATTTGTGTGCAAATCGATCGGTTATTAGCTCCAACTGGTAGGTTTGCTTTGTACACTGAACTGTGTTCCCCATCATCAGATTCATCGATGAATGCATAAAAGAACTCTCTGCTGTCAAAAATATAAATTACTCCACTTTCTTCTGATTGACCATCAGTTGCAATACAAAGAGTGTAGTTAATACTTGATCCTGCCAGAAGATATAGTCCAGGAGTGTTTATCATCCCCGTTTGACGCGACTGGTGAGACTGAAAGAATTCTCTGCTCTGATATGTATCAACATATTCATGTTGAATCAAATCATCTTTTCTAAGAATCGATAGGTCACTTATCTTGTAGTAATCCCCTGATTCGAGACATTCTCTAGCTGACCACTGCGAGTCAAGCCAGTTGCTGGTTTCATCAAGAATAATCATATCTCCAGCAATTCCAAGGTTTGTCATTGAGTTTTTATTCTCCAGTGTACTGAAGCATATCAAACTAACCACCAGGGCAATGGTAAGCAAGGCACCGGTCGTATAGCATAGATAATACAGAGGTTTGGTCCAGAAATTCCCTGCAGGTTGCATATCTATGGTTTGAGAGCAAGACATACATAGGTCATTCATTTAGCTATAGTAAGCTTAAGGATCAATTTAACCTTCAGTGGATTTGTATCGCAAACCCATGCAACAATAAATTAGCTAATTATGCACCTGTCCACGTGTGCATAGCTAGGCGCCTGCAACGTGTGTGCGCACGCTTGCAGTACACGTGGTTTTAATGCTTGCAGGCGTGGAATAATAGTACACGTCGATTGCACGTTGTAGGAAGCACACGATCATGCCTACCATACGATGAACTTCAAATAGGATTGGCTTGAGGGAGAGTTTGAGGTCTGCGGTGCGTCCAGCCCGCTTTTAAATGCGTAGTTAAAAATCATCTGGGCCGCAATAGTTTATTCACTGCGTTTTTAAACTTTGTGACCCGATTATGAATTCGCAATTATTAGAATCTCGCGATTAAAACCAGTCCTACGGTAACTACAGAAGCTAAGCTCATGGATAAAAATTGCCAATATTCTAGTACGCTAAATATAGGATTGAAACGAAGGTAAATTTCCCCCCTTGGAACTGCTTTATCCTGCTAGAGTACACGTGGGTAGACTCTTGTTGAATGTGTATACAACTGAAGGAGTAATCTATGGCTGTTGGGCCCAATTTATTTTGTCAATCAGGATGTCCTGCCCATTTGGTCAAATTATAAAATGTGTGCCACGA
This sequence comes from Phakellia ventilabrum, assembly GCA_963921505.1. NCBI lineage: Eukaryota > Metazoa > Porifera > Demospongiae > Axinellida > Axinellidae > Phakellia > Phakellia ventilabrum. Next base: position 3,938,224 of record OY997386.1, on the reverse strand, counting down.
CATTAAATTGGGAAAAAAATTCAGGTCCTTGCCAATTTCTATTTCCACACACATAAGTAGCTATACCAAAAACCCCATGACATCTGGACATCTACAGACAATGTCATGTAATGTACCCTGGCTCTGTAGCCCTACATGTACATCAAGGTTTGTACCCTCCTGCATTTTAAAGAGAATCCTGCATTCACATGCTATAATTCCTAGTGAATCTGGTACCCCGTAATAATATTGTACAAGCAGTCACACAAGGTCAGGTCTATCTACAGTCAAGGATTCCCTAGGATACCATATTCTCCAGGGGGTGCCAGATTCACTAGGGTATTTTACTCGGGGAATTGCAAATAGGCAGCAGCAATACACTGTGTCGGAGGGATAAGCCTTAAAATCTAAGTCTTACTTACTATTGAACGAATTTTGTCCTTCTGAACATAGTGTTGCCTTTTCTGTATACATCTTATCAGTTACCTGCAAGAAGTAAGCAGGTCAAGCCATGCCTTCTACGGTAAAAATTAAGCAATAAGAAGTAAAATTATTCAATATTTTGTTCTTCCACCACCGTACCAGCATGAACTGTAACTTCATGCAGCATTGTCTGCGATACTGCATTCATTAATCAGGTATATTGACAGTTTCATAAACCTTAGCCTCGTCCCCAGGCCAACGAAAGCGTGGGAGTGTGTGGCCTGGGGACGAGGCTACATAAACCTACATGCAGTTTTTTACAGCCAAGTGCAGGCTGCGGAATGCCATAATAGTAATGCACATACCTCTCTGGACAGTGCAGGCCATCAGTACGATGAGTACGATTAAGTTCACGTACGATTACGGCTCACTTGTTCAACGTTTCGTAGACCCCACACAATAGACCTACCTGAAAAATCGGGGGCTGTAACGAGATAAAAATAAACATGGTTGCTGCCTACATATACGTGGGGGGCATAGCTATGTAGCCGGATTTGGGTCTGAATGAATAATATTCCAACGCTGAAAGACGTCGTGATACACTGGTACATGGTGGCCGCAACAAATCATAACTTACCCCAGTTACTCAGCACTAGTGCACCTGAAGCACTGATGCATTGCAGCACTGATGCACTGGATATATAAATATCCAAAACAGTGTTGTTTTAATCGTAGATTATAGAGTATAATCTATGTTTTAATTAACATACTGTAACTGAAATTTTATCATAGGAAATGACTAATACAAAAACTAATCTTTTTTGGCTCCAAAATGAGCCAATTTATTTAGTTAATTGAAAGTAAAGTATTTTAGTAATGGTTTAAAATGTTTTAGTTAGCTAACTAAAATTAAACTAAATTTCACACTCAAAATAGAGATTTACTATAAATAATGTGAAGCCATACTAAAACAACACTAATCCAAAGCACTGATTCACTCGAAACACTAAAGCACTGATGGCAGTGATACACTAGCTGAAGCATTGATGCACTAGATATAAAATACATAGGTAACGAAGTGCAGTATCCGAAGCACTGATTCATGCACTGCTTCACCAGGTGTGAAGCATTGGTGCACATGGAAGCACTGTGACCGAAACATTGATGCAAATCAAGCACTGAAACAGGCTCTGAAATACTGATTCACCGATGCACTGAATTTAAGCACTGATGATACACTGCAGCACTGAAGCACCGGTGCACTGATGCACTGAAGCACTGATGTATATACTGTAGATATACAATATTAAAAAGTATATCTATTCTCCTAGCCTCGTACCCAGGCCACGCGTGGCCTGGGTATGAGGCTATAATTCTCCTGAAGCACTAATGCACCTAAACCCTAGCCCCAACCACAACCCTATAAATCTAACACTAACCTCAAACTTTAACCCTATAACCGTAATCCTAACCCTATGGCCTAAATACACTATATATATTATAGCTCCCATGCAAAGTTAAAGAATATAATGGAGTGTTACAGTAGTGTATGATAAATAATTTCTTGAGGTTCAGTATAGATGGACATAAACTACAATGTAACTTAATGCAGCTGGATTCAGTAATTAAAGCACTAGTACTGATACCTATACAATTCCTCTCTGAAACACTGTTGCACCAATGCAATCATGCACTTAGCATTATTAGAGGTCTACTTCGTGTACCTAATACCTGCAGCCCATGTACATTGTCAGTATCTGCCCAGCAAATCCTACATGTATACATGTGGAAAGAAAATCTCTCACATGTACTTTAGATTGCAAATATACATGTAGTAGCTAACTTTATACTCAAGAGTTTGAAAACATTAATTTATCATAATTTCACAAAAGATTTGTGAGTGTATTTAAATTATGGTGTTAATTGTTGCACCAATGTGCTGGCTGCTGTAGCCTAAGGAATCAAGTCTCGGGAACGGGACCGAGGCATTAGATAGAGTATATAGGCATACATAAAAACACAGTGCACATTATTATAGTGCATCTTACACCATAGAGCATGAAAAGATATATATAGCACGAAAAGATAGGTAAATTATACAATCTAAGGTCACTCACAATGATCATACATGTTCATAAGTTTTTCTTCTATTATTAATAACATGAAAAATTTTACATGTAAGGAATATTATTGCAATAATTGCAAGAAATCCCAGAACTACTGCATAATGAAATAGCCTAGATGACTGTGTTACACAGGTGTGAGTGGTGAGGGGATCAGTAGAACTCAGTGGGTGAATATACTCCAGCAGGATATAATCAACATTACCAACTAAAGTACTTGGTATTCTAATTGTACAATTCACTGACTGGGTCACTTCACACTGCTCAACATAGTCGCTGTGATTGAGATGGGCTATCTGAAGAGTGGCATTCATCGTGTAAGAAATTGCTACTGGAGTATCCGCTGTTAAAAAGTAGTGTGCTGGGTCCGTAACTGTATAGCCCAATGTAGAACATTCAGTGTTATTGCTAGATCCGATAGGAATAGTGTGGTGGTAAACTGAGTTCTGATCACCTGTCGTTACACCATCAACAAAGCTAAAGTAGTTCTCAATATTGTCAAATACAAAAACCTCTGCATAGTGATCGCTGGAACTGGTACTTGCTAAGCAGAGTTGATAGTCAATGTACGAATCACGTAGCAAGTATATCCCAGTAGTTGAAATTGTTCCAATTGTTCTGGATGGTTCTGGGGCATGTATTTCTGGAGTTCTTAGTTCAAGATGTTTCACATACTTGATTATGTCATCTTCTGCAACTAAGTAAAGACTGCTGGTGTGTGTATAATCTCCAGCTGTTAGACATTCTCTTGCAGACCAGTATGTATACCAGAGGCTCTTTGCTCTGTCCAGGTAAAGAACATCCCCTTCAATTCCGCGAACTGCCTTTACTGTTGCCGTTAAGTGACATGACAGGACTAAAATACCGATTATTAGTAACACTGATATCAAAACAAGGAATGATATACAGCACACTGATTTGAGTCTTCTTTCTTTCTGAGTTTCTGTACAATGAAAGATAATGTCAAATATTAAATTGTCACCTTAATAATATTATAGCATGATCAGTATCTTCTGTACATTTTTCTCATCCGGACCAATTTATGAATAAAATAAGGTTTTCTACAGCAAAACTTAACCACTTCTGCTCTATAAGAACCTACACATAGCTAACTGGTTTCACTTGCTGGTGAGCGGTAGGATGTTGGTGCTGCCTGTTTTGATTTCAGAAAAGCCTTTGATTCTATGGCGCATCATGCACGCAGCCACAACACTTACATAGGGACCAGTGGCGTAGCTAAGGTGGGGCACACTGGGGCACGTGCCCTAGCAACTGGGCCGTACCCTACTATTGGAGGTACGTGGCCCTAGCAATATTAAGCAATTGCGTACAACAGCACAACATACTGTCTCCGACGCCACTGGTTGGTGTGCCACATACCTACTACAGCGTGTGCAAATGCATGGTTGTGGCTTAATAGCTTGAAAGTGTCGATTCAGAAGAGGTAGAGCTGAATTAACATTTACATTGTGGGCATGCACATGAAGATAGCTTGAAACAGAAGGTCATAGCTGTCTAACAAAGTGACACTACGCCCTACAGCGATCAACAGGCATGACGCCCAAAAGACAAGTTACAGTACCGGCTACCGAGACAGATTTTCCAGTCCCACCTGTACAAATGTACCTTGACTGTACAAAATCCACTGTGGACATTGATAATTTAAACCATAGGCTTCATTACAAGACATGACTCCCAGAATCAGTGCAGAATCGCGGTGATGTTATACATCATTGACACCACAAGAATACTCCCCCACTTGCCAGATCCGATGGCTCAACGTTACATGTTACTGCATTTAGCCTCTGGCTAGGCATTAACAGGTTTCGCAGCAAGACAGAGCCAGCCATCGTGTAGCCAGAGCCATAAAACGAGCCATAGTGCGCCATATACTTATTGCAACGCCTACCGGAAATATAACGGAAACCTCCGGAATACGGACGCCTCAATATTCTGGACACGTCGAGTGGGTTCCAATGGCATTCACATTAGATAGGTTCCACAGTACTCTTACCACTGTGGGGTTACTATGCATATCAAATGCAGCATAGAGCTGGTTAGCAAAAGGCCACATACTTTTTATAGTTATACTAATTAAGGTAGGAAGGGAAATTGAAAAAAGCCCCATAAAACTGCTCATGAATAATTAATGAGCAATCAGCAAGGTCACGTGAGCTATGTAAAGTTAATGAGATTCATTGCACTATTTACATTTTCCCATGGCGGCAACGGGAATCAACAGTGGGGGGGGGGGTGTCACTTTGATGTGGAAAGTGGCACTTTCAAGGGTAAATTCGGCACTTTGATGTGGCCGAGCGGTACTTTGATGTTCACTTTCACCAATCTTTTTTTTTTTTTTTAATAAGAAGCCGTTTAGGCCGCTTGTAATGCTGAGTTTGCTGTTTGTGTGTAAAATCCAGCCTGAAGTCTGTAGTAGTGTTTGTGAGTGTAGCTGAAAGGCTGGCAGGCAGCTTGCCAGACAGATGGTCATCCAGTCTTCTCTAGTCAGTTGTCTTTAGGAAAGTGACCTTTCTAGCTCGTAGACTCTGCCCATTTTCGCGGCTAGCTGCCATTTGTGGGGTCCTGGCAAAAACAGTGGTGAGTTGTAGCTAGGCTGTGTGCGTGTGTAACGTAGCAAGGGAGGGGTTAGGGGAGAAAAGCTTGTGCAGTTTTCTTGTGTGTAGGCTGACTGTCATAACCCTGGGGTGAATCTACTGTAGCAGGCGTGGATTGTTGCAATATTTGATTGGCGAGTCCGTATTGCGAAACTAGTGTATTCGTGAATAGCAAGGCAGGTTTAGCTGTAAAACCGGATTTGAAGTGTTTCTGGGAAAAAGCATGCGTAGGATTTTGGCCTGTCCTGTGTAGGTTGTGTGTAAGTGACGATGAAGGGTGAAACTGTGCGCGGAGTGCAATATTTGGAATTTTAGCAAAAGAGTGAATATTAAGCAGAGGGGGTAATTAGGTTCTTACCTATTGTCATGTGGGTGTAGGCTAGGATATTGCCAACATAGCCATCAACTTGGTTCGGAGATTCGGCTTCAACCCTACTAATTTCCCTTCCTACCTTCATTGCATCACACAGAGGGTATGTTGCCTGTAAAAGCATTTGCGAACTGGATCAAGAATTTTGATCGGCAAAATTTGGCCTTGATCGTTCCTTCTGAACGTCTTGATTACTTGATTTACGGAATTCAAACGACAAAACGGTAGCCACACCCTGCTATCACAGAAAAAATGTCCATTCATTGATTTTTGTCGCTCGGATTTCGTCTTGATCCCTTGATCACAACTACCTTAATTACTTGATTCCTTTTCGATCCCATTCGCAAATGCTTCTACAGGTGACGTGTAAGTGACTACCCCTTGCCACAGTCCCTCCTAGGGAAGTATTTATTGATCTGCCATTGACCAATGAAATTGCTACTACATAGTGAGCTGTACTCTACAAGAGATGTAGTACAGTGTAATCACAAGTCTTACCAGAGTGGCTTGAGGAGCCTGCTAGAGTTGAAATGGGCTGAGGAGCTTGTGCAGTCCAGTGAAGACTACGGCCTGTATCAGACAGGAAACAGGCAAACAACAGTTATTTGTTTACCTAGCTACAGTCAATACCTAATATGTACCTGTGTAATGGTCAGGGGAAAGTCCCATCACAAACACTTGCAAAGCTGGGTGATATTTAGAACCACAAATTGGCTATGTATAATTATTATTATTCACACACATCAGCAGTTCATACAGAGGGAGGGGCCCCTGGGATTCCCCCTCATACAACAAATGTACTTTGATACTCAGTACTTTATTAGTTGCTAGGAGCTAAATTCGGGGGGCCCAGATGCAACCTCAAAGCATGTAAATTTCTAAATTTACTGGGGGAGCATACCCCATGCCCCCCTAGGGGGGTATGGCTCCACACACATCATTTTCCCACCCGCCATCAAAATATCCTGTGTGAAACCCTATACATGTATATCCAAAAAATTCTGCATGGACATAATAATTATGTGCGTAATGGTTATTACCTGCAGTCTGAGTTTCAGCTGTAGGTTGCCGTCCACCGAGGTTGGGTGTACGGATGTAACCAGAAGGCATAACAAGAGCCGCACCATACTGAGAACAGACCTGAGTTGGATAGTCTGCCAAGACAAGAGGCAGTAAGGTTTCTTCAATTTTACAAATTCTAGCTAGTAATCATACATAGAATCAGATCTTGAAAGACTGCACTTATGGAAATTATTATTTGGTAAGAATTCAAATTTACTGCCTGGGTAGCTTAGGAGCTTAATTAAGGCCATCGCTAGTCGAGTCCTTGTTTCCTGTCATCATCCATATCAAATTTCCGTTTGTGTTCCAAATATCCTTATCTAATTATTCATAGATGTTAGGATACGTTGTGCTACATGTCCGGCAATCTTTCCGTGTGTTAGAGTCAGAAATCACTACCATTCAAACATTAATCGGCAATGCATGTACACGAGTTTGTGTATCTGGACTACAGGTTGAGCCACAGACAGGTTGTACAGGTAGCAAACAGCAGCAGCTCACGTTTGTTCTCATCACAGATACTATTTCGAGTACTGAAAGGAAGCCATCATTCATGGCCGCCTGCCCAAGTGCACTGGGAGTTGGTTTGAGGGACAGGAAATAAGGAATCAATTAATCGTGGCCTAATAGATACACCATAAAGTGCTCAATTCTGATAATTATTTTCTGAAGATGTTAAGTACAGAATGTGTACACTCAAAACACAGGCTCACCACAAGTCTGGATGGGTTGAAGATTATATCTTGCACAATAGTCATTAAGACTGTTGTATACATCACGTCCAGCACTGATAGATCGGAGGGCATTAAAGAATGGTGTGATGTCATCAACACAGATTTTTCTTTTATGAAACAGATCACAGATGATTTCCATATTTGAGAGATTTGATGGATCTACTTCTAACTCTGTTTTTGCGAGGTAATCTAAAACACGCTTTCTCTCAACTGAGTTGAGTTTTGCAATAGTATGTACGAAACATTCAACCAGTTCACTCTGCTGGGTGAGGCCGCCTACATGGGGAGCACTTGTTGGTACCTCTAAACCATATTTGGCTAAGCTTTTGATGCACTGGATTCCTGCTTCTTCCAGAAGGAAAAGTCTTCTTATCAGAAGGTTCCGGGCTTCGTTATCTGTAAACTTGTCTCTACTCAGTTCTCGATAGAGACCCGTCTCATCTAAATTCTCCAGCCTACCATAGCTGAATTCAGCTAAATAACTGGCACGTAACAGCCCTTTCATTTCCTGTCCAAGTTTACCAGACAGTGAGTTGAGCCATTGTGGCCAGTTAGCCAATGAAGACATGTCTCCAACCTATGATATAGGAAAGGCAAGGGGGACCCAAATCAGACACATGGTTGGAAGTTTCCTGGTTTTATTTCAGTGATTACTTGTTCCCATCAGCAACGAATACTCATCTGGTTTTATTAGCAGCAAGAGGGTGTACGATTCTCCAGCCTTGTTCCCAGGCTCCACTGCCCAGCGTTATTCCAAAGTGCAAAAAACGCTGGGCAGTGGTAGTCTCGTTCTACCCACTCATTAGGAGAAATATGTGTACCTACGCCCATTACGCCTCCGCAGAGTTTCAGAAACGTTTCCGGAAACAATCCCGTGCCATGCCCTAACCATACCCTAAACCTATCCCATATATTCAGTGCTGCGAAATTGTACGTTCCCATGCCTCCACCCAGCTTTTGTTGCCGTGACGTTAGGTAGACACAATTAACCGGTTGAGTGCACATCCAGCCCCCACAGGCTCTGTGATCTTGCCGTCCCACATGATATACACAAAGAAAGTTTCGTTCTAGCAAGTTATTGCAGAAGGCTAGATTTGAGGCTGTACCAGCAGTGAGATTGAGCTGAAATGGCAGGACTTTGGCGGACCAGGCGGGCAGGCACGAGGTAAGCTTATGGCCGTGTTACACAATGATTTTTACTCTGAAGATGGTAATAGACATAGTCTTGCCTTCTTTTAACCCTTCGATTGCTAAAGTTAAGCATAGAGGCTGCTTTATCTGCTACCAGATAAACCAGAACAATCGAAGCATAGAGGCTGCTTTTTCTCGCCGATCAGTCTTAGAGCACCACTTCGCCATAGGTTTTATACCAAGCTAGGGCTGATCCCTGTCTATCTCTCGATTCCTGGAGTCCTGGAGGCGTCAGCAACTCACAATCATCACCGATCTAACATTTGGAGCAGTTCGCAACTCTTCTCTACTTCTTTAATAGCTTGTACAATTGCATGGTGGCAAGATTAAAGTGTGTAGTCAACCGGTTAATTGAGTCCACCCTCAGTCTACCCTACGTCACAGCACGTGATAAATGATACCAAGCCTTCCCCGCTTTTCCTCTCGCTTGCTTCGCTCGCTCACATTAGGGAAGCTTGGGAATGAGGCTTGGAAACGAGGCTAGGGTGGGAACCAGGCTACACTGCATCTGCTTTTGTCACATATATGGCTTCCCTATATCCTCATTAAACCCACAAGCATGAGGTTGCATGCAGTATGCTGCTGTGTAATCACAGGAGCCCATAACCCAAAGGGAAGGAACGTTAAACTTGAGTATGTACGTATGCTGATTCCACCTGTTGTTGAATGGCACATGCACAAAACTCCTTATATGGTAAGTGCTATGTAAGCGCTTAGAACTACGTAGTAAACAAGCCATGCATAACTGCTAGGCATTCTATACATGGAGTTTTCTTGTAGGTGCCATTTGACAACAGGTGGACTACTCTCCTTCCCTTTTTGTTTTATGGGCTCCTGGTGATCACATACATGTACTACATGTACATGTAGCTTTTGATCACAAGTATAGAAACAGCATCCCCCCTCATGAACTAGGTTGAATACAGCAGACGACACTTCACCTCCAGTATAGAGATTATATATTTGTGCTTAGGCCAAGTAAAACTCTTTATCACACCCGACTTCTTTAGAACTAGGAGGTAGGAGATTTTTTAACCTCCAGCTACGTACGTCCACCCTCACTTTATGGCTTCCAGTTTGTTGTTCTGTTACATGTTCTCAAATTAGTCTCGGGTACCCAGACTCGTCGGAAAATTGTAAAGAAGGTCTGGGTGATAGGCTGGGGCGGAAGTGTACCGTGCACCTGGAATGCAGGTGCACTTCCATTTAGAGTGTCAGCCTTTCCTCTGACATCAAGGTAGTCAGAAGTGCTAGAGAAATAATTTTACTAAGCTAGCATTAGCAGGGAGGCAATTATGAATTTAACAACATTCCAGAGTGTACGTATACATTTTCACCGAGCCTATCGCACAGACCTTCCTTCCTATTTTCCGAGGGTCTGGGTACCCGAGACTATCAGATCGCAGAGTTTAACAATATATAGCTTGTTTGATGATAGCCCAATGGTACTGCTGAAGTACGGGCAGCTGTCGTGCTCTGTTTGGGAAGAATGAAGACTGAACCTATAGGCAATCAGGCTTACATGTATTAATATTCATTAATTAAAGGACAGCCTGGTTGCATCTACGGTAGAAACTGTTCCTTCACGTAAAATGATACATGCTTACTGAAGCATATTACTAAAATGATGCATCTGCACTCACCTCGACTCATAGAAGAGTTGTAAACTTGTCTGATAGGTAACTCCAGCCTTAGTCTCGGACCTTCCCTGTAAGCTATCGATTTATCAGTGCTGGGTTGATTAGGGCTGGCATGTAAAACTAGTGAGCGAGGCCTATCAGTCTGCTACCATCGAGAAGCACAAACTGCATATAAACTTTGTCATGTGATATGCTGCATACCGATTAGTTGAAGTCACTGCAGTTATAGTGGGTGGAGCTGCGTAGTCTTGGTACCAGACTACATTCTGCAGTTTGGTACCGAGACCACCACTCACATGCATGCATAATGCATAGCCTGCCTGGATTTAGCTACAGCTAAAACAATACATCGTTTTGGCAGTTTATAGCTTATTAGTAGTCAAAAAGAAGGCTGGTTATATATAGATACTGGGCATGCTTTGCTCATGCACCTTTCTTTCTGCATTAAAATACTTTTCTTGCAGTGGCATGGATATGTGCTAAATGTATCCATTCTGATCATCCCTTTCGACTTGTGCACTCCGTCTTTGCACAATTTCCTGGCTGCATGGGAGTTTTTATTTCACAATGTCTTTCTCCTACATAGCATTGTCTAATGCTAAGGGGAGGGGGGGGTCTGGACTTATGATGCTAACTTTTGGCGCTTTATATAGGTGAGAGATAGGCCTACTGTTGATTCACCCACACTATAATAAAGTGGATTCAAGCCTCTGCTGCTGGATGGTTCACCTTACAGCAATATATGAGTGTACACATAGCTATATAATGCTAACTGTTCTTTTCAAAATAAAAATAATTATCATTGTTACATACACACTTCTAAAGTAGTCTGTCTGTCTAATATTGTTGCCAAACTCTGCCGTGGTTTCTGAGTTGGTAGCTCACTGACTGCATGCCACTGAGTACCGAAGTATGTGTATGCTATGAAGTAGAGGAAATAACAAAGTGCATATTAAGAGCTAAAATTAATTTGCGACCTAAAAGCCGACACTTCCCGCATTTTTGAACACATACGTGTACTTCAAAGATGCGTATCTCCAGAATGCAATGCACTATCTGTAAGAACCATGGGTGGTTTAGATAGGAGGTGTTGCTGCAGCAATAACCTGAAAATGTAGCCATTCAACCTAACCAGGGCCAAGTATTTAATCGCCTGGTAATTCTTTGATACTATCAAGGCACATACTACAGAAACGGAGAGAACTGCAGACCTCTATCATAGGATTCCTTTATTTGAAGGTTGGTGCTTGTACAGCACCAAAAATTATACCTGTCTCGCTAATGGTTGTTGATATATTAAGAAAGCTTGAAAATTGGCAAAAATGGTAAATTTCGCAAAAATGCGGGAAGTGCTAGGTTTTTGCAAATCCACTCACATTTAGTAAGTATCGCCAGACTTAATAAAAAAAAGCAGAAGGCTTTAGAATACATGTACTGGTGCCCTTTATGCATCCCCTAACTTAGCCTCATTCCGAGGCATCACCTAAACCTGACTATCAAATGTTATGTGTTGAGTCAAACCAGCATTCATAGGTGTCATAACCAGGGGGGGGGGGGGGGGGGGGTGCTGTTTCATGATGCTTCTTGTCATTCCAGTTAGTCTCGTGCCCAGACCTACATTGTACATTCCAGTGTGGATCCAGGCAAATTGAATGGGTGTGGTTCTGGGCTATGTGTTGTTTTTGGCGTAGCAAAGTAAACAATCACATGGTAAGATTCCTATAGCCTCTAACTGGCGTTGAGCATTCATTTTTTCGACATCGGGTAGGCCTACGAGGCTAACAGTCTAACATTGTCAGATGCCACGAGAACACTTGCTGTGCATAAAAAATTTCCGTGCAAACCGCAGCTGCTCGGCTGCTTCGCAGCCTCTGTGGAGGCACACGAGAATTTTTAAGCACCCCCACTTTTTAATACAATATACTCTGGAGTATAAGTACCGGTACTTCAATTCCAAAATTGCGCATTTTCGTGGTACCGACTGCACGGGGTACTTTTTATCGAGGTTAGAAATACAATAGTAGGGCTGTTCTTACGGATGAGCGCTCTTTCTTCTGATGATGAATCTCCGAGTGCTTGAGTGTGACTGCTTAACTATAATTATCATGCCTATATCACTATTCATGTTTAAATCACTCACACTTGGACTATTGCACATCCCAGTTTACTTGATGATTTGTTGTTTGATGGGTACTTATATTCATTGGGTACTTATGTTTGTGTGGGTACGAATATTCAGGAAAAGGGTAGCCTGGTCCCCCGGCGCGGAAAAGTCGAAAGAGTGCCTGGTGTCTATTGTACGCGCATGCGCGTAATTAGTACAGCTAAACCACGTGTATGGGAGGGGAGTGCACGAGGATGACGAAATCAAATAAGTAGGCGTGTGCCGTTTACAATTAAAGCGACATAAGTCATTTACCATTTAGAGACACAGTGGGCCTCATCCAGCGACAATCCTCCCGGAGATGGTAGGTTTCTCGAGTGCATCTCTCTATCTGGAGCTCACAAGCGCCTCCGGCGCACAATACAGAAGGCTACAGTTCACCAGACCCTCTTCGGCAGCAAGTAAAGCCTTAGATACACTCCCTCCAGAAGTAGCGATGGAAGCGCTGGATTCTATAGCCTTCAGGCTGGCAACTTGATCAATCACCAAAGAAATAAGAGGCGAAACTACTACAACTAAACTGTGGTAGTCACGATCAACCCGCCCCAACTTGTGGTCAAACACAAATGGCAGAGTTGTGTACCGGTAACATATAGACTTACCAAAACCGGTTGGGAGCCAGACAAAGACACGCTCGAGATCGTAGGATGCCATCGCTTTGTAATCGTAAACTAATTCTCATCACTAACCGAATAGTATACGTTTGTGACGTTTTCATCACACGGAAATATTCGTTAGTGATACGGTTTTCCAAGATTTCTTGGAAATTAACGCGCATGCGCATACAATAGACACCAGGCGCTCTTTCGACTTTTCCGCGCCGGGGGACCAGGCTAGGAAAAGGGTAGTAACTGCTTTGATAGGTACTTATATTCGTGGGGTACTTGTAAATGATGGGTACTTATATGCTCCAGAGTATATGGTACCTTCCTATGCCTCTGGCATTGATATCCCTGAGGTTAAAGTAAAGGAACTGTGAGAAGGTATGAACCACCTCTGGCTCTACCTTGGGAATACTACAGTACTTACTTTACGCGCATCTGCTTCTTCCTGTTGTTTAAGAGACATGTCTGAACTGCATCCCTAACGGCAGTGGTCATTCTGTCTATCTTTGCAGGGTCTGAGGGGTTTGTACTGAAGTACATCTCAACCAGGATGGAAGGTGTAAACTGGTTAGTAGCGGAATCTGTGGCTGTAGAATTTAGTGAACACAAACTGTGATGAAGAAATGGTCTTTTGCAATTTATGAACCATGCTTCATGTTACTTTGACCTGTGGAAAGAATGCTATTGCACAACTCCAACATAATGGTAAGGCTAGTATTATCGGGAGAACAACTTTACCACAAGGAGCCTTACACCCTGGGGCATTAAATAGCACTATACACTGATGCAACACATATACCAACCCTATGCTTACTATACACAATCATTAAGATCAGTTTATTATCTGAGATGTTCAAATACACAACTCCCCATAACCCACACTGACAGCCATTTCGATAGTGTGCACGACACAATTGGGGGCTAGTGAAATTCTAATACAGCTTTATATAGCAAAGTATGCCTATGGTATAATGTTCTAACTAACTACCAGTTTTGCTGCCATTATGTTATGAGCAATAGTAGTAGTTCTTATATCCACAGCTGTACCCTCAAATTAGTAGTTCTTGTGTACCATTTGTGAAGACACCTTCATACTTCCAGCAAAACATAAATCTATCTTGAAAGTATCACGTGATTGAGATCATGACCTTTGATCTTGAAGTGGCCACATCAATGGCATCTGTACAGAATACACCTATACAACCGAAAGTGAAATAGCCGCAGTCGATTAAGTAAACCTTCTACATACAGTCAGAGTTAGGTTGCATAAATGGCAAGTGTAACCTGAATTATCTAAGTGGATCCAGAATCCAAAAGATCTTTCTGCTTAAATTTTCACCAATTTGATCATCAAGAGGGTGTTATCTTTTATGACTTTCCTCAAACATTCAAAAGTGTCTGGGTAATACTTCCCAAACTGATGGCTAAGTAGGTTTACTAGCTTCGGAGAGCTGCCTGACAACATAACATATTGTGGACATGCTGGCTGAGAAGGTATCACCAACAGGCACTGTGACCTAGCCCCATGCACTTTTCTTGCACAGTTAGAGGCTCCTCTGTGGCTGAATTATTCCTCTCATACTGAGCCTTTTTGTAGCTTCTGGTAGTTTCTATTACTGTAATTTCTCTTTGCTAAACTAGTCTTCACTATGACAGCTAGCATGGCTTACATGTAGTGTTAGAAATCATTACTACAACCACTCCTACTATCCCTTACTATGCAATAAACCTCAAACACCTTAGTTACTGCTGGATGCCTGACCTTCAGAATCAGGAATGGTGGGTTAAAAAGGTTTTTGATGGCATGCCAACTCTCCCCACCCATTCAGCATTTATACCAGTTTAGTCAACCTCCTTTTATCGTCAAAAGAAAGTTATAGAAATTAGAAGCTTGTTACTATGCCTCTAGGTTGTTATTAGTATAACAAGAAAATTGTTTAATTCCGAGAGAAGCGAGGCTATACTCCAGTTCGATTGACCTTTTTCTTGGGGCACTGTTCCAGCCAGTTCTCCTGGTATAGCCTATCAAACACACAGCGAACACTTACCTTCACTATAAAACACCAAATGGGGAGACTTGGAAGCGATCACTATCACAGTGAGCTTGTTTCAGCCTCTGGTCTTCTAGGCACATAATAGTAAGTAGACATTTTATTTTGTGGATGGGGTATGGTAGGTGTGTCGGCCAGTGTGTGTTGGCATACTCTAGTCTCGTCCCCAGACCCTACCCCGCCCGCCGCCGAAAAACGAGGGAAGGAAGGAAAGGGAAGGGTCTGGGAACTAACTATACTGACCGGCGTCAATTTGGAATGTTAATGAAACCGCGTAATTGCATTACGTAAGTAGGTGCGAGCGCTTAATTACCAGGCTTCTGCATGCAGCCGCGTGCTATGATTTAACAGCCTGGCCATGAGCGAAAGTCTGTTCCGCTTCAGATTTGAGACGGCGAGATCGACTGAACTTGGTCGGGACAGCAGGCGGCGTGAAAGAAGTGTATGGTATCTTGCGTTCAGTGAGTAGAACAGCAGTGGTAGCAGACCATAGCAGTACGACTTTCCATAGCCTGTCGGAAGGGCATCTTGTCTTTCGACAAATGATTCAATGGCCTCTCTCTGCTCCTTTTTCAGTGCTTCCAGTCCTACGGTCGCTGCCGCATTTACAATCGCATACTGATTTTTACCTTACTGTATGCCGCCATGTTAAATTAGCAAAATAATGATATTCAACATTGTATACATCATTCACACATTAATTTTACCTCATCAAAACATGTCGCTGCATTCCAAACGTTCAAGACACTTCCGGGCATAGTTATTCGCCAGACCCTTCTCGCTCGTTTTTCATTTCTGCGGTTTTTAATTGCGAGGGGAGGGTCTGGGCACGAGACTAGGCATACTCTTGATCTTTTTCTTGGTCCACTGTATTGTGGGTGGGTGTTATGGGCGTGCCACCTAACTATCATGTGCCACGCTCAGTAATTCTCGTGAAGCGAGGATATCCCTGCACCTTGCACTATAGTTGTATAATTAGAAGATTACCTTGCAAGTGACATGACAGCTGCTTCCTTCTAAACTGTATATGCTTGGTAAGCCCAGTATTAGCTATCACAGTGTGCACGTCTTACGCCCACACAATACGTAATAGGTACGTAATACGGGAAATTATTACCACCTCACAGAATAGAAAAATACTATTGCAGTATTCAAACAACTAACTCAAGTACATAATCATCCACCAATATCATGATAAGCACTGAGACCTGAATGAGCGGGATGGAGTATACTTTATTGTCACAAAAAAAGTAGTCAGAGTTGCCATACATGTATGTCTATAAGAAATTACACTTGCCTTCCTGAGGGGCTGACACTGAAGCAGCAGGGTTCCAGGCAGGTGCAGTCTTGCAGTAATAGCACTTAGTGACACTAATTCCAAGACCATCTGGCATGATCCTCCGGCCAGCACCGTTGGTAGCAGCCTGTGGGATGCCTCCGTCTGTGCTCTCATCTTCACCAGTTATTGGAGATGCTAGTGTGCACTCATACTCCCACAGGTCCTCAGACTGCATGCACATGTATCAAGAAAGTAAGTGTGGAGAAAGAATGAAGCGAACCACAACAACAGACGCCACGTAAGAATCGCTATTCAAAGCCACTTGGCAGAGAGAGCATGTGCGTAGTAGCAGCCAATTCAAAGTATTTACCACCCGGGTGCATGCGAAGCACGCAACCGGCTGGTACTACGGTTTTCAAGTTTGTTATGTATGTGCATCCACACGTACCACGTTTGCAATGACTGTGTCATAATCATTACCACATGACAGTAGTCTATCGTGCTTACCAGTCCAGCAGAGCTTCCAACAGTTTGCAGGCCCAGATACATCAAGCTAGCTTATTTGTACATTATCTAGACGACGAGAAAGAAGTGTGGATAGCGACACATATGCCGTTGTTCGATGTTGTGACAGCTAACTGGAGGCGTAACAAAAGTGTGGTGTCAGCACTTATCATTGTAAGTTCATGTACGTTGGAGGCGATACCAGACCCCCCCAGCATATATTGCTTGCAGTACAGGCGCAGGGAGAGCTAGGAGCTCTTATAGATACAGCCAAACCTGCTCCATAGCTGTATACTATGCCTTATACCTGTTGCTGAGCATTGGCTTGGATAACTCAGAATGTCAAAATAGAACTGCCCCAGCTGGTACTAAGATTGTTTTACATTTTCATGTCTGTGTGTGTGTTCGTCCGCAATTATCACGTATGCTAAGTCACGTCATTCCGTTACTATGCCACTATAGCCACGAGCGCAGTGGAAGCTACTGGAAGTTTGCAGGCTGAATAGGCCAAGGTACGTCAAGCTAGGTTAGTTTTGTGTTGCCTAGACAGCGAAAGAGTGGTAGCTAACGATAATAATTCTGTTTTGGCGAGTTCCAATCGCTAACTGGAAGCGCACTACGAAATTGCGGTGTCAGCACTTTCGCTGGAAGCTGTACATGATAAGACTCCATCTAAAATTTGCAGCAAAATTAATAGTTCTTCAGAAATTTCTCATTGCAATGACTACTTCACGTTTGGATATTTTGGTGAAACTGTAGCTCAACTTCGAGATTTTCTATTAACGCCCACTCAGTAAGCATTCCTTATATGGTTAACTTGCAGCCTAGCTATCTACACACAGGGAAATACCATCTTGTATCTATAAAAACAATCTCCCAAGGTTACATTCAACATGTGACACAACTCAGAGTGCTCTTAGAGAAGGTCACTGCCTCAGGCACTTGGCTCAAGCCAGGTAATTAGGCTGAAAAAAGTTAAAGCAAAAATCCGGAGTCAGCAAATACGAAAGGATATTTCTGCTTTGTAGGGCAATTCCAATTAACACCACTGAAATACTGGTGCAAAGTACATTCGTATAAACCAACTGTGGCTGGTGCAGGAAATATCATGCAAAACTATAGTAACTGAGAACCTTCATTCGGGTGGAACTTTTATTTGATTGTAAAATGCGCCAAGCTGTGCAATCATAGATAATAGCTCCTAAGGAAGCTATATTATCTATGGTGCAATCAGCTGTATAATCCTGGCCTAACCTAACCCTAATCCTAGTACACGTACTACTGCTACAGTTGACCCCAGATGATCTCACAGGTAAAACCGTATATTTATTAAAAGATATCTAGCCATCCAACAGCCATAGATTTGATATGCGGACTCTATTATCTATGGTACATGCTACGGCTACGTCTCATACATGTAGCTGTGTGGTATAGCTAAATAATATTACCTGTTGGAGTTTTCCAAGAAGAGTATCAAATACCCCCTCTTCAATCGTCCCAATTTCTTCGGGATACTGGAGCCTTAGATATAGCTGCTTCCCTCCAGACATCTTGTCTTTCGCTATATACTACGTACCGGATACTCGCTGAAACTCCGCCCCTTTCCCCGTGTCCACTGCACTAGCTGCAGGTACGGTGAGTAGGCCTACACCTGTTTATGCTCAAAACCTTACCTATTATGCTATGCTGCACTGCTCCAAAAATCTACCTATTATGCTCACCAAGTGTCCCTATTATTCTCAAATTATGCTGATTAAATTTTAAAGAGTCCATAATATTAGCTATGTATTATGATAATAATTGTACATGCACACCTTGAAAGCTTGCGATAGATCATACTCCCTGCTTCATTTCTCTGCTAGCTGCTTCTTGAGCATGCTTTGAATACGCTTAATATGTGCTATGCTTCAAAGATAGCTCCTCCCGACAAGCAGACAAAACGGTTTCCCTGCAGCAACTGTTATCATCTCACCTGCAAACTCCTTCGCCCTCTGTGCCTTTCCAGACTGGACTCTCATCAACAGGGCTACTCATTGCCATTAGAATCACCTCGTGGCCAAGTCTCCGCAAACCTCCTAAATTTCCTTAGGAAATCCACCTATTATGCTCGCATTGTGCTTATGCTTTCACATACCTATTATGCTCATTTTAATGCCGGCATAATCAGCTCACCCCTAGCTGCAGGTACGGTGACATTCCTGAGTAGGCCTACACCTGTTTACGACTAGCTACTGATTATTAGCATTAATACTAGTACTGGTATTTAGGTTAGTATCTTTACTGTCGTACTCTTAAGTATAACCCATTCCTATGCATAATGGTACAGGATGTAGTACTATCAGATACATGCACCGTGGCATTAGAGTGCTAGCTATACTATACAGAGAGAGCGAGAGTAGTATACTTTTATTCAGAATGATTAATTATAGCTACACTCTTATAGTCTAGTCTAAGATCAAGAATTGCTTTCTTTGTAGAGTTGAAAAATAGCTCCAGACTGCACAGCTGAAAAAAAGGTATATGTACATATAGTATATAGTCTAACTGCTAGATCCTCCCTCTCCCTAGACTAGCTAGACTAATGTACATAGTAACGTAGCTACCCAGAGCCCTCCTCCGCACAAAAAGAAAAAAAGGGAGCCCAGGGAGAGGGCTCTGGATATGAGAATGAAGTTACCACTTAGCTACGTTAGTAAGTCAATGCAAATACACCTACACAAACTTAAAGATTTGCAATGCAATAATCAGATAGATCATAAAAGTTGCGAATTGAAGGTCTAAAGGATACAAGATGACAAATTTAATGGTGTTACACACATACAGAAATAGCAAAATGTGTGGCTAGAAATATTTTAAAGTATACAGCAGTACAAGGAGGGCTAGCTACTGAGAATTGTCTAACAGGCTTTATTTCTGGGTTAACAGATATTTATCAAATTCCACAGATGAAGTGGTTAAGGTGTAACCATGATAATTTTGATTACAACTGCATTTATTGTAGAAGTAGAAAGTTAGAATACAGATAAGAGCCAGTATTAATGCTCCAATTAAAGCTCCTAGGAAAAGTGAATTAACAGTCCATTCTTTACGACTGATGCATAGGTGTGTTGTCAATGGTTCTGGTACGTATGGCGGTACAGGATGGATGAATGCCAAAAGTGCATACTTCTTAAAATCATGTGGAATATTGAGAGAACAGGAATCAGATCCAGATATTTGACATTGCTCTGAATAGTCGCTATTATTCAAATACACAGCATGAATAATTGCTGTAAAATTGTACAGGATACCACCTGGTGTTTTACCTGCAACATAGTAGTAAGCGGCTTTATGAACTAAAAATACCAACTGTGAACAGATGGAATGGTTGTTGATGCCGATGGGCAAGTCAATCCAGTAAACAGAAGCATGTTCACCAGTACTGGTCCCAGCAATGTATGAATAATATTTGCTTCTGTCATCAAATACATAAAGCCTTCCTTTCAATTTGGAATAACTCTCACTTGCAATACAAATGGTGTAGTTAATAGATGATCCGTTCAAGAGGTAGAGTCCAGGGGTGTTGACCATCCCAGTTTGGCGAGACTGTTGTGCTTGGAAGAGCTCTCTTGAATGGTACGCTGCAGTGCTGTTATGCAAAATCAAATGATCTTCTAGAACAGCATAAAGACTGCTTATTTTGTAGTAGTCCCCTTTTTGCAGACACTCCCTAACAAACCATTGTGTGTCTAATATGTTGTTGGCTTCATCGAGGCGTATCGTATCTCCAGCAATTCCTAACACTGCTTTTGATGCATTTCTTGATACAGTTGTTGATACATTCCTCCCCATTAAAGGGAACGTAATCAGCCAGGTTAAAGCTAATACTACTATGAGTGGAATAATGAAGCACAAACACTGTGGATGCTGCATCCCTGTATATAGACATGGGAGAAGAACAATATTTTGACTGACACAGTTACTGTTGCGTTCTGGTAAGACCCTACCATTATACATTGTACCTACACTTGTTTATAAAATGAGCATATAGCAACTGTAGATCAGTGTCCTTGGCACTGGACTTCATCCAGAGTTTATAGCTGGTACAGTATCAGCTGAGCAGCATAATGCAACTCGATTCCCGTGAGGCCCTCTTCAAGGAATGTCAGGTATGTACTAGTTACAATTAGCAGCAAATGGTTACACCATCAATGTGGAATGCACTCTAGTAGTTGTAATGCTAAAGAAGACACTCCGTGTGTGTAGTTTCATCTATAGAGCATTCGGATGCTAAAGAATATACCTCCCGTTTGCAGTGTCAGCTATAAAGCACTGCGTCAGGAACTGTTACGTTTTTGTACCTTTCTTTCCAGAGGAGGTCGGCCATGGTTGACCTTTCAAAATCAGGTCTCATTAAAATCACATGACATATTCAATCTAATGAGCCGTTAAGTATTGCAAACGCCTAGAGAAAGAATTGAAGATTTCGCCTATTTTCCCCTGGCCGATCACTTCGAAAACAGACTTGCAAGGAAGAAAAATTATTGCTGGTATTAATTTTTGAGTTTTCCCCGCACATCTGTGAGGCCTTTGTTGGCTCTGGTGGCAAAAAGTCCGCTGTCTCTGAGCAGAATGACCCAGGAGTAGGCTTGTTTACTTGTGAAAGTTGCTTGGATTAGCGATTTCGGAGGCTTTTTACCGCTAAGTATCTAAAAGAAGCTACTGCAGCAGTACCATTTTGCAGTCTACTGACTCTTCCATACCCAAGACTGCTCATATCTCCATCGTGCCCCGGAGGTAAGTTGTTCATTCAGACATGGCTGTCCTTCTCTTTGGAATAATAGTTAATCTAGAGCACTAAGCCCTTCAAAAATCAGTACAGCTACAGAGAAAACTAGCTACGGCTCTCTACTTGCCACGTGACTAGCCAATCACTAAGCGACCTTGATTACTAAAGGTTGACCTTGGCCGACCTCCTCTGCTTTCTTTCTGCATAGAAATTCTTTTCTATGGCATATTCCGTTTACAGTGGATACACTGCCAAGTGTAAAGATAAGAAGGGGGTGTAATGTACATGTAATGTATAATGTTTGATATGAAGGAGGGGTCACATGGCTGTAATGAAAGCTACAATTTTCAACCTGCAGGGTTTCTTCACTTTCAGTTTCTGTTCAGCCAAAACAAAATTATACATACTTTTGTGCGCAGTTTTCAAGTAGTACTGTTTTTAAGCTACCAAGCAAATGAGATTCTAGTAGTGTAGTGGTAACATCCTTGACTCAGGCCCTGCATACCAGGATTCAATTCCCAGCAGGAGCATTTCCTTTTATTAAACTACCAGAGACACGTGCCTGGGGAGCCCCCCCCCCCCCCCCACCAAAAAAAAAGCCGTCTTCGAACTTAGGGCGCACAAATGGTCGGAGATCTAGAGAAGTCAAACACACAGTTTTACCAAGGAAGGGCTACTACAGCTGCCAGGTTAGTAGAGTTTGTGTAGCCTCTGAATAAGTACAGATACGAGCACTGTTAACCGACAGCATGATCGAGCGATGTACATGTGACTTTCGAGCACCATCGTTCGTCTTTGCACTCTCCCATTGCTGATCCTTGAAGATATGTTGCACATACATGTAGACACAACAATCTCCCAAAGACCAGTCGCTTTTTCGTAGCTTCGAAATTCAAGGCTCCAGCAGCTTTGTTATGCATGCTTCCAAGTTAGTTGTTATTCTTGCAACAGGTTGGCTCGCAACCCATCTCACCCCATCCAGGTCGAGATTTTAACACATCCGTATCTCTACTCGCCCAATATCTTTACACTTGGCAGTGTAATTACCCTCGATACATGCTAAATGTAGCATCTCATTTCACTTGCAGACTCCGACTTTTATTGTCCCAGAAGTATTGACTTCTTTATACAATTTCATACTTTTGAGGCGTATGCGTTGTTTCTTTTTCACAATATCTGTCTAATATAGCAGTGTCTAAAAACAAGTGACACTGATTTTACACAAATTATTCCGAGCGAAGCGAGGCTATACTGCAGTTCGATTGACCCTTTTTCGTCGTCGTCATCGTCGTTGCCAACCTGTTCCAGCCAGTTCTCCTGGTATAGCCTATCAAACACACAGCGAACACTTGCCTTTGCTATAAAACTCCAAACGGGGAGACTTGGAAGCGATCACTACCACGGTAAGCTAGCTTCGGCCTCTGGTCTTCTAGGCACATAATAGCAAGTAGCCATTTTGTTTTGTGGGTATGTGTTTGACCTTTTTCGTTTGTGGGTGGGTGCTATGGGCGTGCCACCTGCATGCCGTGTGCCACGCCCAGCAATTCTCGCGAAGCGAGGACATCCCTGCACATTGTGTATCACTAGCATAGTTATTACTAGGTGTAGGGTGTATGGCTTAAGCCCCAGCCGATTAGGGGGATTTACCCACAGTTAGCCGGCGTCATTGTGACACTAAGGCCAGACCCCATTCCTAAGTAGCTGCATGTACTTCGGCCACCACAGAGCGTTCCGTTATTTATGCTGCCAAGATCAATGACGTAATTAACCTTTGCCGCAGAGCCAAATTCAAATAATAGCTAGCTAAAGTACCTGATAATTTCTCTTGACGGTCGTATCAGGATAGTCTGTTGAACAGCTTGCCGAGTACTCGAACACTTCGTGCACGTGCACAGACTCAAGTCCCAATCCTCCTGTAATTTTGTAACAATACGTATATACAAAGCGGCCCCTCGTTCTATACATGTACCGGGTGTAAAATTTAAGACCGTGCGGATCGGGGTTCAACGGATGTTAATGTTACTTGTGCACGTACATATAAGTACATGTACGCTATTTGACGCCCTCTCGCAAAATTATCGGCCGCGAGACTCAAATGCGCTTACGGCGGCGATCTCAGTCACCCCTTCCGCTTCGGATTTAGCCAGAGTAGCAATCAGGTTTCAGAAAATCAGGGGCGGATCCAGGATTGCGGAAGAGGGGCCGGGGGAGCACAAGGCCATAGAGGCTGCGAAGCAAACGAGAACTTTAAAGTATTTATGATCAGTCAGGAAGCGCTGTCTTTACATTTCCGCTGCATCGCCATTGGTTATATATTATACTTGTACTTAGTATTTGTGATCGCATAAAACTATAGAGCTGCAGCGCTAGCTCCACCCCTAGCGCGTTTTTCGCGAGGGGCGGGCTATACGCTAGACTATTCCGGTCCTCTATTCACTGACGTTTACGCGTAGTCTAGTCAGCACCATGCATATGGATAATACACACTAACGTTAGTGTGTATTATCCATGGATGTGCCACAAACAATGCGGTATTAATTGATTCGTGAGCTAAGACACCCCACGACTGTACTTCCTATCTATAGGAGAGAACTGGAGCAGATTTTTGACTGTAGTACAGTCGCACAAACAGTAAGTATACTACGCTCATAAGCGATAGCGCTGATCATGATATAATATAGCGCCGTACCCAGGCCACAGGCATGGGTACGAGGCAATAGGTACTAAAAAAAATTTAATGTGTCGGGCCAACCCCCCCCCCCCCCCCCCCACACACACATCCACCAAATATCAAGGATTGATGGTAACCACTATGAAGCCCAATTGAAAGCAGTAGCCAGACCAATTTCTATGACCATAGTATCTTCATTTTCAGTGAAACCCTTTACAGTTCCTACCAGCAATGCAGTTGAAGAGTCACCATGGCCTGATGCACAGAGAAATTTAGTTAATGCACATGATGACATCCTGCCAATCTCTGAAACCGTGCGAAGATGAGACAGCCTATATCGTACAGTTGCATTTAGCTTTGACTGACCTAATTTTCAGATGGATAATTAATGTGCAGCATGCCCAACTGGTTCAGAGCAATCTCGTTTCATTTGTATTTACAAACTAATCATTGTTTTGTACTAATAGTCCAGGAGGCTTCCACCTAGCCTCGCTGTAGGCCCAGCCCCATTTTTTTCAGCTTCACAAAAGAAAAGCGATACGATTGAATATACAGTAGTAGGGGCATGGAAACGAGGCTAGGTGCATTATGTGCTAAGCTTCATCAACAGCTCCTGGGATAAACAGAATGCTAGCTAATTGCCTTGAATGATGTAACTTAGTTTCAGTTAGGGATTGGCACATGCACTTTGTTGGATAGTAGCTTTCATCATGTATGCATGGGGTCCTGGTGTCGAGGTTACAAGTCATCAGCAAACACCCACCTTTTGTGATCGTTTGCAAAGTTTTTTGAAAACAAGTATGCAAACTATACATACTGGACAAGCTTCATGAATTTCCATTATAGCTTTGTGTAAGTGGTGCAGTAGGACGTGATTCACATGGCCTCTGGTGAACTCACTCTATAGGTGCACGCACAAATTTACACCCAGTCGTAGAGCATTATTATCTTCACACCATCTCCAGCTAAATACTATCTGTACAATACAAATGATGGCTTTTTAATTACTGGTATTGTCAAAATTTAATTAATAAACATTGCAGAGATGAATGCTTTGCATGTACAGAAAAATTAGGAAACTAAAAAAATAAACACAAGAATGGTAAATATGATTCATTTCAGCAGGCTAGGATCAGGGAATATTGCACCTTGTCGATGTCTCTTAAATTTTTTGGAACAAAATATGGAACAATAATCCTCGGATGCAATGAAATGTCCACTTATTGACTGGACTGCTGCTTCGTGAATATACCACGTTTCAATGTTATAGCCAAAGAATCAAACTCCACTAGGCTATTATACTGATTCATCTCCCAGTTCCATGATTATCAATTACCCCGACTGACTATAAACATCACACGCATGATGTGGAGCTATAAAACCTCTATGTGCAGAATGTATGCCTACGAATACAATAGTAAGAATGGTCGAATCTATGACAACGTACATAAAGTCATTACATCCCACCATAATCACTTGTTGTTTTGGATAAAGAGTCATATCCTTTAAGACATGATTCACCACACTCTGTTCCTAATGTATACCTGAATTCAAGACCTAATAAAGAGGTAGCTAAAACGAGCCATAACAGAAGATAAGTGGCCTTGTTCCCAGTCCTTCCCACCCCAGCTTCTATCTCGCAGCTGTGGAGATAAACCAAGTATGGCTGTGAAATAAAAGCTGGGGTGGGAAGGACTGAGAACAAGGGTAGATCAAGATAGGTACACTGAACAGACAAGTTTAAGACACCATGATAAGAGCGAAAAAAATCACTTGACAAGTCACATCGTATACTATGCAACTTTTCCAATGGAGTACTTGATCAGGAATACACTGCACAGAAAGATAGATGATATCTAGGATGATATATAAGTAAGGCACTATGTCTTATATTACTATACTGCTTGACAGATTGAGTGGCAAAATTGATTTCAGCCATTATGGATATTGTCCCTAAGTATTTGCATGCTAAGGAAAGAAACCAAGGAGTTTTTCCGGTTCATGATCAATGTAAATTACACACCTCCAATCATTATA
This sequence comes from Phakellia ventilabrum, assembly GCA_963921505.1. NCBI lineage: Eukaryota > Metazoa > Porifera > Demospongiae > Axinellida > Axinellidae > Phakellia > Phakellia ventilabrum. The sequence goes on along the minus strand of OY997386.1, from coordinate 3,912,008 downwards.
ATTATTAACAAAATTAAAGCCTTAGATACAAAGTGGAGCTGTTTCCAGGTGTCTCAGGCTCACAGGTTGCTAGATTGAGTTTGGATATAGGGACTTGGCTGAGAAAAGCATGTTTCTAAATTATCATGTTTGGCTGAGATTGGGACTACCCTCATACTTCACAGTTTTTCTGTGAAAGAAACTGTATAGAGAGGCCCGGGTATGAGACTACAGTGAGACAGGATTTTGGTATAGGGATGAACACAGTTAGGAGGGTGGTAGCTATAAACAACAGTGGTATACCAGCCATAGAATACACCATTCGGATAGTAGCATGTAGGGCCGTCGGAAGTGAGGTGGCAGGGATGGCCTGGGCCGCCCCACTTTTCATGCCAATTTTTTCTCCGTAATACCTTTGAACTCTGAACTCATGTGTTTCTGTCTGAGTTGGCGCGATGGGATGGTCTGGTGATGGTAGCCAACTGCCAATGTTGGCAATTGGTGATAAGGCGCACCAACCGTCTTCATTTTACTTTCCCCAGCGTGAGTTTGGAATTGGTGAAGCACTTGTTTCAGCGGCAGTGGTTTTATAAAGCTGCAAGGGAACACTGGGTAGCGTAAGTCATCGAATGTCGACCACCATCTATTGTCGGCGAAAATTACGGCAGAAAAATATGCGGTAACGATCGATTACGGATACCGCAACGTTCCCGGGAAAATTGCTATAGCTGGCTCAGTGTTGAAGATGCATTGTAGCGACGTTGTATGTTCTGTTTAAATGAAATTTTAATCTTGGAGTCTGTGCATGCTGTAAATTCGAAAGATATATACTTGGTGGGTGTGGTTCAAATGCTGTGACATCAACGAACGGAAATGCAAAATGGCCGACATTGCGTGAACTACCACGATCGAGTGGTCGACAACAGGTAGAGCTGGCTGACAATACATGAAGAGAGCCGATCACTGCTGCGCTTCGGTAAGACCCTGCCATTACAGCTACTCATTCGAAAAATGATCGTTTGGTAGCTGGATCAGTGTTCTTGGAACTGGACTTTGTCCGTAGTTTCTAGCTAGTACGGTACTGGAGTAGATACGTGTACAAAATTAGGTGGTCGACAATTGATGACTTACGCTACAAGGCTCTGGTCACGACTCTCCATCTCAAGTAAGCTAGCTGTGCGCTCGATCAATCTCAGTATGTCTGCATTATGTCAGTGCATGACCTTCAATGCAGCAAGACACTACGAGAGCAATTTCTCGGCAGTTGAAATAAAATTTTCCGCACTGCGCACAGCCTCTTGACATCCCAACCAATCCGCTCCACCCCTGGGGAGCTTCTGACGGTCCTGAACAGATTAACTTCATACCCAGGCTTTTCACAATCTAGATCTGGGTGTGGAAGGCCTGGGTACGAGGTTAGAATAGACAGGCTGTATCTAAGTCAAAACTGCAAAAGTGCTGTAGCTCAGCAGTTCCAGCATTTAGTAGTTACACCTCCAGTGACATGTAGCTATTACAATAGCAGTACACCTAACAGGTGAAAACACTGCCTGGCTTGTACATTGTACTGACTGAATCATGTTGTTTTTGCAGAATGAACTAATAAATGAATGTATAAAGTTGTTAAATGCCTATATTGTCTGGTTTCAAGATCCAAGGAGTAACTAATGAGGACCCTAACCCAGATCACGTAGCCATACACACAATCGCAATCATCATGTACAGCACCTATCATCCACTGTAGTCAATTACAACTTACTCAACAACAACAGGTAGAGCTGGCTGACAATACATGAAGAGAGCCGATCACTGCTGCGCTTCGGTAAGACCCTGCCATTACAGCTACTCATTCGAAAAATGATCGTTTGGTAGCTGGATCAGTGTTCTTGGAACTGGACTTTGTCCGTAGTTTCTAGCTAGTACGGTACTGGAGTAGATACGTGTACAAAATTAGGTGGTCGACAATTGATGACTTACGCTACAAGGCTCTGGTCACGACTCTCCATCTCAAGTAAGCTAGCTGTGCGCTCGATCAATCTCAGTATGTCTGCATTATGTCAGTGCATGACCTTCAATGCAGCAAGACACTACGAGAGCAATTTCTCGGCAGTTGAAATAAAATTTTCCGCACTGCGCACAGCCTCTTGACATCCCAACCAATCCGCTCCACCCCTGGGGAGCTTCTGACGGTCCTGAACAGATTAACTTCATACCCAGGCTTTTCACAATCTAGATCTGGGTGTGGAAGGCCTGGGTACGAGGTTAGAATAGACAGGCTGTATCTAAGTCAAAACTGCAAAAGTGCTGTAGCTCAGCAGTTCCAGCATTTAGTAGTTACACCTCCAGTGACATGTAGCTATTACAATAGCAGTACACCTAACAGGTGAAAACACTGCCTGGCTTGTACATTGTACTGACTGAATCATGTTGTTTTTGCAGAATGAACTAATAAATGAATCTATAAAGTTGTTAAATGCCTATATTGTCTGGTTTCAAGATCCAAGGAGTAACTAATGAGGACCTAACCCAGATCACGTAGCCATACACACAATCGCAATCATCATGTACAGCACCTATCATCCACTGTAGTCAATTACAACTTACTCAACATCTGTATTCCCTGTACATAGTTTTTCTTTGATCAGTGTCCGAACTCCTTCTCCAATTTTGTCTGCAGTAGTGGCATGTGGAATGTTGTGGTACATGTCAACCATTATTGTTGGTGAGGTGGTCACTTCACCTGACAATGGTATTGGCCCAGTGCCGCAGAAAGTAACTGAGCTCAAGGGAGCACAAAGTGTCCATTGGTAATCCAGTAAATCTTGTGTCTGTATGAGAAAGTTGCAATGATACACAGTCATATTTCATGTATCACACGGAATAAGTTTAGGCCCAACCAGAAGTATTGATTCTGTCCACTTTTCTAGCTGTGGTAAAGCACAATGCCACAATGCTGAAGGTGTGGTGAGTACTGAGTCAATTTAGTGGCTCAATATCATTGTGCAAAGGACGCGCACTTCCAGTCATGGCTAGCTATATATAGTGGAAGATAATTCCCAAGTCTGAAACATAGAGCTGCAGCATAGGTGGTGGAGCAGGGGGGGCAGAGCCCCCCAAAAATCGGGCTTTATGACATCACAACGTTTTATCACGTGGTACCAATGGCCAAAGAGACAGAGTGATGTCTGGGGCAGTAATAGTAGTTAGCGAAAAGGCCAGCAATTATTGAACGTCAGACATCCGGTCAGGATGCAGCTGTGAAGGACGTGCACAAGTTCCAGATCGGTACTGAACATAATATTATGTAATGCAAACACCACTTTTGCATGCAAAATAGAAGTTTGTGAGCTTGTACTTCGAGATCGATTCTTGCTTGAATAGTTCACTCCAACTTGAAGATAGAAGATACTTCCTTAACATCATAATGAAACGAGTGACTCCTCACCCCTTTTTAAGAGCTTAGTAAAAAAAATGCCAAACTGCACAGCCCAACTCTTCCTTTTCGACCACCCCCTCCCCCCCAATTTTCAGGCTGCTGGATTACATTGCAGATAATTTCAAAGTGAAAGTGAATTTCTTTCACCTGAGCCTTTCCACCCTTTGTGTTTTACTGTAGCTTTTTTTTACAGCTGGCCATTTCCATGACCTGATTGCAGAGCATGAGAATCACCCATATTTGCCAATACCAGTAGCTATACGTAAAGGACACAATTAGTTCTGAACGCCCCCTTTAATAATAACTGGTACCTACCGTGTAAAAGGAACGTAGCAGATCGTTTAGATTCTTCTCATTGACTGCTGCTACCAAGGTCTTCGGGTAGTGCAGCTTGATAATAACGTTCTCGAATGCTTGCCAACTTCCATGTCCAGATGAATGCACTTTTCGGCTCGCTGTACCCAGTGCCCATACGATCCTTCTTAAAAGGCTCACCCTTCCCGTTAACGCTGTACCCAACTTTACGCGACAGATCCAACCTTGAGCGAAACTCATGCTTTGAAGCTAGGTGGGAGGGGTTTTGGTGTTCACTTCCAGAGTTATACCAGCGGCCCCTCCTCCTTTACTTTTCTGCGCGTGGGATGGGAGCCTGGGGACGAGGCTACCCCATGCAAACATGTGAAATGCATATTATAAATGGTGTGTGAAATGACAGTTTGCGTATGGTGTATGAAATTATACAATTACAGGTGAGGGGTAACAAAGAAGGACTTATAATGTGAACTTGTTACAAAAATGACGATATCTGAGGGAAGGTTGTGTTGAAAAGCAGCAGCGTGTGAAGGTTAGGTCCTTCCCTACAACCAAGACATGAGCTGGGAGTGGGCGAGAGCCGCTACATCTAGTTGTGTTTCTGTTAATATTAGCAGCTGGCTGGGGTCATAGTTCAACACGAGCCTTCTTTGCTGCAGTTTCCGAAGTGGTCTCTGGTGGTCCACGCTTCAGAGGAGATGGCTTATCAGTTGCAGAGGAAATAGCATTCCCATCTGTGTAAGAACAAAATAACATAATTCAGAGTACTACTGAAACCCATTTCTAGGGCACTCTCTTCTAAGTATTAAGTGATACAAAACAATATTCTTCACCAATGTCTATAGCAGCTACAGTAATTACAAATGTTTACACTACAGTATGAAGATACACAAGCTGTACCAAATGCCAGAACATTAGCCTTGTCCCCAGGCCATAGCCCCCGAAAAGAGCGGCCTGGTATCAACTGTTTAACAATAACAACATAACAACAATAATAACAAGGTTTATGTCCACAGTATGATGTCACATCTGGTTACGCATCTGTGTGACGAAACTGTAAAATGAAGGTAGCAGGCTTTTAAGCCCATAGATGTTTAAACATTGATTGATAGATTGAATCTTCGATCTCACTGGCCACTAAAAAATCTAAAAGGCCAGATCTGAGATTGAAAATTGAGTACCTCACAGCTACTGCCCGGAGAGAGGCGCTTCCAAATTTTTTGCACTAAGATAGCTATAATAATAATAATATACTCATGTTGCTGCCGTAGCGCTTACGCCATTGACCACGCACCCACAGACGCAGGCGGAGCTTGTAAGATCTCCAGTCAGAGGACAAAAGTAAGAACAACCAGAGACCACACAATCCTGATCACCATACAATTCCTTCTTCCTAGTCTCCCATATCAATAATACAAAGCTCTTAACTAGCTTTAATAATGCTTTAAAATCATCCCTGTTCCAATTCTCAAACCCAAGCTTGCCTTATTAAAATTATCAAGTGTACTAAACTCCCCAAACCTCCCCCCAATAGATTTTCTAATTCTACCATGAAATTATTTCTAATGCTGTCATATACTGGACACTCCCAGAGAACATGTACCACACTCTCACATTCACCCCTGCATAATTTACACTGCCTATCATCATTTTTACCCCTATGTCTTCCTAACTCTGCATTCAGACCGTTCGTACCTGACCGAAACTTAAACAATAATCTTGTACCCGGATCACCTACCCCCTGCAAATAATTCTTGAATTCTATTTCCTTACAGAAAGACTTGTACAGATTCAACTTAACTTTAGTATTCAAGCTGTCATTAAAGTACTTGTATTCTCTATCCCTCAATGCTTCGTCTACCGTATCTAAAAACAAATTAATATTATCTGCAGCTAATACCTCTTGGCTATCTAAATCTAACTGCAGCAGCAATTCATTAATTACTTTCATCCAAGTTTTCCTCTGCCTACCTCTACATGGTTTCACTTCCCACTCAGCATCTAATAGTACTCTAGGATACCGCTCATTATCCAACTTATTGACTTTATACCACCACTTAATTAGGTGGCTAAAAAGCCTGCAGATAATCAGCTTTCCACCCACTGTAAATACCTACTGAACAGCGGGTTATTTTGGTGGGTGAAATTTTTATGAAAGCTCGAGAGGTGGTTGGAAATAATTTTCGTGAATTAAAATTTTATAGCAATTCGATCCTGGATACGCGACCACATATATAATCATACTGTTGACACTAAATAGTTCACATGGTTCGATTATCAACGATTTGGCATAACAGAAAAACGGAACGCTCCAGCAATGAGCCTTGCCAAAGCACTTAACAGCAGCTTAACTTGGCTACTTGCGTCTTCTCCGCGGTAAAGGAGAGGTACAGGCCTTGTTTTTTGTAATCGTGTCTGCTTTCTTCAGTTCTCTATTCACTTCGTTGATCACGGCACGAAGGATGGCTTGTGACGGAGGAGCTTGTGGACCATTATCAATGAGACACAGGTATATGTAATGAGAGCCATAGTGGAAGTAGATTTAGCACCTAGTCTGGTCGATGTTGTACAGCGCATGTAACTGATCGTAAAATTGGTGGGTGGAAAATTTTGTAACTTGTAGGTTAATTATGAAAATAACCAAACTTGGTACACCACGAAAATAACCTGCTATATGGTACTACCTCCGTATTACTTCTTGCCATGTGACTAAGATCGTTTATGTTATGTTTACGGGGCCTTTTTCGTAAATGCTTTCACACATGCGCGAACACCAGATACCAGGCCACTCCAGGGGGGGGGGGTGGCCTGGACCAGAACATATGTAACTCTCATGTACAGATACATGTAGACGTTTTAACATATTACACACACCTTGGCTCCCCTCCATGGAGCACTGCCCACCGGCACCAGCCGCAGTAGAGATGGTGGCTACTGTGGAAACTGTTGCAGAGGTATGTGTCCCAACAACTTCCAAACCGTCGCCTGATGTAGCAGCAGTGGCGGTAGTCATAACAGTACTAGTGTCACTTGGGATGGGTGCAGTGACCTTTAGCCCCTCCGCAGAAGATGGCTTTGAAGCCCCAGCAGCTGGCAGGTTAAGAAAGGAGCTGACTTGTGCTATCAGTTCTGGAGTGAGCTGGGGTGAGGCAGCGATCCCGCTTCCTGGCCTGCCTGCAGAGCCCTGCTGGAGAAGAGAGTTTGCAGCCAAGAGCTGAGACGAGAGGCTGCTGGCTTGGGAGAGGAGGGAGGGGCTGAGGTGGGGCATAGAGACAGTGGTCGATCGTGGAATCACAGTTGGACTACCTTTGGAAACTGATTGCACGGACATGGGCACAGCCACACTGTCCACCTTTGACGTACTTGTGGGTACAATGGGTGCGGTAGGAATGGTGGGCATTAATTGGGTAGCTGGTGCTGGACTTGTATTGCCTGTAGCCATTCCTGTGTGTGGTGTTCCCTGTGATCGTGGTTGTTGCTGCTGTTGTAGGGCACTGGCAAGAGTGGTTGGAAGTGGAGTGCCCTTAGGCATGGTGGTGGCTGTCACAATGCCCCGAGGCACTGTCTGAGGGTGTGCTGTACTATTTCCTGCGGATTTGATTTGATAAGTACATATACAGTTGAAATCATTATACAACCACTCCTACTATCCCTTACTATACAATAAACCCCAGTTACTGCTGGATACCTGACCTTGAGAATCAGGAATGGTGCACGTGGGTTAAAAAGCTTTTTGATGTACACTTCAGCATACACAAAAACAGTTCAGTGTCCTATAAGGTGTTTTTTGTTGTGTACAAATACTCTAACTGCAAGTATACACACTGGCATGCCATACACGTACGTGCATTGCACATACGGATCTCAGCTAGTGTTTGTATATGACATTGTGTGTGTGTGTCGGTCACACTTAGGAATGTAACCTCCAGAGGCAAAGTACCTATGGCATATCTGGTACCTCTGGTAAGGGACATGGATGCCACCTTCAATTTGTGGTAGAGATCTGAGTACATATTCTTAATAGGGTAGGCTGGCATAGCTCCCAGGTTGGTAGCAATTGTCATTTTTGTGGCGGTATACAATGTACATGTAAATGAGTGTTGGCAGACAGATGGAACAATTATCGACAATCAAGTAAATCACGTGCGCGTAAACAGCAGCACAGCAGCCTAGCAGCCTGTCTCTTACAGCAGCCTGTCTCTTACTAGCAGCCTGTCTCTTACAGCAGCCAGCAGCCTGTCTCTTACTAGCAGCCTGTCTCTTACAGCAGCCAGCAGCCTGTCTCTTACAGCAGCCTGTCTCTTACAGCAGCCTGTCTCTTACAGCAGCCTGTCTCTTACTAGCAGCCTGTCTCTTACTAGCAGCCTGTCTCTTACAGCAGCCAGCAGCCTGTCTCTTACAGCAGCCTGTCTCTTACAGCAGCCTGTCTCTTACTAGCAGCCTGTCTCTTACTAGCAGCCTGTCTCTTACAGCAGCCAGCAGCCTGTCTCTTACAGCAGCCTGTCTCTTACTAGCAGCGAAGGCTGGTTTTCGATATGTGCTTTGAAAAAAGATTTCGTCTTCTGAAAGCCAATCTTTTACCAGCCGGGCATGCACTCCGGGCGTGTGCGAAGCATGCGATCGACTGGTACTAAGATTGCTTTCCCTTTTCCGTGTTTGTATGTATGTGCATCTGCACAATGGAATGTGATTATGACGTCGCAAAGATTACATCACTACATTATAATGCCACTATATACCCACGAGCACAGCAGGCGCTACTGGAAGTTTACAACAAAAGTTCGTAAAGCTACTGGTTTGTGTTGCCTATACGGCGGAAAATAGGTAGTGGCAATTATAATACTGATTTGGCAGCTAACTGGAAGTGCAGTACGAAACTGCTGCATCAGCACTTTCGCTATAAGACATGATGAGACAGCCTGAGCCGTTCTACACATTCATGCATTTACATGTACATGTACATCTATACCATATGTGACCAACTTGAGAAAAGAGATCTTTACTTTCATTTTGAATGCATAGACTTCCAAGAGATATATCTCCGCAACACTACGCACAATCTAAATGAAACATGGGTTGTTTTTACAAGATGCGTTGTGGTACCATTGACCCAGAAATGAAGCCTTTCTGCCTTACCACAAGAGATATGGGGCGAAGTTTGCAGCATTCTCAATCATGTGGTAATTTTCCAAAAATGGAGATGCTACCAAGGTACGTATCTCAAGAATGGAAAGCTGCAGACTTCTAGTGTGGGTCATTATTAGTTGAAGGCTAGTGCTTGTACTGTACTAAGAATCATTCTGTTTTCCCTATGGTTATTAAGATACATGTATGACTGTTTGAAAACTGGAAAAACGGTAAAAACACACGTTAAGGTCCCTTTTGTCAGATCTGGTCACATATTACACAAATACACAAAACCGATATCCTTACCTTGCTGTCTGAATGGAGAAGCAAGCACTCTAGCAGCAAGTGACTTTACATTCGCTGGAAGGTTAGCATTTGCTGGCAGATTCTTTTGCAGAGCTGTGAGCAAGCTCTGGGCCGACTTGAGATTGCTGGCCAGCAGATTGATGGAGTTGGGGAGCAGGGGGTTGGCCCCTTCTGTGAGTGTGCATGCGTGGGTGTGTGTATGTGCATGTGCATGCATGTATGTGCATATGTGTACATGTATGTGTGAAAAGGGTAGGTAGCCTTGAAACAGATTGTGATCACAAAGAGTTACGTAAATTCCAAATATGTCCAACAAAAACAAAAAAGTTTTCTTAGTTGTGACGTAATGTTTTTAACCTCCTGCAATTAAACCAAGAGATTACAAACAAGCACTGTGTGAAACAAATGCATAATACGCACTGTGAAGCTAACTTCAGAGTGCGTATTATATTCTGCTTTTGTGCTTTTCACGACAAAACAGAATTTTGGAGCATTCTGCCACTAAAAGTATTGCAGCAAGTACAACTGTTAATACATGTAGGTGGTTGCTATCCTTTGATCATGTTCTCACGTATAAGTCCTTTTCTGCTATTAATACTTTTGCCATCCTCGGACTAAATGCACTAATCATTGAGATATCTCAGTCTCTTGGTAGTCAGGAATAGTTCCCAACTGTACATGTAAGTGCTTTAATTTTGTGTCATACTTGTGTACGGAAATGACCATACATGTACTTACATCACAGGGAGCAGTGGTAATAGTAAAAGCAATCCAATTTTCAGTAGTAAAGTCATACCACAACCAATTTCAACGTTTGTTAAACACACCCACTTCATAAATGTTTAATTGTTGTGATCTATTTGTGATGCTGTTAGCACTCACAAAGACAGCAAAAATAAAATACACCTAAAATGTTACAGTAGCAACTCATAATTATTACGTACTAGAGTCAGTCGTCAAAATCCTGCAATAGTATTTTCCTTTTCCCGCCGAGCCGTCAATAACTTGCGATACTGACGTCTGTTAAGCGTTATTGACGGGTAACTCACGTGATGCAGAGTCAGGAGAGAAATCACAGCAATGGGAGCTACCAAGCTACTAAAACGTTAGCGAAAGGAATACTTCTCTCACGAATCGCTCCTATAAGTACGCATGAAAACTGGGGGCTAAGTCATAGCGTCGGTCGGTGATCCCTTCCGCTTCTCCTGATCGAGCCACATGCACACTCAAGAGTCAAGTTTGAAGTTTATTGCAGGCATGCACAACTCTGCAAGGTAAGCAAGCCTACTTTAGGCTTCACTGTAAAGCATTTAGCTCTTTTGTAGCTCATTATGATAGCTAGGCAGGTAGTTTTGTGCCGGGGCAGTGGACATAAACTTTGTGACAGTAGGCGTGGCTAACATTGCGAGCAGGCAGTACATAATAAACACCTCATTACCTGGTTAGTGGGAAATATGGCGAGATATTGCACGAGTGTGTACAAGTATTTCCCCGAGCCGTAGGCGAGGGAACATGCTGCACATGAGTACAATATCTCGCCATATTGCCCACTAAAAAGAGTTTAAGGCATTTAGACGATGTTAACATCAAGGGACTTCCCCGGGTGTGGTCTAGTCGGCGCATGCGCATGGGTTCACTGCTGCCACGAGGTCTCAGTCTAACCACTGCTGGCGGATAAAGACACCTTGTTGAGAACTGCTTCCCCTCCCTCCGTCCCCATCTATCGCCTTTCTCCGCTTGGAGGCTGTTCTGGCCTCTAAGCGTGATCAGTGGTAGGCCAAGGTGGAGGAATTTCCTCCACTGTTCCACCCCTATGCCCGCCCCACAGGCGGAGCATGGGGCGGGGTTTCTAAGGCCACCACTTCCGCCACCCTACTCGGGGTTTTTTCCCCGCGGTAACTGCACTTGTCGTATGCAAGGTTTGCCGGATGGAAGGTAAGTCCCGCAAGATGTTAACCAGGTAATAAGATATATTTATTGACGGCTCGCGGTATAGGAAAATACTATTGCAGGATTTTGACGACTGACTCTAGTATATAATAAAAAAATTTAGAGTGAGGGTGGCATAAAAAGCTACATGTACATGCATATACATGTAGACACAGGTACAGAGCCAGCTCATTAGTGTGGGGCTTACTCAAAACTGTACTCTTAGCCTCAGATATCACAAGTACAGAACAAGACACACGGGTGTGGATGGAGTATACCAGGAGCCCATGGGCTCCTGAGTATACATACATCATGTATTGCAAGAGGTGTCGTTACCTTTGGCTGCCCTGTTGTCAGTGCTGCCGGCTATAGTTGGAGACCTGGAGGTGAGGGGGGTGTGGTCTGGGAGTTGGTTGCTATCCCTGTTCCCCTCAGAGGATTTATCAACTCTCCTGGAGTGCTGTATGAGTGTGTGTGTGTGTGTGTGTGTGTGTGTGTGTGCACATGTGTGTGTGTGCATGTGTGTGGTGTGTGCGTGTGTGTGCATACAAGTATACGTCTTACATGTCCAAATACACGTACTCAGTAGGCCTCTTTTGAAGTGTATGAATCCCTTCTTAAAGACCTAGGAACCCTTCATCAAGCCTTACATTACTCCCTGCACCCTTCTTGACTTAGTCTCGTCTCCAGGCTCTCCCCTTGAGCAATCATCAAACGGGGGAAAGCCTGGTATCTTTTTTTTTCATGTGATGCGTAGGCGGGGACCTATCGAAAGACGGCTGCGTTTCTCTACCTTTCACCAGCGACACTACTTTACCGCTCAGTCTGTGGCGCCTAAAGATCAGCTCAAGATTCTAAACAGCAAAGGATCATCTTCGTAGCCTCTACAGCACCACAGATCTTGCTGGATGTGCTACCCTCTAATATCTGCCCTACATAATTATTCATTACACCTGCACCTCACGTGACCTACATGTACATGTACTTACATGTATGTTGGTTATTAATAAAATAAACTTTAAATCTCGCCCTAAATACAAACATTTACAGATAATGTAACAATCAATGGTCCACACTGTGTATATAGGAGCTGTGTTATCACCGATTCTAGAAGAGGGTCTGAGCTTCAACCCGCAAAGTAGCAATGGTAACAAGTGGATACAAATGGCTAGTTTCGCTCATCACTTTCAAAGGTATAGGTCCCCAATATGAATAATTATTACAAAGCCATCCATTTTGTCCATTACTGAAGGCTTATTTTCTTGCATGAGCAATGCACTACAGAGGCAGGGGTGCTGTACCTGGTTGTTTGCAACCTTCGTCTGCTGCTGCTGTTGCAAGTGCTGTCTCTGTCTGGCCTGCACTCGCTCCACCACCATTTGGAGGATCTCCTCTGCATTCTCCACGTTGCCTAAGGTCTTGGCCTGCTCCATTGCTTGCACTGTGTGTGTGTGTGTGTGTGTGTGTGTGTGTGTGTGTGTGTGTGTGTGTGTGTGTGTGTGTGTGTGTGTGTGTGTGTATGTATGTGTGCATACTATGTGTCTGACACGATATTATCCAAACACATACAGTACATGTATGATTAGCCTAGAATATTTATTACATCATCATATGGTTCAGACCTCTACTTCCACCTACAGCCTGACAGACCTCTGAGGGTTGCGAGGTCGCATATATCATATAATTTACAATAGGGCACGGATGCACCTTTGGCCTACACCTCAGAAACACCCACACACATACAAATGAATCAGCAGGCATGCTGCAGCCTTGTGGACTGCAGCGTTGTTCCCAGTCCACAAAAGATTAGCGCTCAAAGCTTGCTGTCATGAAACAACTAATACACAGTTCATATATGTAAATATTTTATGATTCCCACAAAACCCTGCGAAATCACGTGCATGATCAAACAGTGCATATCAGGCCACTTTTTCATGGACTGGGAACGAGGCTATGGTGTGCTACAGCCTGCTGCTCTGACCCAACTCACCTTGCTCCTCCAGAATCTCGTTCTTCTTCTTCAGGTCATGGATCTCACCCTGACAGGGAACATGGCCTCAGTTAACATACACATGTACATGTACCTGTACAGTACCACTCATGAGCAACTTGCCGGTCCACGTGTGTCCACTTGCGAGTGACTCAAAAGCCACACGTGTGTGCGTATTCACAAACTCACGTATGCGTGCGATGCGAGATCAAGCACTTATGCGTTGCCAAAATTAATACTAATCACTCTCACTGGCTCTTTTTTCTTCGCTTCAGTTGTTGCAAAGTGCAAGTGCGATCGCGAGTGCATTGGGTGGGCACGTACTCGCATGTGACACACACGCAACTCACGAGGGCTGTTTAGTTACTCATGAGCGGTACTGTATGTTTGTTTTTTTCAGGTAGGACAGTGATCATTTACTCATGCACTTTTGGCTACTGCACTGTTGGCTTCAAATATAAGATATTGTTGTTGATGCATGGTTTGGGTCACTCCTTGGACAGAGTTCAGTCTCCTACGACACCAAGAACCCACCGTCTTAGTACAGAGCCGGCTCTGCCAACAGCTGTACCGCTTGACAACTGAACATGTATATCATACAAAGTAGCTACTGTTACAGAGAATCTCAGTTACACTGGTGCTGGGTACAAGCTAGTTAGATCCCACCTGTAACCTCGGGTTCATCAGAAATCCACTCAGCAATAATTCAATAATGCATGGCTCACCTGGGCCTTATTGAATTATTGCTTCTTGAATATTAACATGTACATGTACAGCCCTACAATATCACTGCACGCACCTCCCTCACTGCACCTCCCTTCTGTAACTGCCTGATGTACTCTGTGGCCTTGTTTAAGATGTGGGCTCGGGACACCTGCAGAAATATACACATGTACATGGCAAGTTACTTTACGAGTACAATGTGTTACCTTAGGAAGCGGAGTATGCTTTGAACTCGCTCCGTTCCGCTAGACTGCGTAACTCCAGAGCGGACTACGCTATAGCGGAGTAGGATTACGGGAACAATATTTTGACTCAAGAAATCAACAGCTATTATAGCTACATGTACACCAACTGATCATGCACAATGCTCACAAAATTGCCTTAGGGCTGTCAGCTCAAGCAATTGTGGGGCATTACATACAAATCCTTCTACGACGGCCTGGGAGTCTTTTTTATACAAAATCCTGTGAATTCTTGAAACTATCTGTTGCACTACATGTACAAATATACATTGTATACAGTTGCATACTGACTGCAACATGTATACTTTATGAATCTGCTTGACTGTTCTACATGTACACACACACACACACACACACACATACCTTCTCTCCATGCAGGGAGGGGATGGTGTCCCTCAGCCCATGGAAGGAGTCCTTGATATGGTCTCTTCTTCTCCGCTCCAGAGCATTGTGATGGGCCCTCTTGTCTAGACCATCCTCCTGCTCAGTGGGGGGGGGAGGGAGAAAGAGAATGATAACGACTAATACTTGTGGTGTTGTACAATGTATATGCAGTCAGGAGCACATAATGACGTGAGAAGCGGTAAAGAGTAAGAGCGTGCAACGACCACGTAAAAGATTCAAATTTCCTGCGGTGAAAACTCCTGGTAGTTTTGTTACTATTTTGGGTACGTGTGTGTCACAGTCAGAGCAGCATGAAGATGGCTTTAAACAGAAGGTTACGGCTGTCTAGCAAAGCAACACTATGCCCTACAGCGATCAACAACTCTGAAAAGACTGCTTGTGACTCATGACTGCCAACCGTATGCTGCCAGAGGCATGAAGCCCGAGTAACTTACAGTAACAGTGACTAACGCCATTTAGACTAAGCGGCTGCTGGCTAAGTTTGTTTCTTTAACCATACCAGTACATGATCTTCAGAAACCTGGTAGGAGCCTGGGGTACACCGATCCAAGTATATCAGTAGGTTTGTGTTGTTTTTCTAGCCTGTGCTTTCATCTGTAGCAAACGCTTGGCGGCTAAACAATCACAAAGGGCTACACAAATGTTTTCGCTTGCTTCTCCGATAATATCGACTGCTGTAGGAGCTGTCTGGTTCAGCAAACAACAACTATCAAACTTCCCTTCTTTGACGGACTCGAGGCACGTGCGCACCCAAAATAGTAACGGAACCACGGTGGGAAATTTAATCTTTTGCATGGCTATTGCATGCTTTTACTCTTACTCCGCTTTCCACGTCATTATGCGCTCCTGATGCAATGCAGAAAGTAAAAAAAAACGTGCAAACAAATGAAACAAACACCACCACAAAAAACAAGGCTGGGGGATTTCCTTGCATGCAGGCCCCAAAAACAACCTCCAGAGCATAATTTCCTGGGGGAGTATACTCCCAGCCCCCCTAGGGGACACGGCTTTGCACATCCAAACCTTCAAATACCGTAGGTGCTGAAGAATAACACCAGGCGTTATTTTCATTTTCAGTAGCACTAATGGCTTGTTACTTTCGCACGGGGCGTTATAGTTATATAGGTCGGTATAGTAGAGAGCACAATGTACAACTGAACTTCATGAGAATATAAGTCTTGTTCACTGTCTTGCTGAGCGCTTTGCCTGCACCGCTTCAGTCTCCACTTTGTGATCATTTCTTTCAAGCATTCCTTTTCAGTTCGCCCCTAGCGTATGGTCTATCCATCTCTCCTGCCGTGAAGGATGTACATGCAGGGAATTACTGTCCCGCCACCTTGCGCCCAGACTCCTCTTTCTGCCACTCTACTCGGTCCTGTAACTTCACATCTCATCGAATGTATTTTTCCGGAGACAAAATACCGGCCAAGTCATCGGGAACATGGCCTACAACTTCTGCATACTCCGGCTTCTTGACTGCTACAGTTGGTTCTCTTTCACAATTGAATACTGCTCCAATAACAAAATCAGCTCGATAGACATGATGGCCATTGACGCAGCTCTCCTGCAGCGTGGCTAGCTCACTGACAACAGACATCACTGCTGCAGCAACTGCTGCCTTTCAGAAGTGTGGTATTTCAGTCCCCATAGATGGCAGCAAAGACAGTCTCATCAACATCAAAGGTCTGACTGCCTACAAGGTAGATCCAGTGGAGCCTGAGGGACTCGACTCTGATGACTCTGACACTGACAATGATTAGAAACTGTATTTATGTCATTCATGCTTTCTACTGTTATTGTAGCAACAGCTGACATAATACATTCTATGGCTTGACTTGTGTGGGTCGTTATTATAACACGTTTGCTAAGTTGGCAACAGGGCACTATATATAGGTGGGTTAATCACGGGGGCGTATTCTTCAGTGCCTACGGTGGTATCCATGTGTAAAACCCTATGTTAACTGCCATCACCCACAGAGTGACAAGTTGCACACACAAACTCGCCTCAAAATCCATGGAGTTACTGGTGGATGCAGTGGCCTCTACCCCCACGTCTGGCACATCATCACTCTCCACGTCAATGTCCCGGTCCTCCTCACTCATCACACCTCCATCAATAGCACACACCAATTAATAGAATACTGGATAGAGAAAATGAAATATGGACTATGATATTTTACTTGTATATTGTATGTCACAAAATACTTATGAAATCCACACTTGGTGATAAACAGTAGCAAAAATGTAAACGCTCAGATAATAATAATATACTCATGTTGCTGCCGTAGCACTTACGCCATTGACCACAGAATTGTTTTCTAGAAGCAGAAACCATTGCACACACATTGTGAAATGCCACCACTTTCAGTACATCATTCGTATGTGTGGTGCTATGGTGCTTCATATGACATGCAGACTTACAGTACATATACATATACACATGGCAATAGTAATTTGCTCAATACAAATGTCTAGAAAAGGTACTCATTTGAGTACCCTCCTTAGAAAGAAGGAGGACAAGGAAATGGGGGGGAGATAACAGTACATTATCTACATAATACGGATATATACCTAACCTCAAAAATTCATTATTCAAGCTGCAGTGACTACAGGTGCATGGTTCACCACACCCACATACAACAAATGTTGGTGGGCACCCAGTGTCACCCCCCCTCCCCCTCAGACCTAGTGCCATCACCCCCTTATGAAACAGTTTGGCAAATCTTTGTAACAAGTTACATGTATAATGTGGTTTCAACCGCTTACATTCCAATGAGACTGCCCAATTCACACAATATGTCATGTACCTTGGAGTGAAGAGATACCTTCTCCATGCACGACTATACAAATAAGACTCATTGCAGAGATCGTAGTAATTAAGCCTGCATTGATAAACTAACTTCAATTAAACCACTCGTTTCTCCACCCATTAAATCAAGAAGTTGAACCTGATTTCCCAGACCATTTCATGAGGGGGAGGAGCCAAGATATGGGCATAAGACTTGTGGGAACTTAGGAACGAGGCTATGGAATGGGTACCAGATCCTGATAAGTATACAGTTCGGTCCTGATACGTATACACACCACACACTGAATTCCTTACTGCTGCATGCATACCGTGCAAGCATCGTGGCTCCAGCATGCATTATCTCTCATGCACAACGGCCATGCTGGGGCCAGATGTACATTGTACGTACACAACACATGCAGCAGTAAGGAATTCATATGTACAAGATCAGGCTACCGAAGGCGGCGAAAGAGCGTTCAACTTCCAATGTTCCATGCACTGACATCAAAATGTAAACTCCGCCTTCGCAATCAACTGCAAACTTCCACATACAATGTATGGAAGCTACTGAGTAGTGTGAGTCAGTACATTCATAGACTATGCTTGCCTAAGAAGCGAAAATGGAACATCAAGGATCCCTGCAAGCCCAAAGGTTGGTCTCCGGGGATACAGCTAGTAAAGTAGTCTTGTGGGCCAGCATCACATTATATTCCGATAGAACCAAGTACATGTACTCACAAGAAACCGTACGTATGTCACTAACACCATTCTACAAAAAAAAATCAGCCTGACTTATACATAACAATTTGATAAAAACCTTCAAAAAACTAGGTGATATTCATGCATGTACATGTAAATCCTTTAGTGTACACATGCAGCTACAGCTCCAAAAGCAAGAGGCCTACGGCTTCCTCTTACAAAGTGATTTTTGTTCACAGTGGAGCCTATGTACATGTGTATACACTGGGAAATTTCCTCTTACTGTGCATGAACTGTACTGTGAGGAGCAAGCGTTTACTTTGAGCTGTGCGCACATGGAGTACAAAGTGCAACACACATACAAGGCTAGGCTGTGGATGCATAATACTAACTAATTCTAGCCTCGTTCCCAGGCCACGCCGTCGGAGTGACCTGAGGATGAGGATAAAACTAGTTCTTACCAAGGGCGTATCGAGCCACCGAAGGCGGCGAGAGGGCATGTAACTCTGTAAACAGCAAAATTCAAATTGATTGAATGTTTGGACTCTCCAGAAGTATGACATCATTTGTTTAGCTAACCTTGACTGCACCCTCTACTACATGTAGCTGTCAGTCTTGCAGGCCAGCTCACTAGCGAGGCTACCTTTCGTTTTGGGTATCTCCGGGTTAGTACACTCAGTTTTGCCAGCAGACATTGACGAACAGAATCGTTGAGTGGAGATGGCTGTGATCAAAACCTACGTACGGTACCTGCAGGCAATGTTTGCTGCACGTAGGATAGATGGAGGCGTCATCACGAGCATTAGTAAAATTCAGACCAGAGATTTGCAAAACTTTCCGCATATTCAAATGCCGCAGACTTCACAGACACACATCTCTGCAAAAGCTATGCATAATCTACAGGTGGCTGTTGTAAACTTCAATAATCCAGAAATGAAGCATTTTTGCCATAGGGAGACAAGGGGTGGAATTCACAGCATTCTCAATTGTGTGGCAAAATGACACCATTAGTGATGCTACTGAGGCACACACAATAGGGAACAGCACAAAGTTTACGTCCAGTACTTGTAAAATGATGGTTGTATGGTACGATGTGTAGTTTGCACAGGCACTGCAATCGTGAGTGGGTAAGGAACGGAGAAAGCTACAGACTTTTAGCGTGGGGTGGTTGGCTAGTACTTGTGGTGTGCTGAGAACTATTCAATTTTCACCACCGGTTGCTGAGGTTTCAGTCACAAATTACAGTCATCACACCTACACCTCTACGTTAATGTCCAGACATACACATGAATGCCAGTGGACTTCAAAATGCAATGGTAAGTCCACCCCATACACGTACAGTACATGCACGTGTACACGTATTTTCCACTCTTGACAGGCAGAAATGGCCGATTTACTGGTGCAGCAGAGCTATACTCTTACATTGTCTAGAGTAGGAAGTGCACTAGAGCAGTGAAGATAAAATGTGATGCATGTAATTAGTATGTACATGTACATGTAGTTGTCTAATTCGTTTTTTCCTGTTTCACAAGACTGGAAGACTTTGTGTTGTTCTATACATGCATACTCTGTGAGTCCCAACAGTATAATTTTACGTTTCCTATAGACCTCATGACAGTCTAATGCAACGTACACCATTGGGATCCACTCAATGTGTTCAGAATATCGAGGCATCTGTATTTCAGAGGCTTCTGGTTCTATTTCAGGTAGGCACGGTAATACATGTAAGTATTTAGCACGCGATCGCCTCGCGAGGTGTCTGCATTTGGGGCGGGGGCACTAATGTACATGACATGTACATTAGCGCATGACATGTACATTAGTGCCCCCCCTCCCCCAAATGCGGACACCTCGCGAGGCCATTGCGTGCTGAATACTTACACGTATTGTATTGTAGGAATAGGACCTTCAATCGGGATCACAACCAAACATCATTATAAGTGAGATGTCCGCTATAGAGAATGTCCGTTAAAAGAGGTTCCACTGTACACAAGTAGGCAACCACATTCACTGCAGTGCTGCACATGCGTACTGTTTGTGTACATGATGTGCCAGCTGCAATCTACCTGGTTCACTGAGGAGACCAGCCTTCACCACGACAACATGACTATCTCCCTTGGCTGACTGACACTTTTATCAAGTGATAGAACAGATTCAACTCCTCATTGGCAGGGACCAACTCTGCCTTTCACCCAGGATACAACCTCGTAGCCTGAAGAGCATGTGAATCCACTACTTTCCTTTGCTACCAGAAAGAACTACACTCATCCATACATACATGCATTTCTAGAGATGCACTACCCCATATGCCACATGTACATGTACAGGAACAGGAAGACCCACAAATACATGTATATACATGTAGCAACTGAAAATGAATAGCACATGTACACAAGTGCCTGGGGACAACACTACGAAGATGCACCACAAAGGAATGCACTGCCATAAATGAAGCACTAAGAAAAGTGTGGTTAGGATGTAAAGCCATTGATAAATGAATTTGTGCACATCAACGTGCAAAAGGCCTTTATCTCTGCTCTTTATCACATTACTGATGTAGTGTCCTGCAGAGTAGTATGTGAGCCAGCCTTCCCCTCCTGATCCACATCTATACTGGACCAGACTTGGGCTCAACCCCTCACCAAACTGTCTGGTGCACCAAGTCAAACTTCTTGGACCAACCCAAAGCAGAAATACTGAAGCAAATTACATTTACTGCACACCACAATATAATTACATGGATATCTGGCATGAGACTGTACCGGTGTGCTGCGGTATATTGTGTATATACCGCTAATGTACCATGAATATTGAAACGCACCAGCACTAGTCTCGAACTTACAAAGATGGCAGCTGTCACAATGCAGAGTTTTTGGACATGCAGGTGCAAGAGATTTACTGCTTCTGGGATTCTTCTGAAAGGAGCTTTATTGGCCTAAAGCCTGATAAATACCTTTGTAGTCGTATTTGTGAGTTACAGTTCACTAGTACTGTTATGACGGTGTCGCGAGTAGACTGTCTGGGTAAGTTACTTGCTTTGTCAGGCTGTAGATATTGTTCTTTTCTCAACATTCTAGCAATTTTCAGCCCATTTCTTGGTTGTACTTGGCCAGAAAACTCTGCATGGATATGATTATTCTGCTATAGCCTGTGGCTACAATGATGACATAATATTTACAAATAGCCCAATACATTTAAGGTCTAACATTCATTATAGCAGAGTTAAGTTTTTTCTCCTTTCACTAACCAATTTAAGGCACCACCTTAAACATCAAAGGTTTGATCCCTCTGATCAAAGAACTCAGCATTACCGATAGCTTTCTATTTCTTCTCTAGTGGGCAGTGGGGTGAGGGGCATGCAGTGTTTCCCCCATACAACTTTTCCATGACATCAAAGTAAAATAAACAGTCCAATGACCACATCAAAGGAAATCAAGTTAAGAAAGGGGGGGGGAGCACCCTGGTACCCCCCTTTGGGGGAAACACTGGGGGCATGCTACATAGCCCCCCCCCACACAGCCTACACAAGGGAGTGAATCTTGATATCCCCAAAACAATCTGTAGAAGAAACCCTTGCTACAGTTGTCTGTCATAAAACACCTTCCCAACAGAGGGACTTCAAAACACAGCATTAACAATGAAAATTTGCGTATCTTAGTGTATACATGTACATAAACAGAGTTCACACAGAGGGGGAAGGAGGAGGGGGGCACTGGGTTTCCCCCCTTCCCAACAAGAGTTCGCAGCCTCCCTCAGTTGACATGATACTCAGTAGTTCCCTATTTTCTAGAGCCCCAGAAGCACCCTCAGAACATCTACATTTCAAAAATTTCCTGGCAAGCATAACCCCGCACCCCCCTGGGGGTGTAGGTCTATGCACCTCATTTTTCCCACCTCCACCGAAAAATTCTGTATGAAACCCAAATGTATGTACCTGATAGGTACAAAACCAGTTCTGTTCCCTGCATTTCCAGTTCTTTCTTATTGTCAGTGTTGTTCACCATTTTGATACGGCAGTGTTACGCCCACAGCAAAGAGCCAATGGCAATGCAGCTCACCATAAAGTTTTGAAGAATAGCTTATCGCCAAACAAGGTGGTTACAAACGCTGCTGCAACAGTCTGTGAACAGTCAGGATGACTATAAACTCATTTGGAGCATTTGGAGACCTGAGGCTTTTACTGCTACATGTACAACATGTAGCAGCCAGGGTAAGCCAAAAATGGCAGATAAAAATGCAGGCAGAAGTGATGTGTGCTTGAGACGCTATAGCTCCATAACGGAGTATGCTGGAATCATGCAACTAGTGCCATCTAGAAGACAAAAAGTCACTGATCCTAGCAATCCCTGTTTGTGGGGACAAGCTCTGGAGCTATGGGCCTCTGAAGCTTGGCAATATTCACTGAAGTCACCTGAGTTTAACCAAGTACAGCACTTACATGTACATGCACGGGAGTATAAAGCCAGTATATATGTACATTGTACACGTATATGTCTGTGGTCTGCATTAGCAGGCTCTCCATTTTATCAACCCTTCATGTACCAGATGAAAGAAGCAATACGCCTGCTGCTTCTAAAAACATGTCTTTTACACCCATCCCGACTCATCACAAACTGTGGTAGCAGCACCTGTAGCCACCTTCACTGACAAGTAGCTCTGCTTTAAAACTTGTGGGCAAGATGCACTGCTACTGGCTCTTTGCAGAGCCATGACTTAAAGGTATACATGTACATGAAAGTCCTTGTACATGTATGCACATGTACAACCACATACATATACGGTTCCAACCTCCCCTGCCATTGCTGCATGGTATACTATGGAGCGTGGGGTATTAATTTGTGGAACACCTCTGTATTACTACATTGTACTGTAGCACCTACATGTACATGTACATGTATAAAATTCATTGTCTATATGAATATACATGCAACATGCTGACTTGCACTGATTACTGTGCACTTTCACTTTTGCAGTGAATATCATATTTCTGCCTCACTACACAATCATAATTGCTGAGCAGGAAGCGAGGGAAGCGAGGCAACTAATCGTGTTGCATGGAGAGTCTGTGTATGTACTAAGTAACCCTACAGGATTGCAAACGTATTTCCTGTGGGCGCAGCATTGCTGGAACGTGCAGTGCACTGTCCATATGCACTACCCTGATGCACTACAGAGTTGCCTGCAGAGAGGTTGCGGTGAATAGGGTAAGTAGCGATAGCAGGGAAAGGAGGGAACATCAGCGGGAGGTTCGTCGACAGCAGGTAAGGCTGATTCGCCAACAAGAAAGTGATGACTGCCGATCTCAAAGCCACGGACTGGCTGAACGTGTTAACGATCAGCTCAGCAGCATAATGCCACTCGATTTACGCGAGGCCCTCTGCATGGAATACCATGTATGCACTAGTTACGATGTGACTTATAGCGATTCATACTTCACTTTCAGTTAGCAGGTAGAAGAGGATTAATTATCATCGCTGTCTAAACAGTACTAAACGTACATATAGCTTGGCTGTTAAATTTCCAGTTGTTGTCGCTATACATGTAGTGGTACAATAAAGTATTGACATAATTTTAGCACACATGATACATACGGAAGTACAGATAGACCAGATGTGAAAAACATAAAGCAATCTTATATTCTAGCCTTGTTACCAACCACGAAAGAGTGGCCTTGTACACACTGTTCACGCAATGTGCAAAAATTTGTGATTGGATCTGAGTTTAACTCACAATTTTGCATAGACTTCCAAGACGCATACCTCCACAACACTATGCATAATCTACACGAAACACATGGGAAGTTTTTATAGGAGGCATTGCTGCACTATTGACCCAAAAATACAGCCTTTCAGCCATACCACAAGAGATATGGGGCAGAGTTTGTGGCATTCTCGATCATGTGACGATTTTCCGAAAATGATCATGCTATTCAGGAATAGAATGAGTTGCAGACTTCTAGCGTACAATGCTAGGTGATGGCTAGTACATGCACTGTAGCAAGAATCATTCATTTCTCTTTACTTATTGTTGAGATATGACTGTTTGAAAATTGTTCAAAACTGGAAAAATTGTAAAAACACGGAGTTAAGGTTACCTGTCTCAGATCCAGTCACATTTACGGAAAACGGTCAGTAAAAGTATTCGTAAACGAGCTCAGTCACATGGTAATGAGTATACTACAGAGGCAGTATACGAGTATAGGAACTAGGTTCTGATTTCACTACAATGGAAATGGCATCATAATAGTACTTATTTTCTATCCGTTTGGACTGTGGTAGCTGTCTTACCATCAAAATTCAGAAGTACCCTCTCCTGGAACTGGCTATGAGCTGCTCAATTTTCAATTCCAGATTGGGCAATCTAGGTCTTTCAGGTAAACAGGATCGAAGACTCGAACTACACGTAACAATCACTTTCCAGGCATCTAAATGTACCTGGGGAAAAACCATCAGTACCAGGTGCAAAGCTTGCCGTCTTCATTTTCATGAAACATATACATAGTTTGTATACATGTACGTACCACTGTACATGTACGTTAAATATTCGCTACTTTACGATTACCAAAAAACCTGGTAATTACGCACATGACTGTGTACCAGCTAGGCCACTCTTTTGTGGACTGGGAATGAGGCTAAGCATACGTGCGTACGTCAGGCCAAGCAAAATACAACTACTCGGCAGGTAAGCCTGGCCCATTTAGAAATTCAGCTTAGTAATGCAATGACACAGCCTTCTTAGTGCATACACATTGTAATACATTGTAAGTGCGGACACAGATAAGCAAACAGACAGCCACGGCAAATGTAAAAAATCAGCTGGCTGCACGGTACACACATGCCCAACTGGTACTAACTAACATCACTACATACGTTATGACTGGTGTATGGAAAGCTGGGTAATAAAATGATTTCAGAAAGGCATAATCGAGGACCAGACATCTATATACATGAACCATCGAGAACCGTTTTCTGCAATAATGTACTGATGCAGAGCGTGAGCATACTAGGCTACTATACTAATCACCTAATCTAGGCTGTTGTTGTCGCAGGCCAACTGACCACAGAATGTTTATTAAATTCATAGGGTCCCCACCTTCTGCTTACTTTTAATCTAGTTTCTCCACCATCTACACACTCATACACACAGCTTGACTGGTACCCCTTCAATATTTAATATAGGATAGGCAAACAATTACAGGGCAAAACGTCCTTTCTTCATAATTCGACAGAACTAGCCATATAGCGACAACCCCACCCAACTCCCTCGCGCGCTACGCTACTATACTCCACCCCAACTTACCGCGCCAAACTCGACTGTTCTTGACTCGGCAGAGTTCTTCCCTCAGAAGGAATCTGTTCACTGTTACGTCCTCTCTTCACAATAAAACGCCTCTAACGAAGATAAAGATGGGGCTGCTTCAGCTTCAAAACAAGATTCAACTTTTGACCATCACGTGGGTAAAATACCACCATGTGACTACATCCGTAGTAAACTGAAATACGCGGAAAATTACTGATCAGAATGACAAGACCAGCATGCGCCCAGGTGGTCTGTAGCTATACTTACAAGAGAGGAACAGAAACTGTACATATATAAAATCCTCTCATGTTGCTAAGATTCCTTCTTGCTTTCTTCATTCTTCTTGCGAGCTCTTCTGGCTTTCTTGATCATCTGGGTTTTCTTCTCTGCAAGGAACAAACAGATAGCACTCACGTGGAGATCCGACTGGTCAGACTGTGACACTGCTATTAAACATTGAGTTTCTTGCCTAATATTGTGTCCAGTGTATGTCTACAGCTGCAGTGACGTTACTTTTAGGGGTGGTTGGCTACAATTATTAACCCCTCCACAATGTGAAAGAGCCAACCATTTGTCGCCATCAGGCTCCATTTTTTGCATTTTGTACTATCAAGAAACTGTACTCCTCCAGAATAGACTATTCCACTATAAGAATTAAAATGCACTTACATAATTTGGATTGCAAAGAATAAAATTACTTCCGCCAAAAACAGTAGATTACAGCTGCATACGAAAATTCTGTGGTACACGTATATTGAATTTACATGTACGTATTTGTATGCATACTAATACATCTTACAAGTAAACTGTTCAAAGGCACTGTAATTCCATAAATGCCACACTCCATTGATTGGCAGGAATCAGAGAGCATGGAGAACAATCTTCAGCACACAACAGGGCTTTATTTGAGGGGGGGGGGGGGGGGGGGGGGGGGGGCATTCGACTCCCTTCGGAAACTTTGTGCCCCCCCATCCTTTTAATCCTTACAAATCGAATACTGATCACTATACACATGCGCTCCCAAAATGCCTTCCGACATGCTTTTGCCCCACCTTGGGGATTTTCCTAAATGAACCCCTGCACAATAGAAAGAATCATACAAAACAAATTAGACATGCTTTTGCCCCACCTTGGGGATTTTCCTAAATGAACCCCTGCACAATAGAAAGAATCATACAAAACAAATGCATAACACAGACGTGTATATACAGTAGCTGCTGGAGACCTTTCTTTTGTTTTTGCTTCTCCTCCTTCTGTATCTCTCTCAGCAGCAGTGCCGCCAGCACTCCACTCAGGATGAACAGCGGCAGCAGGATCATGAACACTAGAGGAAAGGAGAAGGAATGGAATGACTGCCTGAGATAGCCTACATGTACATGTACATGTACAAGTACATATACATGCAGATTTTGATGCCAGGTACACATAAGAAATTTACATGCAAATGTGTATACTACGTACAATAGATGCTTATACACAAAGTATTAAAGCAGGAGTACATGTACATGTACATGAGCCACCAAAGGCAGCGATCAGCAACTCATGCGCTCCCAACTAAAGCCATACAGGCCATTGTAATTAGTTGTATTAATTAAACCAGCTTGGAAGACATGACCCTGTGAGTTGACTACATGTACCTCTGAACAGCATCACCTATTTGAAGCTGACAATGTTAACCACAGCTATTGCAAATGCACTCTGCAATTTTTTCAAAATTACTTTCCTCAGAGAGTCAAGGAGACAAAATCTGCTAACAGTTGATCTGTGAGGACTTTTCTCTCTAGGGGGCCATGTTGTATGTGGCACGCAGACAGCTCGCTCCACTGCACAGTACTTTTTACCAGCCCAGCCAGATTGTTTTACCTTTCCCGTGTCTATGTATACATGTATGTATGTACATGTGTACACGTATGTGTGTCCTCAAAGTATCATGTGCACAATAATTACATCATAAACATTATTCGCGCCTTCGGCGCTCATCAGCTCCTGACATTATCATGCGACAATAATCTACTAGTCCAATGGGGCTGCTAAACGTTTGCAGGCCAACTTGCATGCACATCAAACCCTTCATAATATCGAGACAGTGAAAGAGGTGTACATGTAGATAGCAATGAACATGCTGTTGTTCGGTGTTAAATGTGCTACAAAATTGCTGTTACAGTCAGCACTATCACTGTAAGCTCTGCTACTCAATTCCAGTCTCTAGATCTCCCACGGTGTTTGTCGGTTGCAGTACACACGCAGGGGGAGGCTAGCTATATCTATTAAACTTGCTAAACCCACTCCACAGCTGTGTCTTACCTACTGCTGAGCATTACCTTGCAGAATGTCATAAAAACTGTCCCGGCTGGTTTTTAAATTACAAACTTGTTTCACAGTGTACAAATACATGTACCGGCAGGTTGTGCTTTTACACTGTGCACCAAATACCTGGGACTGCCCACATTTTTATACTGTGTGAAACATGCAGGGCATGAGAGCCTGGGAATGAGGCTAACAGCTCCAAGAAAAACTCATACACCACTAGACGTACATGTACATGTATGTAATTGATATAGCTCATTGCCAACCTGTACATGTAAATGCTTTGGTGGTTTTATTACTCTGATAGTGGGATACATAGTAATGCTTGGGTATATAGCATGTTAACCGTGAAAGGGTGATGAATAACATCTCGAGAAAGTAATTACAGTTGGAAATGGTTGGGTCCTACTGGCAAGTGCCACTAGCGAGTTTAGCAGATATACATGTATAAAGCTTGCCTACTGCTCCTCTGTTCAGTAGCTCAGTGGGTAAGAGCAGCTGCATGACTAGTAATCAGAATTAAGGTACTGGGTTCAATCCCTGGCCAGCCGGGTTCCAATTTTATATACTCTCAAAATGGTTTTTCTTCTTCCATCTTTGATGATTTTCATATGTACTTCTGAATATCTTGGTGGTGTACAATGTACCAGGTAACTGACTGTGCTGACCCAGTGCCTTATTCTGAAGCTTTGCAAGTTGAAACCTATTTCACACATGTACATTGTACATTGTACATGTAGTCTCGCAAGCAAGCCCTAACACCATGGTCAAGTGGGAAGGGTCTAGTCTCGTTCCCAGCCGACTTTTCGCCTTCCGTCGGGAAAAGTATGTCTGGTAACCCCCTTATTCCATTTCAGTTCAAGTGCGCCGGAATGTTGGCACATTGTAGTATTTTAATTTAACGTGTGACGTCACATAAGATTGCATTGCTGTCAGCGTGCAGTGTACAACGTAAGCAATGATTGAAGTACCATGAACCGAAATGGGATAGGGGGGTTACCAGACGTACTTTTCCTGACGGAGGGCGAAAAGTCGGCTGGGAACGAGACTAGGAAGGGTCTGGGTATGAGACTATCACACATGCATCTGACTTGTAATATCTAGCTAGGCTTAATCCCATTGATGCTGATTAGTCAGGGCATAATGAAGGGTGGCTCCAATTAGAAATTATGTACATTTGCTCCAAAGAACTTACACTTGGAAAAGAAATCCTGCGGATCCTTTCTGACGTAGTCTGCGATCCAATCCAACCACTCTACAGCATAGGCTTTTAATGACTCCATAATGTCTTCAGGCAGTCTTGGATCTACGTGACTACTTTAATTTAAACACGTGCATGCCCACACCCAGGCGCCGCCCCCCGGATGTACAGTTCTCATCAATGACGTCACCGTGAAGGGCTGGCTGCATGCACTGTACTGCACTGGTGCATAGATACATGTACGTGAGGAAAGCCCTCTACGCTGCTGTACTGTCTGACTCGAACTTACGCTGTTAGAAAGTTAAAGAGTGAAGATTCCAGGTAGGTTAAATTGGTACCCAAGGCCTGAGGCTAAATAGTGATGTTACCAACACCCCCCACGTACATGTACATGTATACATACACGTATGCACATGTACATGTACATGTTTGAGTCCTTGTACTCTAATATTTGTAATCGACACCTTTTTGCCCTATGCATAGTCTCACGTGACCAGCTAGACCTGCTGCGAAAACCGGGGAAAAGTAGTGAAAAGGAAAGAAGAAAGGGAGAAGGGTGTGGTGACTGAATGGGACAGTGAGGTATTGGACTATTTTAAATATTACATATGACCTCTGCAAGGAAGAACGCTACATCGTCTACCTCAGAGAAGTGATGAAGTGTACTACATGTACACAAACAATGAAGCAACGTAGTCTGCATCCCAGTCTAGTCTATGGAGCTGTAAGACCCTCTCACATCCCTCCTGAGAAAGCTAGGAGCATGAGAGGGTCTAGCTCAATAGACTAATCCCAGTCCAGTGTAAAGCAGGGAGTCAAAATTCTCCTGATGAGTATGACTTCTACAATCTAATGGTATGTTGGTAGAGGTTACAACATCCCGTTCAGACTCACAAGACCCTTCTTTCTTTCCTCCTCCCCCTTTCGCTTTTCCCCTTTTTTGGAAGGTGGAAACAGTCCGAGACTATTTTTGCCACATCAGTGGGTATGGACACGCACGTTTCACACACTCACTTGACTCACACAGACTCACATGGAGCCTGAAGATAAGAATAGCTACTTACAGCTATTAAACTTTGCTAACCTGCTCCACAGGTGTGTCTTAACTGCTGCTGAGCATATACTACCTTGGAGAGTGTCATAGAACTGCCCTGCCTGGTGTTTAGATATACATGTACAATATCTATCTTGGTTAAGGAAGTTGTAACGTTGGCCGCTAGAGCAGAGAAGAAAGTTGAGTTTTCATGAGTGCTGAAAGGGTAGGGTAGGGCATGAAGACCAACCATGCTGGGTAAACCAACAGCTCAATGAAGTATGCTGTGGCTATTAATTGACTGCAGTGCCTTGCAGCCTGTATACCATATGCCTAAATAAGTTCATGTCAAGGCAGTCTAGTAGGCTATCCATGTGCATGTCTGTAAATGCATACTCAATGGCATCTATCTTTCTGTCTGTCATTGCAATGTTGACATCTACATTGTACATGTACATGTCCCTGATGTCAGTCATATTCAAAGATATACCCAGCTCTTCTCATTTTGAGCGCGGATAGATAACATTTAGATACCAGTTGACAGTGCATTACAGAGCAAGAGGGCAATATACATGTAAAAAGTGTGCATTATATATTTAATTATGTGGATTTAAAGTACTGACATGTGATCGATCTTGAGACTTCTAATTTGTCAAAGGTCATGTGAGTAGCACTAGTACATCATTATACCCCAGCGTCATACCACTGATGGCACGTAAGGACCAGCAAAGGTGACATGCTTAGCAGACCCGATCCAGCTTTAATACACAATGTCATTATAGTTTAGCAGTACCACTCTCCACATACATGTACATATATAATAAAATATGCTTAAGGTAGTGTCATGGAGCCCGCCGGAGAGACGACTGAAAGCTAAGAATAGCGCTAAGAGACCAGATAATGAAAGCACAAAGAAGCTACGAGAGCCCTTCCATGTAGCTAAAAATTATGCATGCAAAATTTTGTGCTTCGCGCAGATTCTCAGCTGCTTTGCAGCCTCTCCAGAGTTACACACCACCTCCGGACACTGCACTGCCTTGCCCAACCATGTAAAGTTTTCATCCTACTGCCAGAGCCTACATGTATGGCTGCACTACAAGAACTTGCAGCACTGAACCAGGCTTTTCTAAGTAACCCATTATGGGTGGGTGAATGATTAATTAGCTTTAAAGTCCATCCTGGATCAAAGCAAATAGTTCCTTCTTTTCTCGATCTTCTAGCCAGCTGTGTCCCATTTTCAGTTGTACCTGGTCGGAAAATTCTGCATGAGCAGATGTTAATCGTTGATTATTCCTCTGGCGATGCACATTTATGTGTAAGTAAGGTTTGAAGTTTCTTCGTGCATTAAAGCTGAGTTACAGCAAGAGTACATGTATTGTTTTCCTTTCACTAACTATGGCACCATCTTCATTAGCTTGCAGTAAGTGAATATGTCCGTACTATAGGCGCATGTAGCTACGCGAGATCTCTCACGAGTATATAGTCATGACAACCAGCAAAAAGCAAACACCATAAAAGTGAATTAGGAACTCCTGGCCTCTTTATAATTTCATGCCAGATGTTCATCCCCCTCCCCCCAAACATGCACTATAGCTACATGTACAAATGGAGAGCAGTAGTTTACCATGCTTTCCTACATAAATTGGCAATGGCTGGCAAGCAATGCCATGTCCTGCATAGGCTTACATGTTACAGCTACATTGTTATTATCTATACGGTGCATGTAACTTTGAGTGGCCCCGTGCATTGCACTGCACAAGTTATTGCACTTGGGCATTGTCTGATAGCTAATAGAGCATGAGGCGAAGTCCAGTGCTCTTGCAGTGCTTTAACTAATACATAGACTTTGTAAACTGCTCTAGTTTTCAAACTCTGCTGACTTGTAAAATGTAGTTGTGGTATCCTTTACTTTCTGACTTTCTCTTTCTAACCCTCCCTCTATACAGATCAAGCTAACATTGTAGGCAAACTTTGAGCATGGCCCGAGGACAGCAGAAGATCCAGGCACAGCAGAAGAATGCAGCTAAGCAGGCCAAGCTGAAGAAGGGCGGACATGACCAGAAGGCTTCGGCACAGAAGGCACTCATACACACTTGTCCTGTGTGCAAAAGTCAGATGCCGGACCCTAAAACATTTAAGCAGCACTTTGAGAGCAAGCATCCGAAGCAGCCCTTGCCTGCCGAACTGCAGGGAATCTGAATGAACGCTTTGTCAATAATAATTATACTGTCTTGTTTGTTGTCCCTGAAAGTCAATTTACATGTGTTGTCAACATACATGTAAGGATACTTTATTACTTTATACCATATATGGTACCCTTGAGTCACTGGCCTACATGTACATACAAGATTTTGTATTATGATTAGTACCCTAACAGATTTTTCAGGAACCCCAGTCAACGTGAGTGCATGACCATGCAAGCACATACTATCGATATCTGTGTGGCACTAACACCATATTATGATTGTAGTACCAGTATTGGGCCTATATAATAGGCAATAATTGCAATGCTCCATTTGAGGGGTGGTAGCTAACTTCCTTACCGTCGTTCAAAGTTCAAAGTTGATCGTTGTAGCCCAAATGAGCATGATACACACAAATCAACACTAAACAATTAATCAAACATACAAATTTCGAACTGATTTAGATATGAACATGAGCAAAAATCATGACTCCAGGGATGGAGGACAAGTCATAGCACATTCAAGCTAACTCTGTCAGAGTCTCTACATCCATCAGAATGTAGTCCACAGTTGTTGTCACTTCTCCACTACAGAATGTGTAGCCAGGCCCAGACGCTAAAGCCCTTGTGAAACTGCACTGAAGTCACACAGCTCCAACACTTCCTGCAACAAAACTCCTTGTAAATTCTGCTCCCCAGTGCACTTGTCTCCATGTGCATTGAAGTCTCCAAGTAGTAGTAGACCTTGCATCTGAGATTCACAGATCATATGCTCAAGCTCAACCAAATGCTCTCTCTAATAGTCTTCCCCCTTGGTCTAGACATGGCAGATACGCACCATTCACCGACACTACAGATCTGTCCCCATCATCCACTGAGAACCTAATGCCATGCACACACGATCTGAACTGATTCTGGAAATTGGAGTTGCAGCAATGCTCTGGTGCAATAGGATACTAATTCCCCCACAACCACTACGAGCGCCTTACCCCTTTCCCTATCCTGCTGTCTGACTTTCCTACTGCCTCATACTCCTCGTCAATCTCATTTAGCTTGTGCAATTCATATGGCCAAAGCCAGTGCTCAGAAAGGACCACAATTTTTGGGGTGTCTTTATTCGGTGGACTGGAATGGACTACTGGAACACTGGAATGGACTACTGGAACACTGGGACACAGCCGTCTAACAAATATCGCCTTCGATAACTCGCAATTGACTCCAAAATGTGGAAGCAACTCCATAATCTATTATCTACACGAACAAAAGACAAGAAAAAATAGAAATTATACTAACCGAGTCATCGTCAAAGCTGTGCGCATGCGCAATGACAGAATCTACGGGTGGGGCTGCAGTAGTTTCGATCCAGCCCACTTCCTTCCGCAGCACCGATCGCTTTCAGCGTGCAGATACTGAAAGCGATCGGTGTTGCGGAAGGAAGTGGGCTGGCCCGCGAGACTAGGGCTGCAGTACGCCATTTGCAAAAACCTAAGTAAACAGACTGCTGCTGATCAAACCTCAAAAGGACCAGGAAACAGGTCTGAGGTAAGCCAGTTATTGTTGGTAGATGATAGCTAGCTAAAGGACAGCAGAGTATGCACGAAAATATGGGTGGGAGGCCGATTTATCGTCCACCATCGCTTTTTGTCACATTTGCAATTCCTGTTTTCTGTTACGCGCTCTAAGTGGTATACGGTCCACTATCTTATATCGGGTATTGAGCCAGATAAATGAAGGCTGTGCTCCGCAAATTATAGGTAGAAATCGTATCACAGATTGACAAAAGTTTAATTAGGCGAGTACACCAGGGTATAATACAAAAAACTGACAGCTAGATAAACTGGCTTGAGAGATAAAAATAAAATAGAAATAAGAATGTAAGAAAAAACAGTCAGATAACCCCATCAACCTCGAATGGTCGGATGGGTATCCTCCGCACCCAAAGAGAGGCGTTTCCTCTCCAGAGGCAGATGGCGAGACGTTGGAACAGGTGGGTGGTTGAGTCCGCAGGGGGGGTACCCAGTCTCTGGGATGAGTGACGGCACTTCCCTCCTAGGAGCCAGAGCTGTAGACTGGGCAGCAGAGAACAGAGCATCCCTAAGAGAGTCATGACGGTGGATTCTGTCACCATTCCCACCACACCCAACTTGGTGGTCACCATAGGGGTCAGCAGCAGCCTGGCATACTGGGCATCGAGTCCCCTCCTCGACCATCTGCAGGCCTAGCCAATACTGGAGACAGAGCCTAAACTCCCAGTCATGAAGATGTAGACCCAGAGCGTGTGAAGGCACCACGTTAAGCCAGTCTCCGGCATGAGGGATAGCAGTAGAGAGGGCCAGAGCTTTGGAGCGGGTATCGGGAGCGCTAGAAACGAGGTCAACAAAGACAGCCTGGTCTATGGCCTTGGAGAGGTGACGTTGACGAAGGGGGATGTCGACATCCGCAATAGAGGACCAATCCTCCCTTCCCACAGTTTCAGCCATAGCATCAAGGGCAGGAGCCAGATGTATTGAGGGACCAGGGACTCGACCGCAGATTCTGGCGACTAGCTGCCTCGACTGGTCAAGGGACCCAATGTAGGCAGCAGGGGCGTGGAGCGAAGGACGCCTGATACCCAGACCACCAAAGGACGACAGAAGAGAGGCCTTCAGGCAAGCCCAGTTTGGAAGGGGCCCACCAGCAAGATCGGAAATAGCCTCCAGCATGAATTTGGAAGTGGCCTCTTTTATGTGACCAGGTGGACATGTTCGTAGAGCGAATGACACTTTTGGGAGAGCAAGGCAGGATCTGAGGATGGTGGTCTCCATTTGTGAATCCTGGAGCGGTCCAGGACGTCTTACACTTTCCTGACCCTCTTGAGCATAGACTCTTCACAGAACGAGGGAGGGCCAACAGGGGAACCCAGGAGGTCAAAGCCAACTCTGTTGACGGGGAAGTCGGAAGGGAGAGGGTTGTGATCGGATGAAGCATTACTAGGGATGTAAAGGAGGGACTTCCCCCTGTTAAGGTGGAGCCCTCTAGCAGGCCCATCCTTCTCCACGATAGCCAGGGCAGCAGACAGGTCTTCAGCAGAGCCACATAGAGTGCCATCATCCAAATACCAGGCATTGATGTTAAGACCTGGAACTTCTCGATTGATTCTCTCGACAATTGGGTGTAGAGCCAGAGCTAAGGCTAAAGGGCCGAGAGGGTCGCCTTGCTAGATTGGTGCCTGGTGCTGCGTAGCCTCGTAACCAGGCCACACCTCCCTGAAAGAAACTCTTGGCCAATGCCTGTGGAAGGTATGAAAGGATGCTGTAGATTGTTAGACACTGCCGAGATACGGGAGGATGGAGGAAGGAATAGTTGGATCCCTCCTGGGCCTCTCTTTCAAGAGGCCTCAGGGGGATGTCACTCCTAATGAAAAGGAGAGGAAGTGGTAGCTAGTGAAATACTGGTGGAGGGGAACAACAATCAGCATTATAGAGGATGAATTCAGGTGTTAATTGTTGGCTAGAATCAACAGATAAGCGGGCCATGTAGGAAGGGGACTTTAAGGAGGCCTCTTTCCCTACGGGCTAGGCCATGACTCGTGTCATAGTGGCCCGGGGAGCAGTGATGGTGAACCATGCACCATTTGCATTGCAATCTGGAAGACTTCTTTATTGTGACCTTCGCTGTGTGACCTCCATGTAAAAATGGGACCACAGTGTTCTTGCTGTACCCCACACCACTGGTGTCCATGCAGGGCATTAGTGATATATGCCCCAGACCCACATTTACTTGTGGTACACTGTGTGTAGTAGTAGTATTAACTAGATATACGTTTTGAATGCACAAGGAGCCTCACAATAACAAGGGGCATGAAAATAATTAGGATCGTGGAAGGTGGATCCTGGGTGGGACAGGATGGAAATCTGGATTGCAGTAATATTTTGTGAGAAAGTAAGTTGCGATAATAACAACTACCACATCAGACACACGAAAAATGGCTGGCCATACTAGACGTAAGTTGAAAATGCAGTCTTACTGTTATCTTCAGTCGGATGCATGCTATAGACGTCATGAGAATGAGTATACAAACGTGTTTGTGAAATTGAACATGATTCATTCACTCTTCCGGTCTTCAGCACTGCTGGCAGAATGAGTAAACCCACTTACAAGCGCCTTTGCCTCCTTTCTCTCCACCAAATGTGAACAACCCTACAGTGTAGCACTGGTTGCATCTTCAAGTGGCTGCAGCAATTTATAGATGTCAGTGGTTGTATAAATCAGGCATGATTGTTTTCCAGTGAAGACGTGCTCACTGCAAAAATATGTACACTGTAAAGGGTAATTTTTACCACTTATATAGTGGCTACCTGAATTTCAGATGCCTGAGTATGAAGGTAAGAGTAAAGGCCACAAAGTGAGTAATTTGCACCTTGCTGTGAAACTTGACATTCCATAGTCAATTTCCATAGCAAGGAACAAATTACTCACTTTGAGGCCTAACTCCTAGCTACTATACGTTGGGCACAACCGGAAGTGTTCACTTAATTATCGATGGCTTAGCGTAGACTGAATTTGAGATATCTGAGTATGTCTCAAACAGGATAATTGGTTCTTTAATAATTATGGTACTTGATTATCACTTGAGGCCTACTTCCTACCTGCATACTCAGATATCTGAAACTCATGTAGCTAACACTAAGTAGTCGAAACACGTTCATTTGGAGTGATATATTTATATGTGTACATGCATGTGTGCGTGTGAAGGTGGTATAGGCTGTCTCAGGGTGCTGTTTGGTAATGGTGGCCGGGTCATCAGATTCTTGCACCCATTGTGCGCAACCTTTTTCTTCAACCTTAAAGTCACAAAGCCGGCTTTGAATTCTTAACATGGCACCAAAATGTCTTTTCCCTTCTGCTGTAATGCTCACTCTGGTGTCTTGGAAAATTTGTGTGCCAGCTATATATATAGCTTGTAGTTGAGAATTTACAAAGTAACCAAAGGCAGGGCCAAGGGACACCACTGTATACCCACCTACAGTAGCATCATCAGCAAGCTGGTTTTAGTTTGGCAAGTTAATTAATTGAAATCTTTCTGGCCCGCCTAGCTAGCCCCAAGCTAATGTATGCACTTCCTGTTGTATCGATAACCACTCCAGTAAGGTATACGTAGTCCTTCCTAGCCTCATTCCCAGACTCTCTGCTATCCTCATTATAGTGACCCCCAGTTTTTGAGTGTGTCCAGGCTAACAAAGCTAAAAAAATTTTTTTTCGGTCTGGCCTGTGTATGTATCTGTGGTAGGATTGGGCTGTGGGTGCACTGTAAAAGAAAGTCTGTTTACACTAGTGGCATGTAAGTTTCATTGCCAATAACGTCATGCATTTCTCCTTATCTGCATAATTTAACACGATTGTATATTTTAAAGGTGTTTGGACTATAGCTAGGCTGTATGTGACCTGCTCTAAGAAAAGGATGCAGTTTTATCTTTCAGTAGTAGCACAGTTGAAAAGACAGATTTACATGGCATATTACTGTAGCTAAAATGATCGGACTATATATCTTCCAGCACTATTGGGGGCGAGACCAAGGCTCGGTTGCCATGTGAACAAAACACGTTTCTTAGCTTGTATGCACTAATCCCAATATTAACGTGTGCGTATGACATCATGTCAATGACTTTGAGCATGCGTTTTGCAATGTTTGTGTTTTTGACCAGTAAACAGTCGTATAACTATAAACACATATGCAGCAAGCTATCAATCTAATTCTTGTACCATTAAACTGCTCAGGTTCAACTTGTCCTTTGGGGCAAATGAAACTATCCTTTCCTTAGAGCGGGTCACATAATTTAGAGAATGAAAATAGTGACTGTTAACAATGGGAATTCACTTGTACAATTAATCCTTCATACACCAGTCTCTAGTCCCAGTGGTATTTAGTCATTAAGAACTAAGACCAATACAATTTCAAAACAAAGGTATCTCTCGCAAACATGTAGGACTAAGTACACAAATCGCTAGCCTTGTTCCCAGGTACTCAGAAAATTGGAAGGAGTGCCTGATATCTACTGTTTACGCAGGCGCAAGAAATTACGGGGACGTGTCAGCAAATGAATCTGTTAACTACTCCAGCCATATGGAGCTAAGTAGTGTGGAGACAGTATACAGGTATAGTAAGCCAATAGACAAAATTCAGTTTTGTCCTTTTGCCTTTAGCAATCTCCCTCCCCCTCTGATTAATTTACTGTTCATGTAGAGAGCCATGACGGCAAAGCAAAGATATATTTTGTTTATCCATCAATATTGTGTGATCAATATCCAATACAGGTGCTTGAATTCCTACATTGATATTGCACGTATTGTCAGTATTATTCTCAATAATGTGGGGAACAGTAGGTGAATAAAATTTTCTCTACTGTCATGTATTATTCCAAACCTTGTGTCGTGGAAGGAGGGGGTTTTAAACTCTTATGAAAATAGTACAAAGCATGAAAAGCTTTTAACAAGCCTTTTGAATAGCTTC
Organism: Phakellia ventilabrum; assembly: GCA_963921505.1. Classification (NCBI taxonomy): domain Eukaryota; kingdom Metazoa; phylum Porifera; class Demospongiae; order Axinellida; family Axinellidae; genus Phakellia; species Phakellia ventilabrum. The sequence continues at coordinate 3,873,560 of OY997386.1, read as the reverse complement.
AGAAAGCATGGCTGTAGAAATTGATATTGATTAAGAATTGTGCTCAAGCATAGTAAACTACTGCATCAAAGCGGATGCAGGCATTGCATGGGCATGTGACTATAGTGATGGTACATCCATAGCATCTTCTACACTTTAATGATGTTGTGAATACTGTAATAACTTTGTATTATAAACAGTTTGGTGCTCCACCTAATTTCCAGGTTTAACCCATTTAACTGCTATTGACTCACTTTTGCATATTCATAGTTGATGATATCATTTCCTGGCTATATGTTGTGAGATCGTTTTTTGGCTTGAGCCGAAAAAGGGAGAGGGAGAGTGGTGGGTGGTGGGGTTAATCGATCCTCGCTGGAATGGCCACTCTGAAGATGGCAGTTCATTTTTTCATATACAATTATACGACTCGTGCAGTGCGATTTGCCAACAAAATGCGGTAGCTTCCATTTAGGATAATACCCTACCTACCTGTGTGTATAAAATGGTGCCTTTCCTAGAACACATACCATTGCCGAGCAAAGGGGCAGAGTTTAGCATGGCGACTTGAAGGCTATTTGTAGAGATTGAATTTCTACTGAATTGGTGAATAGTGCTCCAGTTTAGCATTCTTCACATCCAGTATGGCTTTTCTACAATATGTAGGAACGGTTCACTTGTAGTTTTGTCTCATCTATCTGTTAGGGCTGGAGCTAGCCTCGTTCCCAGACCTCCCCGCTCCGTACGTATTACGTAATGCGAGCGAGCGAAGCGAGCGAGAGGAAAAGCGGGGTCCTCTCGCTCGCTTCGCTCACTCGCATTACGTAATACGCACGGAGCAGGGAGGCCTGGGAACGAGACTAGCCTGGAGCCTGACTCCTCTCCAGTTAAACACCACAGATTTGCGTTAATTTTCTCATAGATATTTTGTGTGGGTGGCTGATGAGTACGAATTGGGGCCTGATGCAAGGGCAACGGAGCCGGGGCAGCCATGGCTGCCCCACTTTTTATGCCAATTTTTTTTTAAACCAGCTAGTACTTCGCTCTTGCACTTGTTCATAGGTCTACACTACAAAGCACTAGTTTCATCATCCTATTCTCTTCATTCCATTACTTCTTGAACTCCTGTGTGGCAGAGAAAAGTTTAGTTTGACTTTTGGTACGGTGCATGTACCACCCGAATAATAAATTGGTAACGCTACTATGCTACCACTATATAGGAGGGAAAAATTGTTAAAGTTGGTTATTGGTCACTGATCCAAGGGGTCAACCGGTCGGACACTCCCTTGTAATCTCATACAATCTCTATCATAATCCCATGGTAATCACATGATAATCCCATAATCTGTAATCCCACAGTTGTAATCTAAAACAGCGTAGTAAATCGACATGTACTACTACTACCTCCACGATGACTGCAGTACGGGTACTTCTGGACACTACACCAGCCATTGAAACTCGACTGTTAAGGTAAGGTCTGGGATTTCTGGACAAACTTCGTACAGCAGTCGAGATGTTGTGCTCTCGTGCCACTTCTATATTATTAGCTGGAGCAAAGCTACTAGTACCGATAAACTGCCAAGAGATGGCAGATGGCACTACCTACGCTGCAATTTCGGTGGAAATCCACATTCGCAACAGGAAGTAATGAGAACACATTTTTTAATTTCCTGAAATTTCCGATTAGATGGCATTTCTGGACATGTATTAAATCGAATACTAGGGTATACGGAAAAATGGTGAGACAATATCGTAATTCCACAATTCGCTATTTTAAAGCTTTTTTAATCATTAAGAGTGGTCTGGTGATCGAAAGCAGAAGTAAGAACGACTTTCTACTGACTGTCCGAAATTCCCCACCTATCCAGAAATCCCCGACCTTACCTTACTCAAATACTACCGGAGTGTGACTGGGCGGGGCTATTTATAATGCATGGGACTTTCACTTACTTAGCAATCCTACTGCTTAGTCAAAAGACTGAGAGGTTTGTTCATGACATGTGAGGGACATAACTGTCGTGGGCCGCCAGGTGAAGAGCAAGAATCTGAATAGGGTACTACGTTTTTTTTAGTTTATCCCCTTAGGCACATCATGGCGAAACAAAGGAGCGAGAAGGATAGACGGCACCGTAGCCGACCATTGCTAACATCAGTTGGGGGGAGAAGTCTGACTCAATACTTTGTAACTACCGACCACTGTAGTGCATGGCAAGTAATCTTTGGTGTAGGTTAGAATTTCAGCCATGCTTTAGGAATGCAATCGTCTGGGGTAAAAACGTGTGATATTTCCGATTAAAAAGGCACCTCTTACCAGAGACATGGATCCTGTCTTTGACTTGTGGCATGGGAGCAAGTCTACCACATATTTATAATCGGGTAGGCTTGCTAAAGCTTCCACATTGGTGTAGTTTAAATAGAATCAGAGATACGAGTGCTGACAAGCAGACGGCATGATTGAATTGATGATCAAGCGACTCGGATGTGCATGAGCACAGCCTCCCCCTGAATTAAATTTTGCCATCATAAGATATGTGTTAAAAGGTTAGTATGCAGACTCTCTTTGATAGGATTCTCTTACTCATCTGAATCAGTAACTATTACATGTGAAACTAAGGTGGCCAATTAGTCTATTGAAAATTATTAAACCTGAGGCATTTATAATCATGCGAAAAGAAATTACTGACACTTATGACTTGATACTCAGTTGTATAATTAGTTTTAGTCACACCCATTATTTATTACATCTGCATTTCTGCTCGCCCACTGTTCTCTACACTTGACACCGTCCTAAGAAATTATATTAATCCTTCTTTCACTGCAGTGCCTAGCTGTAAGGTGCTATGGCCTCGGGCAATCAAGTCACTACAGACGTTCAGGCTCAGCAGCAACATGCAAGCGACATCACCAGTGACTCTACAGATGAGGACAGAGCTGTCGAATGTGTTTATCCCAGTAAGTTCTACCAATAAGCATTCAGTCTACACTAAGGGGCCAGGGTTTATTTCTCTTTGTCCCACCCACATTCATTAGTGATGTTATCTTGTAAACATGCTTATACATGGAATGGTTATGTAATGACTCTGCGTTTCTGGAACGTGGGAGATGTTTTGCCCAAAAGTGTACACCAAGAGCTCAAAGTAGGCAAGTGTAGTTGACAAAAAGCTCCGTATCTCTGAAAAGCTACAACGTAGAGAGCTGCGGTTTGCAGTACATGGCAGAGCAGTGGTTACAGATTCTCCTGCAACTTGTCTGCTGTTAATCCAAGATAAGGTGTCAAAGCTACAGCTGCCACAACTATTGAATTTTTCTGAGAATAAAAACAGCCTTATCCCGAGTTGCATGGGAGCTAGCATGCTCTGGCTTGGATATATTATATACATGAAGTATCTTCACCTGTAGTGGAGCGCTGGACCTGCAGATCTGTCTTGCCCAAAAACGTGCAAAATTCAAAGTTGCTCGAAATACAAAAATGGTGGTCACGCGCTTGCCCACAGCAGCGAGACCAAGCTTGCCGATCGTCGCTCAACTAAACTAGTTTTGTTGACTTCGCCCTTTATGCCAGCTGTGTATCGACTTTTACACCAATCCACCGAGTCCTGACCGAGATACAGCGCATTTGTACACACCGACTCCATTTCACTCACCGCCAGCCATCAAAGAAACGGCTACTTCCGGTACGCCCATGTGTCGAACAAATTTAACCCCTACGTGTAGACTGATTAAGGGAAAGGGGGTTAGGGCATACGTGAGTGAGCCCTGCACTAGTTGTGAAATGTGTGGATGGTGTCTGTGTAACTTGTGTAACCGTATAGACCCACTGCAGTTAGCTATGTCATTTCCGTATAAATTCTAAGAGAAGTGAGCGATAGATTTCCTGTTACAGGGCTGTAAACACACTCCCTGTACTTTTTATCCATTACCCCACCCACTGATTGTCCTGAAAAATGCTGTGGTCATCACGTGACGGAATGACATAACTACAGTGGATCTATACTGCCTGTGGGGAAGGTTTTACAGAATCATTATGGACAACGTCTTTTCCATCTAAATGTACATATCATGGAGTACGTCTTTTCCATATATAGGGATGGCACTGAAAAAAATGGCTGCTACATTGCATGTGTACAAAGTGATATGTTAAAAACTCTGCCCTAGATGTAATCATAGGCTTTGATGAGCCATACCTGTCTTTCTCCAATGTTTTCATCAGTAACAAGACTGTTAGCGGTGTCAGAGAGCATCGCTGAAGTGCCACATCGGCAAGTCACTAAATGGGCAAATCGACTATCTCATTCTTCTATTTCTTTTCTTTTCTTTTCCGAGGCTACCACAATAATGGCTGAAGTGATTGCAGTGATTCAAATGCGAAGAAGCGACAATATCCATGGAGTATTGCACTCATACCAGAGCGTTTGCAAAGAACTGGAAGTTTTCGGCAGTGATTTACTAGCGCTGTCGAGTGAACGCTTGCCATTACACGCCATTTTCATTTATAACTATTAATAATGTAACTGGAAGCTCAACTACTGAGCGTGTGTTGCATTGTTTGCGACGGCCGAGGTGTGAAACAGCTTTTGTTAGGACTTGGAGTGCACTTTATAATAGCAGTGAGTTGCCATAAGACATATATGAGTATAAGGAATGTCGAAGTACAGCTGCTAGACCTGACTAACCTTGATGATGTGCAGGTGGCTGCTTGGTTGAGGCCGCTTTTACGTTTTTAATCTTTTATAAGCTTTTTAACTATTTTAACATTTTGATGGAGGCCCTGCTGGCTTTGGCGAGACCTTACGGTCAAACCAGAATAGAGGAACTTTCCTCCTGGGGGTTTTTAACAGAGGGAAGACCTATTTGGTCCCCTCTATTTTAACCATTTTTAAACAACTTTTTAATTAACCTCCAATTTTTTAACTTTATGCGGTCACGGACTGGGTGGCTTTCTGGTTCTTTCCTGGTCCTGGGTTCTCTTTGTTGCAGTCAGAGCTCTTTTCTCTTTTCTACTTCATTTTTTTGTGTTGCTATGTGCCTAATTAGATTAGTAAGTATGTGCGTATTTAGGTTAAGTGAATGTGTTAGTGTTTAGAGTATGTGGTAGTATATGTTAAGGGTTAAGGGGGTTGAATAATTAGTATGGGTGGATTTGTTTAGTGTTTAGGCCTAAAGCTTAGTGAGTGCATTTGACATAACAGTTAAGATACTTTCAGTTTTCATTAAATAGAGTCAGTATCTGCCTCGCTTTCGGTGCTGTATATTCCTACTACATGCAATCTTTGCCCGTAGTGCCTTGCAGTTGTCTATGGGGCCCTTTGAACTATAATTGTACATTTGTACTGTGTGGCTATCGCCTATGTATGTAGGTGCAAGCTGCAGCTGTGCAACCACAATGATCATGGTTTTCTCCCCCCCCCCCCCCAAAAAAGCAACAGAAACAAGTAACAAAATTTAAAAAAAAAATGAAAGAACATATGTGGCAGTCCCGAGTAGAAAACGAACATTATTCCGTCGCGTATTTTGATCGCACCCGCGCGTTCACTACGCTATATCTCAGAACTTCCGTTAAGGGCGGGGCTCATACGTGCTGCGTAGAAGCCTCACATATTGACGCTACTACGTAGCACGTATGAGCCCCGCCCTTAACGGAAGTTCAGAGATACGGCGCTTTGAACACGCGTATGCGATCGAAATACGCGATGGAATGATGTTCGTTTTCTACCCGGGACTGCCACATATAAGGATGGAATACCAAAAAAGCATCCGAACAAGGTAGGAATGACACCACAATACTCTTACGGATTGTCATCCCTATATCTTTTGCCATTTTTCCAACCGCACACACACACACACACACACATGCACACATACACACACCAATCCCCGGCATGCCACACCAGCAGTTGTAAAGTGGCAATTGCAGCCCTTCACAATGCAACACACATGACCCCCCCCCCCCCCCCCCCCCCACACTACAACTTATCCTCCACAGCAATACATACTCTAGACTACATACCGTATAGCGGGATTTTTTCGAGGGAGAATATTTTCACGAATTTCGCGGCCTTGCGAATATCCGCGAAAATATTCTCCATGAATTTTTTAGTTATCGGCACGTGACCTATTGAGGGCAAGTTAAGTGCAGGTGCAAAATCGACCTTGAATGATGGCACTATACATCGCACGGAGTCGGCACTACCACTGTCCAATGGTTCGCTATCAATGCAGGTACCGGCTTCCAGCATTGCAGCTGCCAATAAAGCCGTGAAAGCCATACTACCAGCGACGAGCGAGACAGGAAGGCAGGAGCGACCACTTCACTGCACTGCCGAAGAGAAGGCTCAAATTGGAAAGAATCATGGATTCCAAAGTATAACTCACACTCATGACGCCTTCGTGTTCGAAACAAACTCGAACGATCGAAGATAGCGTAGCACGTGTTAGGTAGGCGTGGCTTTGTTTTAGCGGCACTGCGAAAATTTTCCCACCAAAATTTCCATTTGGCCGTACATATTGGCGATTCACGAAAAATTTCTCCATTGAAAAAATCCCACTATACGGTACACATACCCCACATGTCCTACTCCACAATCCACACCTACTTCTACAATGACACCTACACTCGTCCACCTGTAACAACAACCTTTGACTTGGCCAACGGAATAATCTTTATTTTACTGAACACATTTCCAATAAAAAACTCCATATAGCTACACTGCAATATAATATCCTGTCATCCCATGTAACACTCACATATACTGTTAGTTGGAAAAATGGCAAGAGATATAGGGATGACAATCCGTAAGAGTACCGTGGTGTCATTCCTACCTTGTTCGGTTGTTTTTTGGCATTCCGTCCCTATATGTTCTTTCATTTTTTTTAATGTTGTTTTGTTACTTATACATGTAGTATATGTGCCACTTCAGCCTCTGTTTCCCCATACTCTCTCTCTTTCTCCCAGCCTGGCACACATGAAGCATGTGCTCGGTTGGTACTAGGATTGCTTTACATTTCCCACGTCTGATTATTTGTTTGCTCATACACAGTTATTACATGCGCTAAGTTACATGATTACATTATTATCGAGCATAACCTTTAGTTTGATGATTCATATGTAGCATGCCCAGCTGGTGTTTAGATATGCAATATCAATCTTGTTCACATAAATTCTCCAACTGTAGGCTGTGCTCAAGCTTACTTACTTTCGTAACAAGAAGCGGTAGCTAGGTAGCAATTTTTGGCATATTTTGGCAGCAAGCTTGAAGTGCACTACAAAATTGCCAAGTCAGCACTATTGCTGGAAACCGTGCAGTCTAACCAACCTGATCCATTCTACAGCTGTTTGGACTGACCCACTGCTGACATACATTGGCCTTTTGGGGCTGCTAACTTCCAGTAACTTCCACTGTACTCGTGGCTATAACAGGCCAGTCCTAGCTATTGACCTATTGAGCTGTGTAGCTGTCAGGTCTGTTGATGGCAGCTTATCGGTAGTCATGGGATCTGTATAACTAGCTCAACCAGTTCCTGCCTTGCATACTTAATTAGTGCAGCAGTATCATTCTTGCTGCCTTTGCATCCTCTATATGCGAGCCTGGTTATTGTTATAGTACAAACCCACCAAAAGTACTCAAAATAACAACGGAGTACTAGCCTCGCCCCTGCTGCAATGTACTAGCCTCACCAGTCTTAGTACTCAAAGCTGCACAGACCAAATATACTGGGAACCCTTCACTACTACGGCCAACATCGCTATGCCATCACCACTCGCCATTCTCAAGAACGCATACACACGCATACCAGTCATCATCAGTCGCCACCTGCAAACTGCATCAGTCCCCTAGTACTACAACTCTGCACCCTCCCTACCATCGCCCCTTAAAGGCACACGCCACACCTCCCCCCTACATTTCCCAACCACTCTACTCATTGTCCAGTGAGCCTGTTTCAATTATAAGCTGTAACTGCTATTTGTTAAAGTGTGCACTTGTTTTGCTGCATTCCTACTGCATGCTTAACCACTGCTATTGGCATTCTGGCTGCCACCCTGCACACCCTACCTCAGCAGAGTCATACTCCTACTGTTCGCAATTTTCTATCTGGTACGCTCTTTTCTGTCTTTATCTCACGAAATACCCAAAAGTGTCAAGGTCATACAAGGGTCAGCATTTTTTGAGAAGAGAAGCTGAATGCAAGTGATTATCCGTTAACAGCTGCAGCAACGATTTGAACTTACACTGAAAAACAGGTATAGCTTGTTGAATGCTGCAACAGCCTGTGGATATAGTAGCTACAGACCTAGATGGGCAGTATCTTGCTGTTTATTGATCCATCTCTGTGTATGTCCTTCTGCCTTGCCAACAGGGTAGGTATCTCAAGGACCATTATAATTCGCACCGGCACACTGCAACGACCTAGGGTTCAATGAGGTTGACTTGCTTTCTTGAAAGTGCTTCACAAGCGGATTCTAACAGTATGTGTTTCTTGGGCTTTGATAGCAAAACCTAGACCAAGCAACTTTGGCACAATAGAGCAGTTACGCACGTGACCGTGCCCAACCTGGGAAGAAAACTAAGACAGAAAAGGGTGCGCCATATAAAAAATCACCTACTGTTCACATTATCTCACAGTCGTACTATCCATACCACCTGTGCCCCTGCTACTGTACGCACATAGCTGATCAAAATAACGAACTTCACAACTTGACTGCTGCTTAGGCCACTGCAAATTACACTTTATTTTGCCATCTGAGGGGACCGCATAATTTTCTATTATTACATAAAATATTTGCCACGCGGCTGCATGTGCGTGTGCCTCGTGCAGTTTAATAGCTAGTATATAGCCTATAGCATGTCTACTAGGCTACTGTTTTTTGCCTCTTGCTACGGTCTACTCATGGTGCTGGTGAATTGTTAATGCTAGCTGTTCGAAGACTATTCTTCCATGGACAATCCTTAACGAGGATGATGATAGAACCACTGTGAGAGTGTTGTATGGCCATGTAGTGGCTAATTAGGGCAAGTGAGCGACTAGCTGGATGGGTTATCACCTTCATGTGGCTCACATCTGCAGGATGCAGCTGTTCCACCCAATCTTAATGAAGTTGTGTTTGTGAGAAAGCTGTATAGCCATGACTTAGTGGAAAAGCCTTATTATGCAGCAAACTTTGAGGACATCCGCATCTATTGCTCGAAAGATATCCCATTGTGTTCCAAACAAGAACCGCACTATCCACAGTGCTCAGACTGTTCTAATAAGCCAAAAATAGACAAGAAAAAGACCTAGATTTTCTATTCTGCTGTTTAATGTGTTGATGGAGAAATTTGGAATATGTAGTAATATGTATGTGGTCGTTGTACGTCGTACCGTAAATTCTAATTTTGTGTATTATGCATTACGTATGCGAAATGCATTATGTCACTGCGTTTGTGGCACGAGCAGAATGGAAGCTGCTGGAAGTTTGCAGGCCCAATAGGCCAAGGTACGTCAATCTAAGTTAGTTTTTATGTTGCTTACATGGCAAAGAAGGGCTAGACAGTGATAGTAATCTAGTTTTGGAATGTTTTGGTTAACTACAAAAGCACTACGAAATTGCTGAGTCAGCACTTTGGGTAACAGCTGTGCAAGAAGAGACCAGGCCAAACATTATTTAGCTTTCTGGTACTAGTTAATGAACACAATCTTCAACCTTGTCTTTACTTCAACCTTGTATGTACGTATACTTAGACTTTAACACTGCTAGATGGAGTCTTGTATGCTACCATAGTGGTTTGTAGTACAACAGGTTTCTATAAATTAGTTCAGAGAAGCCCCCTCTTAGAATTTGACAAGTGTTATTACGTAGCTAGGTAGCTTGTACCATTGTTGGAGTCGACTTTTGGCAACATGTAAGAATTTTGATTAATTTCTCTCAAAACATCCCCATTTAGCTATGTGCATAATTATGTTGTGATGTAGGTTCTTTTTATGAATAAAACATGGCAGTAGAACATAAAAATGTGAAAGAAGTGATCACAGCATGATACAAGGCTCCTCCCCCTCAGTGTAAGAGATAGGACCTAAGGTCTCAGCACAAATCAAGGCTACAATATTCAAGCACAATTTTATTAATGCACAATACAACAGCACCCGTATTGCTTCTCAAAACTGGCTGTCTCGTAAGAATAGTATCCAGGCTACTATTGGGGTGGTTACTGCAGTATCTAAAGTTACAAAAACATTTTAAGAAATGCCAAGAAAGCAACCAAACAAGGTAGGAATGACACCACAATACTCTTACGGATTGTCTAGAGTGTGTATTGCTGTGGAGGATAAGTTGTAGTGTGAGGGTGATCATGTGTGTTGCATTGTGAAGTGCTGCAATTGCCACTTTATATTGGCTGGGGATGTGGCTGGTGTCAGTGGTGTGGCATGCCGGGGATTGGTGTGTGTGTGTGTGTGCATGTGTATGTGTGTGCATGTGTGTGTGTGTGCGGTTGGAAAAATGGCAAAAGATATAGGGATGACAATCCGTAAGAGTATTGTGGTGTCATTCCTACCTTGTTTGGTTGCTTTTTTGGCATTCCATCCGTATATGTTCTTTCATTTTGTAAAATGATTTTTCTGTTACGTGCTTCTGTTGTTTTTTGGGGGGGAGGGGGGGGGGGGGAGAAAACCATAGATCGTTGTAGTTGCACAGCTGCAGCTTGCAGCTACATACATAGACGATAGCCACACAGTACAAATGTACAACTATAGTAGAGACAGTTATAGTTCAAAGGGCCCCACAGAGAACTGCAAGGCAATATGGACAAAGATTGCAGGTAGTAGGAATATACAGCACCGAAAGCGAGGAGGATACTGACTTTATTTAATGCACATCATCAAGGTTAGTCAGGTCTAGCAGTTGTATTTTGACATTCATTATTCTCATATATATATGTCTTATGGCAACTCACTGCTATTATAAAGTGCACTCCAAGTCCTAGCAAAAGCTGGTTCGCGCCTCGGCCATCGCAAACAATGCAACACGTGCTCAGTAGTTGAGCTTCCGGTTACGTTATTAATAGTTATAAATGAGAATGGCGTGTAACGGCAAGCATTTACTCGACAACACTGTAACTCCCCACACAGTTTGTTTATTGTGTGCTTTTGTTATTTAATGTCTTGTATGCTGTGCTGTAAGAGGTCGTTTGAGTTGATATAGAGTTGTTATCGTCGCTCGTTCCGTTACAGTCTCGGTGTTACATGTACTGCAGTGTGGGGTATGTATGGTTTGAATGAATACTCTAGTTTTTGGTTAGTTTTTATTCTCACGACTGGCTGGCTCATGAGAATACTAACCAATCCATGGATCCGGGATCAAGCCCTCACATGACAATCACATGTAGATCATGTGACTGCTATTAAAATCTATGCTTGCATGCACAATGGACTATTGCATGGTTTCCCTGCTACTGCTACTTCATGTTACGCACACGCACTCACTCAGACTCACCCAATAATGTCCTGCATTACCTAGTATTGGAGTGTATACACCTGTTTACACTATGAACAGCATGAAAGGGGGTTTTACATGATCAATGTCAGAAAGTTGTAGACATACTCCAGCCCTCAGGGCAGTACATACTAACTAGTAAGCTCCATGCTGCATTGGATATGCATAGCAATAACCTAGCATTTAAGAATGAAGTGGAAGGACAATGCTATCCTGTTGACCCCACCTATTTGTAAGCACGCAAACCACACCTCATTTTGAGCTACTTGCTATAGAAGATGAGAACTGCTCTTGCTCCCTGAAACTTTTCGAGTTTGTTTGACTTTAAGAAGCGCAGTTTGTACTACTAGTAGCCAGTGGCAGTTTGATAGCTTCTTCGTCAGTCAGAATAGATGTGAAGTGACTGTTTTGTCCACAGTATTCTGTCCACTCGAGTAAGCCAAGATATGTCACTGATCATGCACGCAGAGCCATTTATGAGTTATCATTGCATGCTCAACACAGCTGTTAGGGTTTCCATGTAGCCTGTTGCTATATGAACCAATCGGACAGATAGAAATTTATGGCCATAAACAACCGTCACCCACAGGCTCAGACAATGAACCATACATTCCAGGCTGTCATGGCATGGGCGGGTTTTCTTTAGTGAGCAGCTTAGCTAATGCACCGTTAATTGGGCTTAGCAACAATGAAGGCTGTCACTTATATTTGACTGGGTTAGGTATATACAGCACACAGCAGCTCAAACAGCTTTGGATCGTTACACAGAGCACTGTGGATAGCAAATTTGGCTACAGCGCCACTGAGTACAACATAGAGGGACTTGGCTTTGCATTGCTCTGAGGTCGGCAGCCACTGCACTTTGGCACGCCTAGCAACAGGCCTGCCGATTACCAGGAGGAAGGTTAATTATTTACTTATTCATTTTGGAAGGGTGGCTGGTGATTGTGAAGTGGCCAGTGATCGTGAGGTGGCTGGTGGTTGCATTGGTGCCAGTGCGAAATAGAACAACAGACACAAAGAGACAAAGCGGAGGCCCCCCTGGGGCGCCCCCCACAGAGTTCAAAGTTCAATGGATGGACTCTGGTCCATCACACTCCACGTACCCCCCTTCTCCTGCAGCAGGTGCAGTCTTCTCCTGATAAATTCTGTGGCAATCTCGTGGCCTGTTCTTCTCTCCTCGAGCTCGCAGCACTCCGCGCTCGCTCTTCTGTAGCGTTCTTCGGAACAACAACCCCGCGGCCTGCTCTTCTCTTCCTGCAGCCAAATTCTTGCGGAACACACGCTCCTCTCCAGCGACCCGCAGCACACACGTCCATATCGGCGATACCCGGCGACGCACACATTAGCGCCCCTCTCTTCTCCACCGACACACTCTTCTTATTGCCTCCCGCCAACAGCTCCGCCAGCCACTCGAGCAACACATGCTCTGCTTCTGCCTTCTCCCTCTCAGTATCCTTCGCCCGCTCAGCGACCCTCGCCCTCCTCTCGGCGACCCTCGTACTCTTGCGACGATCCACACTCCTGGGGTCCCTCGGCGTCCTGGCTGTATTGGCAATTTTCGCTGCCCTCACTCTTGGCAGCCGTCGCTCACTCAGCGACTCCAATATTCTCGGAAGCCGTCGCTCTCCTCTCTCTCTCATGTACGCTCGCCTCATCCTTTGCTCCCATTGATCTATCATCTGCTGCATCTTCACTAACTTGTGGGCCCTGCCGCCGACTGGCAGGCAGTGGATCCCACCGCTGCCAACGGACCGAGCGACGATAACAACTCTATATCAACTCCAACGACCTCTTACAGCACAGCATACAAGACATTAAATAGAGAAACGTAACAAAAGCACACAATAAACAAAGGAAATAGAACAACAGACACAAAGAGACAAAGCGGAGGCCCCCCTGGGGTGCTCCCCACAGAGTTCAAAGTTCAAACGATGGACTCTGGTCCATCACAGAGACACATGGCTAGGTGTGTAATAGCTTAATATCCCAGCTACGTTTTGTAGTATCTAGTACTAGGTATACGCATTGCGCAGATGAGGCCTCACGCAGAGGTATGATGCATGACAAATGATAGTTAGCACAAAACAACACCCACTAGAATGTTTGGGAGCCGCGTCACCCACGCAATTGCTGGAGAGGCTACGACAACACGAGTGGGCTTTTAGAAGATGGATGTTTCTGTCTACAACATAGTTCCAAGGTCCAGCTATGGCTGCTACAGGAGAGCAGCATTGCTGCTACAGGAGAGCAGCATTGCTGCTTGAAACTTATGTCCATATCACTCGATCTGCATACCGACCATCTCCAGCAGTAAGATCTCTGCTGAAACAGAGGCTACACAAATTCGAATCACATTGGAGCTGTAGTAAGTCTACCTGGGTAAAACGAAGTGATCAATTTTGCCAGATCTCTGATCCTTTGGCGCCAGAAGTACAAAGGTGGCATCCGTGTAACTGGTCAGGATGTCATCTTGAATACATGCCTTGTTCCCCGGGTGGTCCCCAGGGCCAAAAGCGTTACAGACATAGATATTAATGCAGACAATGTTCTACTGCTAGATGTGTTAGGAATACTAAGTTCCAATTGGTATGTCTTGTATAGAGCCTGACCGATGTGGAAGATTTCCAAATTTTTATCTATAATGCTTTTATTCTGTCCTATGCAGTCGATTTAAGGGAACTGGTATGCCTACCTGTAGCAGCAGAGTGGAGGAGCCTTGGTATACAGCTTGGCATCACTCTAGACCAACTTAATACAATCCAAGCCAGCCACCAGTCCTCCCCAACCCATGTACAAGACTGCTTTGCATCCATGTTCAGCCTCTGGCTAAGCAGTGATAGAGCAAGCTACCAAGTGCTGGAGAAAGCACTCATAGCAATAGAGAGGAGAGACTTGGCAGTGAAGATACAGCAAAAACAAGGTATGACTTTCCACAAAGTGTTTGCATGGCTTGTTGTGTACTTAGATACATGTAATATCTGTGCTGCATAAGTATAATTATCACCATAATGTCTTAGAGGAGACAGTGTTCATATGTGACCCAGCACTTAATCACGTTTTTGACAATTCTCTGACTGTATTACCGATTTGAATAGTCAAAAAAATTTTTTTCTACAAACTGTTCAGCGTTAATGAAATTGTTTTCATTAACATTCAAGTATATTGGAAGTGTTGTTTGAAAGGTGGAGATAGATCTGATAGATCTCTTTGTGGCGGTTGCAAAGCCTCAGAAGATCCAGAAATCTCACTTGATAGTTAATTTACATAGACAGAGCGTAAACTCTGCTATACACACGTAGCTTCTGTTAGCTATCTCTACCGCCTGTCTACAGCACCAAAAGTTAAAAGGCCTAGCCATCTAGCTGTATTACTATCAATTTACAGTTTACCTGTTGGTTGATTGTAAAAACTGTGGTGGCCAATACGGCCACTCATTCATTCGTGTTCCACAACAGCGCATTCACATTCCACGCTAGCGCATTCGCTGTCGGCTTATTCACATTCCATGTCCGTGCATTCGAGTTCACGATCTTGCATTCGAGTTGGTGATCTTGTATTCGAGTTCACGATTTTGCATTCAAGTTGGTGATCTTGCATTCGAGTTCATAATCTTGCATTCGAGTTCATGATCTTGCATTCAAGTTGGTGATCTTGCAATTGAGTTGGTGATCTTACATTCAAGTTGGTGACCTTGCATTTTGAGTTGGTAACCTTGCATTTCGAGTTGGTGATCTTGCATTCGAGTTGGTGATCTTGCATTTGAGTTAACCATCTTGTATTTAAGTTGGTGATCTTGCATTTGAGTTGGTGATCGTGCATTTGAGTTAACGATCTTGCATTCGAGTTCAACTTGGTGATTTGCAATCAGGTTATTATGATCTTGCATTCGATTGTGCAGTTTGTGATCGTGATACACTTACGATTTAGGTTGACTTTTGATAGTTCAATTTGCCTCGACATGCTCCCTAAAGCTGCCACTTAAGAGACATGTATCCACAAATTACTACATACTAGGAATGCAATGCAATAGCAACCATGATTGTGAATGCAAATATATATAAGATCATTACTTGAATACAAGATCGTGAACTCGAGTGCAAGATCGCTAACTTGAACACAAGATCACCAACTCTAATACAAGTACCATGAACTAGAATGCAGGATCACCAACTCAAATGCAAGATTATGCACTCAAATGCAAGATCACTAACTCGAATGCAAGATCAACAAGATCATGAACTCGAATGCAAGATCATCAACTCGAATGCAAAATTGTGAACTCAAATGCAAGATCACTAACTCGAATGCAAGATTGTGAACTCAAATGCAAGATCACCAACTCGAATGCAAGATTGTGAACTCAAATGCAAGATCACTAACTCGAATGCAAGATCACCAACTCGAATGCAAGATCACCAACTCGAATGCAAAATCACCAACTCGAATGCAAAATCACCAACTCAAATACAAGATCACTAACTCGAATGCAAGATCATCAACTCGAATGCAAGATTATCAACTCGAATGCACAAGCATGGAACGTGCTTTAATGCCTTAGCGTGAAACGCGAATGTGTTGGCGTAAACACGAATGCGCTGGCGTGGAACACAAACGCGCTAGCGTGGAACATGAATGCACGAGTGACCGTGTCGGCCACTGTGAAAAACAGACCAGGAGTCTTTCTGCAATCATCTACTGTCCAAGGCCATTTGTAGTACTTCCATCTACCATTTTAATAGGTATGTGTACTGAACCCATAGAAGTTAAATTAAGATTATTAGAGTACCATAACCGTATTCACACTGTCTTTTGTGGTACCATTCTAGTGTAGAATGACCATAGTATAAAAATAGAATGTTATTGTAGCAGAAGAAACTGACTAACATGCAGCTAGCTATACCTATTTAGACTATGTTTGGTTACGCAAATAAAACAATTAAATATAATGCATTCGTATAATTAGAACATTCAGATAATTAGAACGAGTGTGGTATCTCAATAACCAGGTGAGAATACGGTGATTCTTGGTACAGACAGGTACTAGCCTTCAACTAATGCCGACCTATTTTAGAAGTCTGCAGCTCTTTTAGCTCCTGAGATACATGCCTTGGCGAGTGCTATAAACTCCGCCCCCTTGTGGTATGACAGAAAAGCTTTATTTCTGGGCCAATAGTGCAGCAACAAAGGAGCAATAGTTCTTCAACTAGTGCACCACTGCTTGAGCAAATACTTTGATTTCTACTCTCTACTATAATTGCAGTTGTAGTATTTCCTTCTGTTTTGGCCATTTATATAAAGGACAGCACGGTACAAGGGTTTCTACATTTTTAGCATGACACTAGAGCTCTTTACGAGAAGTACACAGCATGTCTGAATATATGTTAGTCTGAGAATTCTCTGCTGTTAGAAATGATGTTTGATCCACAGCAAAATAGAGACAACTATGAACCTTACTGAGATAGGATCCAAACTGCTCTTGGTGTACTGCACAGTTATGTTTAGGCAATTCCCTGGCTTGTATAAATTGGATAAATTATTCTACTCATTAGGTCGGCTGAAGCAATTGCAGTCATTCAAATCATCAGTAAAAGTTCCAAGTCAATCTCAGTCAGTTATCAGGTATGCAGAATACCTTCGGGATGTATATAAACGCCAACTCCTTCCTGTCGAGAAGAAATTGCAACCAAAATCGACTAAACAGTTCGTAAATTTAGCTATGATCCACAAACAGAAAGAAAAACAATCCGAACTGGATGCGTTCACTAGTGCAACCATTCACGGAAGCGTTGATGATATCGTTGAAACAAAAAAGTCAATTGTACTTCAAGATATTGGCAAGTTAGAGGATGGATCATTACCTTGTTGTATTCTCATCCAGGGAGCACCTGGAGTGGGAAAAACCACCCTGGCGTGGGAGATGTGTCGACAGTGGGGTGAGGGGAGACTGTTGCAACAGTTTTCCTTAGTAATACTTCTGAAGATGCGTGACATTACCATGCAAGAGGCAACTGATGTCACCAGCCTTTTCAGTCGTCACAACCTTGAGCTACAAAAGATAGTCAGCAAAGAGGTCACTCAGAATCGTGGGGCATCAATCCTCCTGTTTCTGGAAGGATACGATGAGCTTCCACAAGAAATGCAAAAAGATTCGATTTTTGCAAGCATTCTAGAGGGACAGGTGCTTCCAAAAGCTACAGTTGCAGTTACAAGTCGAACGTCCTCTAGTGACTCTGTCTTTGAAAAAATCAAAGCAACAAAATTTCAGCATATTGAAGTGGTGGGGTTTACAAAACAACAAATTCGAACCTATATCTCCGATGCCATTGATGATGAAGAGGTCCTTGAAAACCTTCATGGGTATTTGAAGAAGTACCCACATATACACGGACTGATGTACAACCCTTTGAACTGTAGTATAGTAGTTGATGTGTACACATCTGGCAACAGAAGTGATGATCCCCCAAAGACCCAAACAGAGCTATACACATCTCTAACCAAAACCCTACTTCGTCGGTACCTAAGCACACACCTTATACATGGAAAACAGAAGTGGTTATTATCATCCTTCGCTGAGCTTCCGCCAGATGTGCATGCAATCTTCCTTGAGCTCTGTGAGGTAGCATATAAAGGAATGCTTCACAACCGAGTTGTATTTCAAGATATACCTCCCACTCAGGATACTCTGGGGCTCATGCAAGCTGTACCTGAACTGTATGGTCCAGAAAAGGTGACACATAATTTTCTACACCTGACCCTGCAGGAGTATCTTTGTGCTGTACACATCAGCTCCTTTCCCGAACGGAAGCTCGTCAAAAGCTTTGAGAGCCTTTTTGGAAAACAACATCTTGTAGTTGTGTTACGATTCCTAGCAGGTCTTACAAAATTCAACTTGCACCGAGCAAAAAATGCTTCGTTTCTCACCAAAGTTGCTGAGTTTTTCCGGATGAGAAAATCCCTCACAAAGTGTGTCGTTACACTGCAGCATGATCGTAGTGGGTTCATTGAGACCCTACATTGGCTGTTCGAAGCCCAGGAGAAAGAACTCCTTACATTCATTCTCGGCCAGGGTACACAAGAACATGATCTGTCGTTCTATGCCTTGAGTCCTTTTGACTGCCACGTGTTAGGCTATTGCATTGCGCAAAGTGCATGCAAATGGAAAATCAATCTTCGAAGTTGCAGCATATCGGAAGACAGTTTGAAGATGATTACCGGAGAGTCTGATGCATCACTTCATAATATAGCCACACTGGACCTCTGCCGCAATAGCATTGGTTCCGAGGGAGGGATTTCTTTAGGTATGTATGTGTATTTTACCAATGCAATTTGATCTCATGTAGTACAATTTATTACTAAATGCAGCTATAGAACAAACCAGCCTTTTTAAGCTATCTCAGCCAAAGTAACGATGTTAATTCTGTTTTAGCAAGTTCTGATCGCTAACTCGAAGTTTACTATGAAATTGCTGTGTCGGCACTTTCACTGGAAGCTGTAGATGATGACACCAAGCTGATCCATTCAACAGCTGCATTTAGCTTAGAGTTAGACTGACCTGTTGCTGAACACAACCTTCAGTTGAGTGATTTATGTAAAAAACACCAGCTGGGTTTTAGATATGAAATATCAGTCTTGTTAAAGTTAAGGTTCTGCATGTTTCATTGTGTTAACTGTGTCTGGCCTTTGAGTGCATATTTTCCACCTAGATTGATTATATAAGTTTATATAGAACTTCATAGCTTCTTCCTTTTTGTAGCAACGTGCATTATTATTCACTTGATAATATTATGCTCTTTTTAGTACTCTCCCGTAGAAGTATACTATGGAAAATTCTGTGATAATCAACAGTAGCTAGTGATTTTTTATTTTGCATAGCCAACAATGAAAATGGAATGATTCTAGGTTCAACACAAGTACTAACCTTCAACTAACAGTAAACCAGGCTAGTAAGCTGCAATTCCTTCTGCTTGAGAGTCATGAACATTAGTAAATTTGCCATTTATCGCATGATTGTGAACACTGTAGTCTCCGCCCCATATCTTCTACATTGTAAGACAAAAATACTTAGTTTCTGGAATATTACTACAGCTGTACCCGATCTAAAATCTACCAATATCTCATCCAGCCTACATAATGTAACATTGCAGAGTTATGCGCATGTGATAACTTAATCAGCTGGAAGAGCTGTGGGTGGGGTACGGCTGCAGCAATATTCCACAAACTAAGTATTTTACCTTATATACAATGTGGAAGATGGGGTGGAGATAATGTGCCATCATGTAATATTCAGCCACATTCCACTTTGAAATTCACTAATATAAATTGGTATGTGTACCGTATATACTGTAATCTCCTATAATAGCCCACAATATTACTGGTGTGTGTTATAAACTGTAATTTTTAGCTGTGGCACTGAGGAGAAACACTGTCCTAGCAGAGCTGAAACTAGGACTGTGTGGAATTGGTGATGAAGGTGTGATTCTGTTAACCGAGACTCTGAAGAGTATTCACACACTGAAAGTATTAGATATTTCAGGAAACACAGTCAGCCCCACTGCAGCTAAAAACATTGGTGAGCACTGTATAGGAACATTTCTGCAGTTGCAACCTTTTAGTTTCATATGATGTGTACGTATACATTAATAGCAGGTCAGCCTTATTTGTACACCATTAAGGGTGCATTGCTTATCAGCCTCAGTTGGGATATGAGTAGTCAGGCTCTCAGGCTCATCCCATCCTCAGTGCCTAGACATTTAACGTTTCTTTAGTTCCTGCTGTAATTTCTCCATACTTATTCATTTAGGTTTTACCCTGGTTCACAATACCGACCTCACTGTCATTGACCTAAGCTACTGCAATATTGATAGTGAAGCAACAGCCTATCTCACTCAGGCGATCACAAACCACCTTAGGAAGCTATTGCTAAGGGGCAACCCCATAGGAGAGACTGGGGCTACATCAATAGCACATATGCTTCAGCACAACAGCAGTCTACAGACACTTGACATGACGGGGTGCATCACCATAGGTGATTCTGGTGTTCAAGAGATTATCAAATGTCTATTTACGAATGCCTCCCTAAAGTTTCTTCGACTTCCAGAGAAATTTCAATCATCCGGTTGTGCCACTGAATACTACAGCAAAATACAGAGAAGAATTCAATGGACCTCAGATATCTCCACACAAGAAGTAGTGGAGTTTATTGAAGTCAAATCCTTGGATGCAACCTTTCTAGGTGAATAAAGTAACTAGCTGCAAAATTGGCAGTTCAAACAAAGTATATACAGTACAAATGCATTATCCTAATCTAGTAACGAATGGTCTGTGTAATGCAGAAACTGTGGGGCGAGCCTGAGTGAGCGAATATGTGTAACATGAAGTATAGCAGATCATGACTGGTCTAGTCTAATTCTTATACGAGTAGAGTAGGAGGAATAATAATATTATGTCATTGCAGGAGCATCAGAGCATTTTCAGAGTGATCTGGCCTCAGTGGGCGCCGTTCAAAGTTTTCAAATACTGGAAGCAGCTTTCATAGTATGTATCTCTCTGTCCAGCACTTGTAGTAAGCTTAGCAACTGGGTTTTCCATCGTCACCTTCATCTTCTCCTCCTATAGAAGAGAAACTGAGTATAGTAATTAGCCTACTAACACTAATTTAAAATTGCCTACACTTGAGCGTGGAAGAAACATAATCATTTCCTGTACTATGCCTGTATACTATGTAATGGATCATTGTCATTGCACTGTGTTGTGTCGTATGTGACAACCTCTCTCCTGCACAGCCTCTGCCCTGAAATTGAGTACAGTTCTTACCAGACTGAGAATCTACAAGTGTGGCCTCAATGCAACGGAAACAGCCAAGTTGCTAGAATCTCTCTCTGACTCAGGCATTCCAACACTGCAAACATTGGACCTCAGCACCAACGATGTGGATTTACGGGGTACCAAACAAATTGGTGAGCATAGTTTTGCCTACCTTAATATTATGCAGAATTTTTCATGCTTTATGTGAATTTATAGCTGCCAAGCAATACATTTGTTCTTACGTATGTATCAGGAAGCAATATGTACAATCTCAACTTTAGCAGCACTCCAGCCTTTGTTGAAGTGTATGTATATAATATAAACCGGCTACGGTTCATATTAACTATGGTTGGACTACGTAAAAAGTAGAATGTGGAAAGAATTGTTATAGGTGTAAATGTACTGTTACTAATATTATTCTACAGATGTCAGAGCAATCCTTCTACAACAATAGTTATGTGGTAGGCTGATCCAAGCCTTCTGAGTTTAGCCAGTTCTCATTCTTGAGCTTTTGATAATTAAGGCAGCCAAATCGAGCCGCAAACTAACGACTTGACTGTGCTCCTGTGTTAGTTTAGATTCCAAATTATGGTAGAGGTGGTATGAATGTCTTGCCTGCTGTGGCAGGGTTGCTGTCTACAAACCTGTAGTGCACAAAGATTCACACATTTGCACAAGTCTATGCCATATGTAGTTTTACCAAGGGAGACATAGTACAGCTCCAAGGTTAGTTCGCCTATGTATAAACAAAGTCTATCTTTCAGTTCTTCCATAACTGCTATAGCTGAGCCTTAAATATGTTATACAGACCAAGATCGCAGCTCGCAAGAATATTAACCAATGCATAATCTAGTAGTCGGCCCACATATGATAATCACACGTAGGTCATGTGACTGTTTTAGGCGTGATTTACGTATAACTTACCTGCCCTCTGTGCTCAAATCACAATGTTTTACAATACACTATTAGAAAGACTTCAGATGTTAGGTCTCAATTATTGGGCTGGGCGAACTTTACCAGGGAAAAAGGTATCTGCTTCCAGATTCTCACCTTTGCTCTCATGTTGTTATCAGCCAAACTTTTTTTCAACTTGGCCAATGGAATGGGAGATCCTAACTGATTTTTATACCCCTTCAATGAACACTCATGTATGGCATTCAGTTTATTTCAAAATTCACTGCTAAATTTACCTATCGCTAGCGCTAGATCAGAACGATCGCTAGTGCTAAAGTTACCCATCGCTATCACTAGATTCTCTATTGCTAACGCTAGATTGCACCAGCACTAGCGCTAGATTTACTATCACTAGCGCTAAAGTTGTCACTATCGCTAGCACTAAAGTTGTCACAATTGCTAGCGCTGAAGTTGTCACTATCGCTAGCATTAAAGTTGTCACGTATCTCTAGCGCTAAAGTTGTCACGTATCTCTAGCGCTAAAGTTGTCACAAT
Organism: Phakellia ventilabrum; assembly: GCA_963921505.1. Lineage (NCBI taxonomy): Eukaryota > Metazoa > Porifera > Demospongiae > Axinellida > Axinellidae > Phakellia > Phakellia ventilabrum. The sequence goes on along the minus strand of OY997386.1, from coordinate 3,850,861 downwards.
CGCTAGCACTGAAGTTGTCACTATTGCTAGCATTAAAGTTGTCACGTATCGCTAGCACTGAAGTTGTCACTATCGCTGGTGTTAAAGTTGTCACGTATCTCTAGCGCTAAAGTTGACACTTATCGCTAGCGCTAAACCTGTGCTAAACTTACTAGGGATTCATTGTGGGTGTTGATTGCTCTATACTGGACTCGGAAAGTCAGTACGGGGGCTTGGAGTCTGAGCATGAGAATGAGGAAGCGTATGGCATTCACATTGTAATATGGTGGAGGCTTTGAGGACCTGAGACCTTGGCTGCTAGGAGCCAGAGTAAGCATGAATGGTAGTCACGATAGCAGGGCAGGGGTAGTGACATTTATGAATCATCTACTTATTCTGGCATAGTTATCAGTATAGTGACACTCCCCTTAGGTGCAGAAGAATGGGCCTCTCAAGTTATCAGAGTGGCTTGAAAGTAAGAGGAATTCTCGATTGGTTGGTAGATACGTATAACCTGTAGCTCTTCTCAATTCCTACCAAGGTTTCGACAACTATGCTGTAGCAGTCAGAACACAGTGATATATACACAGACTGTATTGTGTGCGGGCATTTACCCCCCACTCGTGGATTTCAACGTTGCAAAATTTAAATACCGCTCAGGGTTTCATAGGGGGGGGGGGGGGGGGGTTCCCCCCAGTAATTTATTAACAGCTAATTTTGGGGCCCCAGAAGCCACCAGAAGTAACGTCAGAGTATGCACACTTTCTGGGGGAACATGCCCCTAGAGAATATGGTTCCACATGCATCATTCTTCCCACCCCACAGAAAAATCGTGTATGAAACTCTGCAGCTCACTATCTGCACGCACTCCTCGATCCCCAAAATGTCTCCCAATTTGCTTTTTGCTCATCTGTAGGTATTTTCCTAAACGCAACACAGATAGCTGTGATAAAGATTACAGCATAGTGGTCACTATATCGATGATGTATCATTGGGTACTTACTACAAGGTAATCAACTTTTGGCATCAAGTGAAAGAACTCTGTACCCATGTCAACCTATCCAGTATCTTTGGTGAGGTGTTTGGAAATTATTGATAGGAATTGAGTATACTAAAATTCAATAGGCTATATCTAGAAACCAAGTGAGAATACCTCTTACTTTCATGCCACTCTGAAAACGTGAGAAGCCCAGACTTCCAGTGTCAGATAAATGTGTACTACTCAAGAAGCACAGTTCACTGCTGGCCCCCTACCTTGACTGCCATTTATGATTACTCTGGCTCCTAGCAGCAAAGGTCTCAGGACCACAAATACCCAACAAAAGCTATTGTCGACTCTTGAAAACAGCTTCTTGGGTGACCACTTCAAAATGTAAATTCCATACGCTTCCTCAGTCTCATGCTCAGACTCCAAACCCCCGTTCCAGACTGACGTTCCGAGTCCAGCAATCAAACAATCAACACCAATGAAACTAGCGATAAGTGTAACTTTAGCGCTAGCGATAGAGACAACTGTAGCGCTAGCGATGAGTGACAACGTTAACGCTAGCGATAGTGACAACTACAGCGCTAACGATTGTGACAACTTTAGCGCTATCGATAGTGACAAATTTAGCGCTAGCAATTAGTAATGACTTTAGCACTAGTGATAGTGAATCTAGCGATAGCAATGGGTAACTTTAGCACTAGCAATAGTCCTGATCTAGTGCTAGTGATAAGTAAATTTAGCAGTGAATAATGAAACAAACTGAATGCCATAATCATGGGCCGTATTTGTTTTGAGGCATGTTTTTTTATATTTTTTCTCTTCATGGTGCCAGTTTTGTCCATTCCTTCACGCCTAACATTTTTTCCTTAAATCTTTAATTTGAAACCCCCCCTTTTCCCCTTATATCTTTGTACTTGACAGTGTATCCTTAGTCCGATATATGTTTCTGTGATTGATGTATGCATAAGAAAGTTAAGGACGTGGCTTAACCATCGTAGTTTTTACCTAAAAAGTATAACCTGCCATTTAGCTTACCCTAACCGAAGCTGAGGTTACTCACCAGCCTCAAAACGTATCCATACCAGTAAATGTTTGTAACATATTATTTTTATTTTCCACAGTCCGCATCCTAAAGAAGAAAAATAGCCTCACTGAGCTTCTTCTGCAGCACTGCAAAATTGATGCCGATTCCTCTGATGCATTAGCAGATGCCCTCTCTACTAACTCCACACTTCAGAAGCTGAGATTGGCACACAATCCCATAAAGGAACGAGGTTTTATTGCATTAGCAAACATGCTAAAAGTGAACGAGAGTCTAGAAATACTGGACTTGTTTGGATGTGTTGCTGGAGTTGTTGGCATCAAAAACATTATAGTAGCCTTACAGTTTAATGCAAACTTGCAGCGTCTACTACTACCTTACAAACACATTGCAGCTATTAATAGTATCGATACTGAAGGTGCAGTCAAGAGCCGTGTTAAGTGGTGTCCACTTAAGTACTCAGAAGATTGCATTGATCTAACTTCTCAGAGTAACATCGACACGGAGGCCTTGGGTAAGAATAACAGTATTTGCTACAATAATATTATGAGGGCTCCAAAATTTGTCATCAAAGATTTTTGTATTTTGTGAGGCCACCTACTGTTTTGTAAACTCAGGCTGAATATAAGTCTGAAATTTGCATGTAGCTAACCACCATCTTCAGAAGGGAACAAACACTACTTAGTGATCGCACCGTACTCTCGGGAGAATAATGACCGGTTACTCTATTCGAAGATTGCGCATTCTGCGGTACTGATTACGTGGGGTAATTATGATCATGGGGTAATTTACGACAAGGTTAAAAACAGCATATAGCGGTAGGCGCTGTGGCTGCTACACGTATGAACACTACACTTGTGGGTTTGGCACTAGGAAAGATATTTATTTCTAGATTGGCTCATTACAATGCAATGAATACTTGACAGGAAGTTGAGCACAGCTGGCAAGAAGCACTACAACTGCCGTGAAGAAGGCAGCGCTACAGCAACTGCTGTACTGCTAGAGCAACAACTAGCGCATGAATAGTATTGACCTTATGCACTGTTCTGCAGGTACTTTGCTGTTTGCTCGTCTGTTCTCTGTAAGATAGTGAAGCTTCCGGTTGTAGAAGGCAGTTTTCCTAGTAGTCTAGTGCTGTAATTTCAGAGTTTTCTGTTGGGTTATTATATTCATACGGTAATTGTGTTTGTTATAGGTAATACTATTTGAAAAGAGGTAGTAACTGGTAATTATATTCATGGGGTTATAGTACTTGAGGCGGCTGTTTGAGGGGTCATTATTCTGAGAATAAAGTGCATATTTTGACTTGTGAGGTAGTTAAATTTGGCTGTCTGCTAAACTGAGGTGCCTCTTGAGTGCATCCACCCGACAGAGGCTTTGGGGGAGGCCTGAGAACGAAACTAGTGCTCTGCAAATTGACAATTCTGCTGACGCGTGTTAATAGTGCTGTGTTTTTACTGTGTAGTACAAATATGTTTTGGAACTTTTTTGCAAATTTGCTATTGCTATTTGTATACATGATAGCCCGTGTTTACACATCTACAAGATTCTTATGCACCAAAAAGTACGTATCAGTATATGTAGCCTTCCTTTTTGTGTAGATATACGTGTACATCTGGATTTCTGTTTGAGTGTGTCATTTTACTAACACTGATTTGAAAGGGAGCATGGATGGGGAATAGTCAGAGCATCGATGAATATTCTACGGGGATTGGGGAACACAATGTTGAAAGCAGGGGAAGTGGTATATCATGGAGTACGGTAGTAATCCGTATATAGAGAGGGTTGAAAAATGAAACAATATGTTCAAAACTCTGCACTAGATGTAATCATAAGGCTTTATGAGCCATACCTCTTGTCTATATTGCGTGGGCGGTTCAAAGGTGCCGGTGTCACAGGAAATTCGGTCGCTAGGAAATTTTGTCGCAGCGACAGAATTTCCTAGGAAATAATGTCGCTTACTAGAATCCCGTGGCGAAATTTCCTAGGTAATTTTGTCGCACTTAGGAAATTTTGTCGCTCAGTACTCCAGTTTAGCTAAGACAACAAGCTGGCCAAATGTATATTAGCAGCTATTCAAATTCAATATAATTTTACATGTAGCTATCTTGCATACAGAAATAAAGAACTAGTCCAAGAGCATGAAAAGAAAATAATATATGAATGCAGTGGAAGGTAGCAAAGTTAACAAGATCCTCAAAACCAAGGATCATTGTTACTCAAAGTCCTCTTAGATATAGCTACAAATGTGGCTGGTGTGGTACCACTCTTTACATCAATGGCATTGAAACATTTTCTCTGGCCTGGAAGGCTGCCATTCTGATGAGCTGGCATTTCAGTAGAGAATGTTTTTATGTTTTTAATGGATGGAAGCAGGCAAAACAGCTCTATCTTTGGAATGCCACATCGTATAAACATCAGACTTGCACCATTATGCTACTAAGGACCTATACAATCCACTGATAGTTGTACCGTTGTACTAGCAGGTATTTTAGGGTGCCTACGGGCAAAAAATACGATATCTACTGTCCGATCATAGATAGAGTGACCCTGCTTCACACTCAGCAATGCCCCTCAGTGTTTGAGGTAGTTACGACTACGAAAGGTTGGCGTGCAGCAGCAGGGTCGTGGAGCTTCCCAATGCTGCAGAAATTTATCTAACTATAACTTGTTCTTGAGTGTGTTAAAGTTATAAAAATTGTGGAGTATTAGCAGGGATAGTTATACTTCAAATGCGACCACAAACAGCTGCAAGGCAATACGGGCAAGGATTGTACATGTAGGTCGTAGCATGCAGTGCACAGCACTGAGAGCTATGCGGGTACTGACTCTATTAAAATAATGCACATCATTGAGGTCAGCTAGCCTGGCAGTTGCATTCATTACACTAATGTATATCTCATAGCAACTCACCGCTATGATGAAGCGCACTCCAAGTCCTGACAAACTCGTGTACCCCTCAGACGTCGCAAGCTTCAAACCAACTACCAAATGAGTGCTTCCGGTTATGTGTTATAAACGAAAATGGCATGAAACGCAAGCGTTCACTTGAGAGTGCTAGTACGTAAATCACTGCAGAAATCTTTGGTATGAGTGCACTGCTCGAATACAAAAGCCGCTTCTTCGCATTTGTAATTGCTTCAGTCAATATCAGAAAAGGACGATTTGCCGGTTTAGCGACGTGCAGATGTGGTGCTTCAGTGGTGCTCTCCAGCAACGTTAAGAGTCTTGTTACTGATGAAAACACTCGAGAATGACAGGTATGGCTCATAAAGGTTTATGACTATATGTAAAGCAGACTTTTTAACGTGCCATTTTGTACACATTTAATGCGGCGGTCATTTTTTTGGGGGCCATCCCTACATATGGAGTAGACCGTACTCCATGATAAGACTGTTGCTGGGGAACACCAGTGAAGTACCACATTGGCTGATCGCTAAATGGCCGAACTGTTCGTATTCTTCTTTCAGATTCTTCAGACGGGCTAGCACAATAATGCCTGAAGCAATTGCGATGATTCAAATTAAAAGAAGCAGCATTTTCTGCTGGGTATTGCACTCACACCATAGCGATCTCAAAGAAATTGAACTGTTCAGCAGTGATTCTCAAGCACACCCTGGCGAGTACTTGCCGCTAAATGCCTAAATTAATATTTATGAGCGCTTTACAAATTTGGACATGAGTCTCATTTTCCATTGAGAATACATCATTGATAGCCCTAGAAAGTAGATATTGCATGCTGTACCACTAGTATTATCTGGACAATATTATTTGTCTAAAACTGTACACTATGTCTTAGTCATTTTGATAAAAATCACCAGATCTCTGGGAAGCATCAAGCTACAGAGTAAGCCTGAACTTGGTACAGAGCTTGGTAGAAGCTAAAAAGTGTCGTTTGGCACAATACAGTAAAAGCGGCTACCTAGCATCAACACACATGTAGCTTTTAAAATAGCATATAAGGAGTAAAATTCTCTCAGCAATTGTAGGAAATATTATAAACGCCAAGGGTCACATAGCTATAGTATAGCCAGCAACCATTTTAGTTTGTTCCAATGTAGTAATTCAATGATTGCTGTTCCATTGGCCAAACTAATTCATTCTTCATTGGATGCGCTTAGCAACCACCTGGATACGCTTAGCCATGATGACGTCAAAGTCAAATAACATGGTAAGACACTGTAGTAAATTAGCAAATTCGAGCTTCTCTGGCCCTGATGGTAGAGTAAAACAGATAATGAGTGGTTTTTCGTGTGTTATGTGGTTTATGGCACTCGGACTGTGGTCTCAAGGCTGAAGCAGCACTCGACTTCACTTTGTGCTGTATCAGCTATTTGACCATACCCCTCATGTCATAAATCACGTAACGCACTCAAAGCACACATTATCTATTACTTATACTATACTTGAATGAAATACTGCGATCTGATTGGTCATTTGCGGGTGTCTAAATCACTTATACCACCTGTGATTCAACTTATACCACCTGTGATTCAACTTATACCCCCTGTGAGGTTTCATCGTAAGGTATTTACACTATAGCCAATTCAAGCAAGTCATTTTCCGCGTTAGCAACTAAACTAGCTAGCAACAGCTACTTACATAATAAATTCTCAGAATGAGTGAGCTCTGACATTGACAAGCGTACTAGACTAAGAGAACGTCCTTTTGTGTAGTTTGAGGCACGGCTGCCTTTCTTGCCTCCTTGACTGCTTCGTCGGACAAAGGCTCGGCAAAGCGAGTGAGTGGGGCTGGCTCGGTAGCCTCGACCACTCGACTTCGGCCTCGACAGGAAGTCCATGATGTCATGGGGCGGGACGACATTTTCGGTCTCAATCTCAACTGCAGTCTGTATCCCAACCGCGAGTCGGCGAGGAGTAAACGTGCGCTTGTCAGAGAGCTCACTCATTCTGAGAATTTATGAATTTAACTGTAAGTAGCTGTTGCTAGCTAGCTAGTTTAGTTGCTAACGCGAAAAATGATTTGATTGGCTATAGTATAAATACCTTATACGATGAAACCCTCGGGGCCTATGGGATTTAGATCCCCTTGGAAACCTATAGACACCCTTGCGCTTCGCGCGCGGGTGTCTATAGCGGTTTCCGCGGGGCTCTAAATCCCGTAGACCCCTCGGTTTCATCGTATAACCTATATTTATACTATACTTGAATGAAATACTGCGATCTGATTGGTCATTTGCGGGTGTCTAAATCACTTATACCACCTGTGATTCAACTTATACCACCTGTGATTCAACTTATACCCCCTGTAACTGAAACTGAGGGTTTCATCGTAAGGTATTTACACTATAGCCAATTCAAGCAAGTCATTTTCCGCGTTAGCAAGCTAGCAACAGCTACTTACATCATAAATTCTCAGAATGAGTGAGCTCTGACATTGACAAGCGTACTAGACTAAGAGAATGTCCTTTTGCGTAGTTTGAGGCACGGCTGCCTTTCTTGCCTCCTTGACTGCTTCGTCGGACAAAAGCACGGCAAAGCGAGTGAGTGGGGCTGGCTCGGTAGCCTCGACCACTCGACTTCGGCCTCGACAGGAAGTCCATGATGTCATGGGGCGGGACGACATTTTCGATCTCAATCTCAACCGCAGTCTCCGACTACGGTTCTGAATCCGTATCCCAACCGCGAGTCGGCGAGGAGTAAACGTGCGCTTGTCAGAGAGCTCACTCATTCTGAGAATTTATGAATTGAACTGTAAGTAGCTGTTGCTAGCTAGCTAGTTTAGTTGCTAACGCGAAAAATGATTTGATTGGCTATAGTATAAATACCTTATACGATGAAACCCTCGGGGCCTATGGGATTTAGATCCCCTTGGAAACCTATAGACACCCTTGCGCTTCGCGCGCGGGTGTCTATAGCGGTTTCCGCGGGGCTCTAAATCCCGTAGACCCCTCGGTTTCATCGTATAACCTATATTTATACTATACTTGAATGAAATACTGCGATCTGATTGGTCATTTGCGGGTGTCTAAATCACTTATACCACCTGTGATTCAACTTATACCACCTGTGATTCAACTTATACCCCCTGTAACTGAAACTGAGGGTTTCATCGTAAGGTATTTACACTATAGCCAATTCAAGCAAGTCATTTTCCGCGTTAGCAAGCTAGCAACAGCTACTTACATCATAAATTCTCAGAATGAGTGAGCTCTGACATTGACAAGCGTACTAGACTAAGAGAACGTCCTTTTGCGTAGTTTGAGGCACGGCTGCCTTTCTTGCCTCCTTGACTGCTTCGTCGGACAAAGGCACGGCAAAGCGAGTGAGTGGGGCTGGCTCGGTAGCCTCGACCACTCGACTTCGGCCTCGACAGGAAGTCCATGATGTCATGGGGCGGGACGACATTTTCGATCTCAATCTCAACCGCAGTCTCCGACTACGGTTCTGAATCCGTATCCCAACCGCGAGTCGGCGAGGAGTAAACGTGCGCTTGTCAGAGAGCTCACTCATTCTGAGAATTTATGAATTGAACTGTAAGTAGCTGTTGCTAGCTAGTTTAGTTGCTAACGCGAAAAATGATTTGATTGGCTATAGTATAAATACCTTATACGATGAAACCCTCGGGGCCTATGGGATTTAGATCCCCTTGGAAACCTATAGACACCCTTGCGCTTCGCGCGCGGGTGTCTATAGCGGTTTCCGCGGGGCTCTAAATCCCGTAGACCCCTCGGTTTCATCGTATAACCTATATATATATTTTCCACAAGGCAATAATCAATCCCTTTTGGCAACATCAATCCCTATTAACAAATATGCGCTTGTATGCCATATTTCTTAACTTAAGCCCATAGCCTGGTGGTTAAACTTTAGGGCTATGATGTAAGAGGTTGTGAGTTGGAATCCAGGTTGGGATACCTTTTCCTGAAGTATTTTTTTATGCGAAATTTTTTTCCAAATCGCAACGTAGTTATTAAAGGGTTAAAGACACCAGCAATAGTAAAGGCATAATATAACAGCATGATGCTACAAAATGTCTCTCTCATTATCAGGAGGTAGCTTTCAATGGTTTCAGCAATGGTTTCACAATTTTCGTTGTGACCTAATGAAACCTTCACGTCACCTACTGGTACCTCTCCAAAGGGGGGCTCAAATGGTCAGTATCTGCATAACACTTCAAATGTAATGACTGTAGCTATCAATATTGATAACTTTCTGCAAGATATCATATGATACTACGTGCACTTTAAATACATGTGTGTGGTTATGCTGCAACACCCTCCTCATTTTGACTCTATGACCATTTGAATGGTCTGAAAAAGCCTTTATGGCCCTGTGACTGACCACAATGAAAATAACCTCAGTGACCTAGTGACTGGCTGAATTGTATCCTCCATTGCAGCTGTAAGTATTGCGTGTATGGCAGTGACCACCGTAACCCTAACTCACAAACAGTATGTTGACATCGCTTCTGGCTATAGGTCGTGTAGCCATTTAGTGCACCATATGCCATATAACCTATTTTGTGTAAAGCAAAGGTGTGAACAGTGGTGACATAGCTACTACAGTTCTGACCAAAAAAGATTTGACAGTGCTGCACTTGCGTTATACACACATTGCACTTGCGATGTGCATACAGTGTGCTTGTGGTATGCATGCACATTACAAGCTTGCGCTGTTCAATTGCATTGCACTTTGCGTTATGCGCTTAGCTTGTTCTGTGCATGGTAATTAGATGTTTGTTATTGTAGAGGAAAGATGGTACACTACCATATGCCCTCCAGGGCTCTCAATTTTCTTTAACTCTTTCAGTTTCCACTTCCTGTACCAGGGCATATAACTTTTCCGGGATACTTCAAAAATTATTGCTTATAATAAGTGGTGTGGGTGTGTGGGTATTTGCGAGAAGTGGACAAGACTAGCTACTAACCGCCATGAGGTAGACTTATCACTGCTCACGTGTGTTTCGTATAAACTACACCCACTTTGCATGCTATTATATCCCCTATCTACTTAGCATAATCTTTTTGGTGGTGTGGCTGTTAATTACCACTCCCTCCATATAATGGGTAACTAGAGGCACGAACATATATAGAACTAAACATTGGTAAGATAAACAAGTTGTTACATACAACAGAATGACATCAAACCAGTTGCTACATCAAGCCATTTTGTTGCCATTTTGTTGTTGAAAAGAAAGCTAGGCAAGCGGTGAAAGGAAAGCTGTAGAGAAGGGTTGTAGAAAACACTACTGGTTTGAAACATCTGGCGGTTAGCCCCAGAAAGAGCAGGATTCAGCTAACAAGCCCTTTAATGGCATGTTACTTCCCAAGTTTGTTTGTCAAATATGTTGGCATGCATGTGGCTTTTACCTTTGGGTACTATCTTTAAGTTTCTAAGACCATTGCTACTGCTCCAGGAGAATATTTGTCAAGCAAGTTATAGCAAGCGATTGCTAGATCAGTGCACTCTGCCTCAAAATTTATTGCAAAATTACTGTGCCTACTGTGCTTTTGACACTGTGCTTTCTGTCACTGTAACTGCACCTGCCTGTGTTTTTTAGCCGTGATTTTTGCCAGGAAAACAGCTGACAGTAATTGGCGTGTGGGTGATTGTGTTACGACAGGATCGCCCACACAGCATATCAATATCCACCTACACCGAGTGCCATATACAAGATACTGGCATGCCAGCTCCTTTGATGCGCTCATACACTAAGTAGCTAGTATTGTTACTGGCTTGTGTCAAGTTACGTCTTATTGTGATCAATGTGCATGTCTGCAACATCAGTAGCTACTGCATTATATGGTATGTAATGCGATGTAGTGTAGAGCTTAGTTGTGAGTATTCTTAGTTCACTTGGTACGGTGTGGGGCACTTTAATTAAATTCAGTTAAGCTTGCTTGTAAGTGCAAAATATCTCTATCTGAGTGAACTATTATGAAAACAGTGGGTCATGATCAATTGAGTGGAGTGCAGCCACCTTACCTACAGTAATGTTTAAATAAGAACGTCCCTTTTATTTTTCACATCCAGCATCTGCCATTAGGGGCAATTCTTCCATAAGTGAGCTACGACTACACTACTGTCAGATTGATGCAGCAGGACAGAACAGATAATTCAAGCCCTACACTGGGCTTACCAGCCTAAGAATCCTGGATATGAGTCGGAACAGCATCATGCACTAGGTAGCTAGTATTGTTACTAGGTTGCATACAAGTACTACACTTTCTATGATCAAGTAGCATGTCTTACATAGTATGGTATGTAATGCGATGTAGCGTAGAGCTTAGTTGTGAGTATTCTTAGTTCACTTGGTACAGTGTGGGGCCCTTTAAATAAATTCAGTTAAGCCTGCTTGTAAGTGCAAAGTATCTCTATCTGAGTAAACTATTATGAAAACAGTGGGTCATGATCAGTTGAGTGGAGTGCAGCCACCTTATCTACAGTAATGTTTACATAAGAATGTCCCTTTTATTTTTCGCATCCAGCATCTGCCATTAGAGGCCATTCTTCCATCAGTGAGCTACGACTGGACTACTGTCGAATTGATGCAGCAGGGACAGAACAGATAATACAAGCCCTCACTGGGCTTACCAGTCTAAGAATCCTGGATATGAGTCGGAACAGCATCAGTTCAGAGGGAGCAAGGCTCCTATGTAAGCATACAAGTACTACACTTTCTATCTCTCCTGTCATACTGAATCGCCTCTATCTGATCTTTAGTTTTACGTAGCAGGAAATATAATCTGCCTGCTGCCAACAGTAGTACAAACTGTGAGCCTGACAATTTCTTTCGTGTAGTGGTCCAGTGGCCTGGGCACGAGACTAGTGCTATTTAGCCATGATTTTTGCCAGGAAAACAGCTAACAGTAATTGGCATGTGGGTGATTGTGCTACAACAGGATCACCCACACAGCATATCAATATCCACCTATACCGAGTGCCATATACAAGATACTGGCATGCCAGCTCCTTTGATATGCTCATGCACTAAGTAGCTAGTATTGTTACTGGCTTGTGTCAAGTTACGTCTTATTGTGACCAATGTGCATGTCTGGAACATCAGTAGCTACTGCATTATATGGTATGTAATGCTATGTAGTGTAGAGCTTAGTTGTGAGTATTCTTAGTTCACTTTGTACGGTGTGGGGCCCTTTAATTAAATTCAGTTAAGCTTGCTTGTAAGTGCAAAGTATCTCTATCTGAGTAAACTATTATGAAAACAGTGGGTCATGATCAGTTGAGTGGAGTGCAGCCACCTTATCTACAGTAATGTTTAAATAAGAACGTCCCTTTTATTTTTCACATCCAGCATCTGCCATTAGAGGCAATTCTTCCATAAGTGAGCTACGACTGCAGTACTGTGACATTGATGCAACAGGGACGGAACAGATAATACAAGCCCTCACTGGGCTTACCAGCCTAAGAATCCTGGATATGAGTCGGCACAGCATCAGTTCAGAGGGAGCAAGGCTCCTAGGTAAGCATACAAGTACTATGCTTTCTATCTCTCCTGTCATACTGAATTGCCTCTAACTGATCTTTAGTTTTACGGAGGCGGGCGTGGTCTGGGCACGAGACTAGTGCTATTTAGCAATGATTTTTGCCAGGAAAACAGCTGACAGTAATTGGCGTGTGGGTGATTGTGTTACGACAGGATCGTCCACACAGCATATCAATATTCAACTACACCGAGTGCCATATACAAGATACTGGCATGCTAGCTCCTTTGATGCGCTCATACACTAAGTAGCTAGTATTGTTACTGGCTTTTGTCAAGTTACGTCTTATTGTGATCAATGTGCATGTCTACAACATCAGTAGCTACTGCATTATATGCTATGTAGTGTAGAGCTTAGTTGTGAGTATTCTTAGTTCTCTTGGTACGATGTGGGGCCCTTTAATTAAATTCAGTTAAGCTTGCTTGTAAGTGCAAAGTATCTCTATCTGAGTAAACTATTATGAAAACAGTGGTTCATGATCAGTTGAGTGGAGTGCAGCCACCTTATCTACAGTAATGTTTAAATAAGAATGTCCCTTTTATTTTTCACATCCAGCATCTGCCATTAGAGGCAATTCTTCCATAAGTGAGCTACGACTGCAGAAGTGTCACATTAATGAAGCAGAGACGGAACAGATAATACAAGCCCTCACTAGAGGATGCACTAAGTAGCTAGTATTGTTACTTGTTACGACAGGATCACCCACACAGCATATTAGTATCCACCTACACCGAGTGCCATATACAAGATACTGGCATGCCAGCTCCTTTGATGCGCTCATGCACTATGTAGCTAGTATTGTTACTGGTTTGTATCAAGTTACGTCTTATTGTGATCAATGTGCATGTCTGCAACATCAGTAGCTACTGCTATGTAGTGTAGAGCTTAGTTGTGAGTATTCTTAGTTCACTTGGTACGGTGTGGGGCCCTTCAGTTAAGCTTGCTTGTAAGTGCCAAGTATCTCTATCTGAGTAAACTATTATGAAACAGTGGGTCATAATAGTTGAGTGGAGTGCAGCCACCTTATCTACAGTAATGTTTACATAAGAATGTCCCTTTTATTTTTCGCATCCAGCATCTGCCATTAGAGGCCATTCTTCCATCAGTGAGCTACGACTGGACTACTGTCGAATTGATGCAGCAGGGACAGAACAGATAATACAAGCCCTCACTGGGCTTACCAGTCTAAGAATCCTGGATATGAGTCGGAACAGCATCAGTTCAGAGGGAGCAAGGCTCCTATGTAAGCATACAAGTACTACACTTTCTATCTCTCCTGTCATACTGAATCGCCTCTATCTGATCTTTAGTTTTACGTAGCAGGAAATATAATCTACCTGCTGCCAACAGTAGTACAAACTGTGAGCCTGACAGTTTCTTTCGTGTAGTGGTCCAGTTGGTTTGGCTTTAGATCACTGTTGGTGACTAACTGTACGCATGTCAGTTTCATAGCCTCATACCCAGTCCACACACCTCCAAAGAGTGGCCTGGTATACAATGTTTGCATACGTATGTGGTTAATTTTCCAGATTTCTGGAAATTTGGCTATTACCGTATTGTATCTTGTAAGTGATTGGTAGTTTGAATAGTTGATCCTGTTTGCTACTGAAGGCTAGATTCGAGATCAAGTATTCAGCAGCTCATGCCACAAGAAAGACACTTTTGAATTTCTGTGGCAAGATAGCTACCATAATCGTAACGAATGGAAAATAACAGTTTTTTTGTTGCTATTCTTGACTTGTTAGAAACCTATTTCAGCTGCGAGAAAGCCAGAATCAGGTTGATGTCTTGTTCTCCGTATACTGCCTCCGCACTACTCCTCACCATGTAACTGAGATGGTTTACGAATAATTTTACTAAACCTTTTCTGTGCATCTAGCAATGTGTTTGCACTCGCGCGAACAATGTATACCAGGCCACTCTTTCAGGAGAGTGTGGCCTTGGGATAAGGCTAATCAGTTTCAGTATCTGAACAAAGACAGAGAGAGACCTAGCCTACAACTGAAGTTCTAAAAATGCTTTAACACCAGTTCTTCACATACTAGCGTTATAGTTAGTTCTCGATCATTTCACCAGACAGAAGAGAAGCATTTAACAGTAACACACAGTGTTGATACCAAGACACACCCATTACCTGCTTTGCCATATATGTGATTCCTGGTCATGTGATAAAGATAGCTGTTACATTAGGGAGGCAAACGACCCTGTTAATGAACGAGTTGCTATGAAAACGCTTCCGCATAACTAAAAGTCATGCAAAAGAATTCTTTTGCATGCTTCACACTGATTATCGGCTGCTTCCCAGCCTCTATAGACGTGCATGTGCCACTTCTGGGCAGGCACTACGTTTAGCAGTGTGCTATCCCACTGGGCCTTGCCACTTTCAAAGTGCCACCGTTGCCGTGGATTAAAGCACCCCCCACTTTAAACATCTTCCTATACCTATGCCTTGTACTGTGTACCTCAAGTTTTAATGCTCCAATGCTATAGCTTTTTCTGTAATGGTACTACTCAAATTACCCAAACATATCAGATCAAGGGAGCCTCAAGGCTCTCATAGATTCTGTCAGATTGGTATCTCTGAACTTGTTTACCACAAGAATTAGCTACGTAACAAGAGTCCATGCCATGAATGCTCTAATCTGGAATGAAAAATTCAGTACATCTAGGACTTGATGACATTGCAGAAGTATGTATATCTCTGTAACAGGACAAGAGCCATCACCTTAATAAGCTCCACCCCTGACCATGCCTACTGGATGTAGCTCATCACATGACTCTATAAGGCCCAAAACTCTTTAGTGAAACTTCACTTTTTCCTGTATTAGCTACTGAAGACTTTCGAATCAAAATAGTTTGCAGTGCAATTGTACCTACAACATAATTTTAGCAAGTATGTCAATCTGATCTTTGGACGGAAAAGGTTTGTTACAAACTCGAAAAAAGTATAAACATTGCACAATAGTATTTTATGGTGAAACGTCACACATATATGCCTGTGTATGACTGCATAAGAGCATTCAGAACTGTCTTGCTTCCTCTTGAGACATCACTGGAACAGTTTATGGGATTAAATTGCTAAGAGTCTCTATCAGCCATATACGTAAACATGTACATTGCATTTCTGCATTGGTATGTTCTATCTCATTAACTGCCCCAGGGTGTACATGTACATGGAGACATACCTCCCCACTCAACTGGGCAGATACATTCACACTTAGTAGTATTTGCCAAGCATAGAAAAGGCTGCAATGGCACCAGCAGATACTACAGTCTGAGGCTGCAACAAGCGATGATTAGAAGAGAAAAGTCAGTACGTATGAGTGAATCTGACTGCCATATCTTGTTACACTGCTACCCGATATCCCTTGCAGCGTTATCATTATCATTACAAATACATTATATGAGCTGATCCATCACATTTCCTAAAATGACACTGGCATTTCTAAATAAATGTCCACATGTATACCGTATAGCGCCAAATATTCAAGGGACAAAATTTTCACAGATTGGTCATGCTGAAACATGGGCACGAGACCAAGTTGCAGCTACGCCATGCTCTGCTGCTCGCTTTCCTATTTCTATTCCGGTGTGATCTTCGTGTACGGACCTCTTTTTTGACGTTTGCTGGAGCTGAAGCACACGTCTTGCCTCCCCGTTAGCAGGCGCGATAATACCGAGAGCGGACCCCGAGGATTCGGCAGCTTTGTGTCAGTCGGTTTGCAGAGAGCCATCACAAATCAAAAAGCGATGAACAAAGTTTATTTTGGAGAAAACATTTCGCAAAAACTGCAAATCCGCAAAAACCGCGAAAATTATGTGCCTCGAAAATATGGCGCTATACGGTATATGCACAAAATACTAGTTATAAGTAGTGAACTCTCTCAGCAGCTATTGTAAGCATGAAGGATTGCTAGCAGCTAACTACCCTCTGTACCCAGCAACTCTCAGCTGACTAGGAACTATAGCTATTGCTGGACTTAGGCTGACCTCCAAGCATACAAGGACCTATGTTTTCTTCTGGTCTCCTAATCGTTCATCTGCAAACTTAAGATCAATGGCTTCCTAATTTATCCTGAACCACAAACCAAGGTCACAATGACAAAGGTCGCATGAGAGGTCTGAAATTGAATGGAGACCCTGCTAATGCAAACCATGTAAAGGTACATATCCGCGTATAACAATTTAACACTTAAACTGAGATAGGGGTACCATGGTATGCGGCTTGCTTTGGTATTACGTTCAAACATTAGCACTAATGTGAAGCGGGAAATTTGTCAATACTTTAATCATAAAAAATTACTAAGTCTCATCAATAATAATAATATTGTATGCCACCCACGCGTATATGCAAGTCTCTATACACACATGAAATTGTACCTGTCACTGTATAAGTATTTTTAAGAATGGACTTGTACAAAGAGTCAATAGCGGTGCATCCTGCCAGTGAGTTTTATGTAAGCGTGTATGTCTGCACTTTGCATGAGCGTGTCACTTTTTACAAATTCTTTTGCTATCCTGTACCCAGTGTTGACTAGCAACTGAGAAATACATCCAGAGTTTTACACTGGAGGGGGGGGGGGGGGGTGCACTGGGATCTTTCTCCCCCCAGATTAAAAGAAATATGATGTCATAATTACCCTAAATCAGGTATAAAGGCAGTTCATGCTGTGGTTTGAACACAAGCACTGGGTAGTCAGCTAGCTGCTAACCCCCACCAGATTCAATCTCAGGGCAGCTGTTTTCTTCAAAGGGGGCATGTCCCCACACCCCCTAGAAGGGCATGCTTTGCATACCATCTGTTTTGCGCATGTCTATTTACTTTTGGAATTCCAGAAGTCTCCACCCCCAGCAAAAACCTTTGTACAAATCCCTGACAGCTATTATTGGACTTAATTACACTAGGCTGGCCTCCAGGTGTACAGGGATCTATGCTCTCCTAATCATAGCATAATTCATCTACAAACGTCTTTAAGAAGACCATGACTTCCTAGTCACAGTTCAACTGTTTCATGAGAGGTCTGAAAAATGGAGAGCCTGCTAATTTGTACCATACCTGCCCCACCCACTGATATTTCTTCACTAAAACTGAGATAGGAGTGCCCTGGATATGCGGCTAACCCTTAAAAACAAGGTTGATATTTCATATCTAAAAACCAGCCGGATGTTTTTTTACATTGCTCAGCAACAGGTCAGTCTAAGCTAAATGCAGCTATAGAATGGATCAGCTTAGCTAGACAGTCTCATCATGTACAGCTTCCAGCGAAAGTGCTGACACAGCAATTTCGTAGTGAGCTTCCAGTTAGCGATCAGAATTTGCCAAAACAGAATTATTATTGTTACCTACCAGTATTTCGCCATCTAGGCAACACAAAACTAACCTAGCTTGACGTACCTTGGCCTATTGAGCCCAGTAGCTTCCACCGCGCTCGTGGCTATAGAGTAAGTAATGGATGTTAGGTCGACAGGTATAATCGGACACGCTAGCGCCATACGCATAAATTACCGGAATTGGGTGGGGCCTTCGATCGATACTATAGACCCTTCACACTCTGAGTTCCAAGTTTGGTGTTCCTCCGTTGTTTGATTGTGGAACTATAGCCTTCCAAAAGTAAGTCCGAATATATCAAAGATCGGTCAGTTGTATGTATTGTCGGACTCCGTTCCCCGTCTCTTCTCTGAAGAAATTGTCGGTAATATTTCTGCATGGAATCTCCACAATCCTGCTGCTGCATGCCAACTTTTTGTAATTGTAGGTGCCTTGAGCACTGAGGGGTGTTGCTGAATGTGAAGCAGGGTCACTCTATCTATGATTGGACAGTGAATTTCGTATTTTTTTTGCCGTAGATGCCCTAAAATATCTGCTAGCATGACGATATGGCTATGAGTGGATTGTACAGGTCCTTAGCAGCATAACGGTGCATTTCCAATGTTTATACGTTGCATGGTTCTCGAGATAGAGCTGTTTGCCTGAAAACTTCAGCATTATCTTCACTGAACATGATGCTGAAGTTTTTAGTGGATAGAAGCAGCTCTATCTTTGGAATGCCACATCATATAAACATTGGAGTTGCACCGTTATTCTGCTAAGGACCTATACAATCCACTCATAGCCGTATCGTCATGCTAGCAGGTGTTTCAGGGCGTCTGCGGCAAAAAAATATAAAATTCATTGTCCGATCATGGATAGAGTGACCCTGCAACATTCAGCAACGCCCCTCAGTGCTTGAGGCAGTTACAACTACGAAACGTTGGCGTGCAGCAGCAGGGTTGCGGAGCTTCCCAATGCTGCAGAAATTTTACCGGCAGTTGTTTTAGAGAAGAGACAGGGAACGGAGTCCGATAATACATACAATTGACCGATCTTTAATATATTCAGACTTACTTTTGGAAGGCTATAGCTCCACAACCAATCAACGGAGGAACACCAAACTTGGAACTCAGAGTGTGAAGGGTCTATAGTATCGATCGAAGGCCCCACCCACTTCTGGTAATTTATGCATACGGCGCTAGCGCGTCCGATTATACCTGTCGACCGAACATCAATTACTTACTCTAGTGGCATAGTAACGGAATGACGTAACTTAGCGCACGTGATAATTGCGGACAAACACACACACAAACACACAGACGCGGGAACGTAAAGCCATCTTAGTACCAGCCGAGCACGCGCTTCGTGCGCACCCGGCTGGTAATAATATTATGATGAAATATTAGTACTACTGTATAGCGGAAAGGTTTGGTGAATCGCAAAAAAGTTACTACTATTCTTGCCAGTAATAAACATGATGTAATGTGTACCACCAGCAGTACATGCAAGTCACTGTATATGCATGAAATGGTACCTGGTCATGTAGCTGTACAAGATGTTTGAAGAAGGACCTGTACTTCCCACTCCACGAACATGTGGCGATTTTCCCACTATATAGTATACTGCAGTTTGGAATAGCTATGTGGAATGGTACGTGTGTAGCACAAACACCATCCATAGTCTCATTCCGAGGCCCACGTGCATTAGCTTTATAGCTGTGGGCCTGGTATTTTTTCTCATGTGCATGACACGTAGGGTAGAAAAAAGGTGGAAGGGTAAATTCTTGTGTGGGCGAGGACAGCTGCAGTTCTCAGACAACAAAGGAAGGCAGCGAATCTACACTTTTTGTAGCTACTCTTTGGAGCCCATTTGTATCATAGACTGAGTGCTGAGACAGCTAAAAATATTGAATTTAGAATTCACTGATGCAGCATATTTCTTAATTTTAATCTTTACAAATTGATTTTCGAATTTGCTGATGATAATTTTCGATCTTTCATTCTCAAAGATGGAATGGTAGCTAAGCTCGCGATTTAGCAAATTTAATTTGCAAAAATTGAATCTGCTAATTCAGCAAATTCAATTTTGCCAAAAAAAAATTGTTCTATCAACATATTCAATTTTATTAAGTGGAAGTGTAGACAATGTGACATTTAGTTCTCAATTGAAGAGTCCTCCTCTTAATTAGTCACATGACCAATGACTACCTAATTATTGCACACAAAAATTGATCCAAATAAGAATAATAAGAAAGCTCAGTGATATAAGTGATTATTATCAGCGATAAAGTAGATCAAGAGATTGGACATATATAAGTAGATGGTGAGACAACAGGTATCACCCAAGCGTCAGTGAACAGCTAAGGACAAGTACGTTGTGGTGTAGTCACTTGGAGTTGGCTCTTCATCGGGAGTGGCTAGGAGATGTGTGACTGCATTTCAGGAAGTCATCCAAACCGTGCAGGGCAGTGGCTTCTGAATACGCTCTCTCAAAGCTTGAGAGTGTTCCCTGATACAGTGGAACCTCTCTTAACGGACATTCTCGTGTATATGGACATTTGGTTGTAGTCCTGATTGAAACTACTATACCTGCAATACATTAGCGCCCTCTCAAATGTGGGTACCTCACTATTCCGTAAAGTGGACAGGTTTTCCAGTCCCACCAGTACCTTGTCTGTACAATATTCACTCGATTAATGTGGACATTGATAATTTAGACCATATGCTTCTTCACAAAACACAACTCTCAGAATCACTGCAGACTCGCTGCAATGTTATACAGCATCTTTGCTGCAAGAATATTCCCCACCTTGCCAGATCCGATGACTCAACGCCACATACTACTGTATTCAGCCTCTGGCTAGGCATTAACAGCCATCGCAGAGCCAGCCATCGTGTAGCCAGAGCCACAAAACAAGC
The DNA here is from genome assembly GCA_963921505.1 of Phakellia ventilabrum. Classification (NCBI taxonomy): domain Eukaryota; kingdom Metazoa; phylum Porifera; class Demospongiae; order Axinellida; family Axinellidae; genus Phakellia; species Phakellia ventilabrum. The sequence goes on along the minus strand of OY997386.1, from coordinate 3,830,158 downwards.
CATCGCGGTTATTGCCACGCCTACTGGAAAGCCTCCGGAATACAGAGGCCTCAATATTCCGGACACATCGAGTGGGTCCAAATGATGTCCCCATTAGAGAGGTTCCACTGTAGCTGATAATCATGCAGAAAAAGGTTTTTGCACACTTCACACAGATTATGGCAGCCTTTACAGCCTCTATAGAGGTGCATATGACACTTCTTGGCAGGCACTACTTTTAGCAGTGTGCTATCCCGCTGCTCCTTACCACTTTCAAAGTGCCACCTCCGGCCTGCATTAAAGCATCCCACTTTTAAACATGTTCCCGTGTCTATGCCTTGTGATGTGTGCCTCAAGTTTACTCCAGTACTATACTTTTTTTGTAATTGAGCGTGGCCACTCTGACAAGTAAAGTACATGTATGGCCGGCGAGCAGACGGTGTACCGTAAGTTCTACGGGAAGTAGAGATACGAATCTAATGAATCACAATATGGGGCATGGCGAGACACGGATATTTTCATGAACCACAGTCGCAAGAATAAAAAACTAACCCGGATAAATTATGTATATACCAATACTCCTAGAGAAGCTTCTAAAAACGACAGATAGAGACAGATAGTCTTCAAACTTGTGGCACATGAAGAGTCAGAGATCTGGACAAGTTTATCCACACAGTTTTACTAACTTAAGGAAGGCTTATTGCAGCTGCCAGGTTAATACAGTTTGTGTAACCTCTGTGAAAGTACGAGTGCTAATTACGGATGGCACGAATGAGCAATGCACATGTGAGTTTTGAATAGCAAAGCCTGTCTCTCCACTCTCCCATAGCAACCATGGCTGATCCTTGCAAACATGTTGCAGATAGAGACATCAATCTTTGAAAGACCAGTCATTTTTAGTAGCTTCTCCAGGATCATACATTATTCTGGATTAGTTGTTATTCTCACGACTGAGGTTCGTAAAAATATCCGCATCTCACCACACCAAGGTCATGATTCATTACATCCGCATATCTGCTCCCTACAGAACTTACGGTGCACTGTCTGCTCGCCCGCCATACTTACACTTAGCAGAGTGGTCACGCTCGATTACTAAAAAAAATAGCTGCAAGCGGAAACTAGATGCGGGCGGGTCTGAGAAACTGAAAATATTATTACTATTACCTAAGGGAATTATGCCAGTATATATACACTGTAAAAAGTGAATCATAAATTTAACAGGGATATGGTTACTTCAGTTGCATCTTATTTCCAAATGAATAAATGGCACCATATTCCCAAGAGATACCAATGACCATAATAATGATTAATGGTGTTTGGGCTATGGTTAGGCTATAGCATTTTAGGAATGAAAATAGTAAATATACATTTGGTTAATACACATATGCAATTAGTCGCTCAAGAATTACTGTTGTTTTAAAATCATACACCAGTCTAAGTCCCAGTGGTATTTAGTCATTGGAACTAAGACCAATGTAATTTCAAAATAATTTATCTCTTGGGAGTATGTAGGACTCAAGTACCATTTGAAAACAAGTACATAAATCATTTCTTAGATGCAATTGAAGTAACCATTTTCATGTTAAATTTATGATTCACTTTTTACAATGTATTAGGCATAGGTTTGGGCATGATATATTGCATGCTCTGCTTTTGATTAGTGAACAGCCATGTGGAAATTTAGAAAATTGTATAGAAGCTGCAACTGTCAAAAATGAATTTTAAGACCATTAGTTGCCACAAAAAGACTATTGTGTTTGTGTGTAGTATAATTAATTATTCTATTCACTAAAACTGGCATAATTGCCACGGTTTGAGAGCATATGTGAGGCAAAGCTTACAAATTATGGAATAGTTAAATTGAGTATAATTGGACTAGGCCTACTACTGTGCATGCCTTCCAGGGCTCTCAATTTTCTCCAACTTTTTTCTACTTCTACTTCCTGTACCAGGGCATGGACACTTCATAGATTATTACTTATAATAAGTGGGGTGGGTGGGTGGTTATTGGTGAGAAGTGGACAAGACTAGCTACTAACCGCCATGAGGTAGACTTATCACTGCTCATATGTGTTCCATATAAACCACACTCACTTTGCATGCAATTACAACCCCTATCTGCTTAGCATAATCTTGTTGGTGCCTTGGCTGTTAATCTTGGTTTACCACTCCCTGGTAAAACACCGGGTAACTGAGACACCAACATATACACAACTAACTATTGATAATCCTGACTTACCTCTCAACAGGAGTGAATTGGTTGTGATTAGATTTAGGGCAAATGCGGCCCAGGGGGGTTTGTTTGCAAGCCTGGCAGTGGTATATTGAATGATGAACTGGTGTGTTATTGACCAATGTGGGAGTGCTAGCAGCCAGCCAGTACCAACTGATGTAGTCAGTGTGGGAGTCTGATCCAGGCTAAATGCCAACTACTGTGAGCAGTATTGAGCCTGCCATATGTGGATTCCTACTGCCGTACCTGTGTCTTTAACAGGCAGTGCAGCTAGGCATCCCCGTAAGGTTGACTACCAATGTGCTTCTGAGTCACTGCTGGTTTCTAGGCTTGCCAGGGCATGTAACGTCCCCCAAATTACCCCATATTAAGCCCCTGCCGATACTGAAATGCAAACTACATTGCCAATTACAAAGTGTAATGGTGATAACTCACTATTGCTTTCAGGTGGTAGAGTGAGTGTCACCGTTAACTGTAGTTTTTCTCCTGTGGTGAGTGAGCCATGGTGGAGACAGCTCGGAAGAGCGGTCTAAATGGTAGGCACTGCTCCTCCAGCGACCAAGGGTCTGAATCACCTACTCTAATATACATGCAGCAGCTGCTGCAGTTGCAGTGCCAATACACAAACTGTAGCTGCTATGCAGCGTATCTCTGAGTTGCTTGAGAAGTTTAGTAAATTGTTCTCTTGTTAGGTGTGAGCCATCACACACCACATGTATAATGGTGCAAGCCGTTAATGGTGGGGAATTGTGAAGTAATTAATTCTTCACAGCTGCAACTGTGCATGTCAACGTGTTAGTGGCAAGTGTAGTGACACTAGTCTACTACTCCAATGGAGCAGTTTGCTAACCAAGTTACGGACATTAAAAAAAACTAGTTTTTTGTGCTTCCTACACAGACAGTGAAATAGCTGCAGCTGCTTCCTACAGGCGCGTAGGAAGCAGTTTGGAAGTAGGTGGGCCAAAGGGCTGCGAATCAATTTTTTTTAATATAGTTATTTCATACCATCCAGCAAGCGTTCTCGCTGTTTTGTAGCTGTCCCGCCACAGCGCTTAATGAAGACACTACTGCATGATATTCATCACTCCAGTTATTGTATCGCTCAACCACGCTCGCCTGCCGCTCTTATAAGTATATGCGGATGTAGCGCCGAGCGCGCAACCTAGATGTCTAGGCACAAATTAGCCAAAATTTAAAAGGTACAAGCGCATGTGAAGCACAGCATCTCTTGCTCTTCTACATAATGTAGCCATGGCCATTCGCGAACCATGAGGGCTGGAAACAGCGTTTATCAACCGTCTTGTTCTCAAATTCTCTCTTGAGAAAAGGAAGGGTTCGAGGTTGGTGGAGTTGCAGCTTATGAATAATTTATATTTAGGCGGAAAATGTAGCGGCCAAAGCCGCTACGGCTCCTACGCCACTGTCCTACACAGACAGTAAAATAGCTGCAGATAGCCAATGTTGCTGGAATGCTAATTGGAAGTGCTATGGACTTCCTGCATCACCACTTACATTATGGAAAGCTGCATTGGCGTGAGAATAACTGACTAACATTTAAATCTACAGCTCTTTTAATGGAGTGCTTATGCCCACCTTTAGCTTCCTATAGAAGGTAGTAATTCCGTTGCAACAGGGGCCATATACCAGTTATTGGCACTATATTATGCCACACTGTGCCAATATCTGGTATATGGCTCGCACTTACACGGCAATCGAATGACGTCAAACCGGTTGCTAGATCAAGTTTTGTTGTTGACAAGAGAGCTAGGCAAGCAGTAGAAGGAAAGCTGTAGAGAAGGGTTGTAGAAAACACTTGTGGGTTGAAACCAGCTAGCAGTTAGTCCCAGAAAGAGCAAGCATCAGGTAATACACAACATTGAGCCCGTTTAGTGGCGAGTTACTTCCTAAACTTGTTTGTCAAATACGTGGGCATATGCATGTGGCCATTGCCTCAGAGGAATAATTGTCAAGCAAGTTGTAGCAAGTGACTCTGCTAGGTGAGTGCACTCTGCTGCATATTTTATTGGAAAACTTACTGTGGCTGCTGTGCTTTAGACACTGTGTTTTCAGTCACTATAGCTGCACATGCCTGCACCTTTAAACCATAATTTTTGCCAGAAAAACAGCTCACAGTAACAGATTTGTGGGTGATATGACATGACCACCCAAACAGCTCACGGTAATTGGTGTGTGGGTGATCGTGCTATGACGTGATTCGCCCAAACAGCATGTCAATATCCACCTACATAGAGTGCCATATACAACATGCCATGCCAGCTCTTTTGATCCATCCACGCACCATGTAGCAAGTAATCCCATGTAGTGTAGAGCTCAGTTGTGAGTATTCCTAGTTCACTTGGTACGGTGTCGGGCCCTTTAATGAAATTTAGTTGAGCATAGTTGTAATTGCAAAAGTATCACTATCTGAGTAAACAATTATCAAAACAGTGATCCATGATCAGTTGAATGGAGTGCAGCCACCCCTTGTTGAAGCACACAATGATTATCTACAGTAATGTTTAAATAAGAATGTCCCTTTTATTTTCCATATCCAGCATCTGCCATTAGAGGCAATATTGCATTGAGTGAGCTAAAACTGGAGTGTGTCAGATTAATGCAGCAGGGATGGACCAGATAATACAAGCCCTCACTGGGCACACCTGCCTGAGTGTCCTGGAACTGAGTGTGAACAGAGTTGGTTCAGAGGGAGCAAGGCTCTTGGGTAAGCACACAAGTACAGTACTTCTATCTCTTCTGCCCTTTGGATGTACACCATTTTTATCCCAAAAATGGTCATTGTACAAGTCATACTGAATGTTCTCTAGCTTGTCTTTGGTAATCGGCTTCCTGCCCACAATAGTACTAACTGCATGCCAGAAGAACTTGCATTAGCTTAAAAGTGGAAAGAGTACCAAGATTTTTCATACACAAAATATTGTAGCATTACGGTAGCAAGAGTCCATGCCATGATGATCTAATCTGATGATATGAATAATTCAGTACATCTCAAGATACTTAAGGATGACAGTTTTGATAATAATCCCAATTATACGTACTTAGACAATACCGTCACATTAGTACATTTCGTCCCTTCACCATGACAACCTGATTTAGCTTATCACATGACTTTATTACATGTAGCTGCAAAAATCTTTAGTAACTTCCAGCAGATGTCTTTTTCTGTATTAGCTGCATTACATTCCTTCAAGACTTCTAATTTGAAATTTTACTTAATGCAGTTATGTAATATTACTGTTAGCGAGTTATTTCCTAATAGCTCTTACAGATCATAGAAATGACATCAAGAAAATTCTGTAGAAATCTGATAGTTTACAGTGTACAGTTGGTTTTGCACAAACTCAATAAAATGTGTACACATTGCAAAGGACATGCACACATGTGTGCCTGTGCATGACCACACGAGAGCATTCAGAACCATGCATGAAGCAATCAGGTGCCTTACTTCCTCCCAAAATGATGCTGGAACAGCTTGTGGGCTTCAAGCATTAGTTTAGCAGCCTTTCCATCTACATAATCATGTGCATCTGTGTGGGCATGTCACTTTACAAACACTTCTGCTACAATTGGTGACTTTTGTCTGCTTTCGCTCCATTTTCTCTCGTCCTGAGCTACCTCCATTTCTTGAACTTTAACAGAATGCTTTCTCTCTCTTCCAAGGTCCATGATTCATTGAATATGAATACGTGCTATTGCATTCCTGGACCCACATATGCCCACATCCGAGTAGTGGGCATGGTAGTGGGTGGGACTCAGTGCCGTATTAAATGGTGGATGATACCGACAATAAGAAAGAGCTGGAAATACTGAGAACAGAACCACTTCTGCGCCTAACAGATACACACAAAATACGATACTGAGATTTTTAGAATTAGAATACCATGTTGCAAACTCGCTAAGTCTCTAGATCGCCTATCAGAAAGATATTTCTTGGCATACGTAGCTGCACTTGCTGCTCTTGGATGTCTCATGTCATGTCTGAAAAATATTTTGTTGAATAGCATATAGTAATAGTGGTTTGATGGATGGGCATATGCAGTAGTATTTATTGTGCCTAAGACACTGTGATAACTGCTTATTTGTCATTGCCGAGGCTGGTTAGCAAAAGGGGGAGGGGGTGTTTTTTTGTGCAAGGTGGAACTTAGTCTTGCAGACCAACTCATTTGGCAAGGGGAGGGGGGGGGGGCTCTATAGCCACTTGACAATTGCAACAATTTCTGTTGCAAACGCCCATGAAACAACCGATTGTCGCGCAGAGTGCAGAAACATTTTTGTGCATAATTTTTAGCTATCAAGGAAGCGCTTTTATAGCATCTCAGCATCCAGATGACTGGTGAGAGGGGCATGAACAATAAAATGTGAATAGCCAAATGTACCCAGTTCGTACTTCGCTATTAGACGAATTGTTGGCCATGCGTATATAGAGACCTGCATGTATGAAGACGCCAGCATAGATAGAGCCGACTGCTACCAGTACAGCCACCAGACACACCGTGGCAAACCATGATACGCGGCCACGTATAAAGATTTAAGGGGGGTGTAATGTAATATAATATAATATAATGTAATATTTGGCATGAAGGAGGGGGCACAGAGGTTCGAAAACATTTATACCATTATGATACTTGGGTGAAAACTAAGATTTTCCAACCTAGGGTTTCTCTACTTTCACTTTCTGTGAGGGGTTATGGCCAAAACAAAACTATATACATTTTATATATCTCCTTATGGGGCCCCTACAAAGCACGTGGTCAAAATGGCGTCTCTGGTAGTTACATGCATGCCGTCTTCAAACTATGAGCGCAATTAACGAAATGGCACGTCAGAGCGATACGCTTGTGAGTTTCGAGCAGTTTACCGCCTACGTGGCCGATCCTTGAACATATATTGCAGGACAGGCTTACAGTAATCTTCCAAACACCTGTCGCTTTTTTGTAGGCTTCTCCAGCAGCATTGCATCATGCATGGTTCCGGGTCAATTGTTATTTTTGCAACAGGCTGGATCGAGACCCATCTCACCCCGCCCAAGTCACGCCCCGCCCAACGTGCGGATGGCACGTTCGAGCGATACGCTTGTGAGTTTCGAGCAGCCGACGTCGTCTCTCCACTCACCCGCAGCAACCATGGCCGATCCTTGAACATATATTGCAGACAGAGACAGTAATCTCCCAAACACCGGTTGCTTTTTTGTAGGCTTCTCCAGCAGCATTGCATCATGCACGGTTCCGGGTCAATTGTTATTTTTGCAACAGGCTGTCTCAAGACCCATCTCGCCCCACGCCAAAGTTGCGATTCAAATACATTTGCTTCTACTCAACCGCTATACTTTATACTTGGCAGAGCGATTACCCTCGATATTAGTAACTTTTTTACAATTTACCAAATCACCAATTTTCCCGCTATACAGTAGTGCTAATGTTTCATCATAATACCATTATTTTGATGAAGAGTCAGCCGCACACCCAGGGCATGGGTGTCAGAGCAGGTCTGGCAGGCCCGGCAGCCAATGTTTGTGTTCGTGAAACTGTACATGTGAGTAAGCATGAAATGGTACCTGGTCACAGAGCTGTACTTTGTATCTGAAGAAAGGACCTGTGCTTCCCACACCACGTACATGTGGTGATTTCCCTCTCCAGGAGGGACGTTGAATACACAAACGAGGAAGTGAAGTGCACTCTTGTACCGAACCCAAACAGCAAGAAAGCTGTCACACCTCGAAACAAGTATAACCGCTACACACCAGAAGAAGGGCACAGATAGGGAAGTATGCCACTAAGACGATTCAAATAAGGCTGCTATGTACTTTGTAAGCTTCTTGAATTGTTAGATAAGTGCAAGGTTGCAATCGCGATATTGAGAATTGTCATACACTAGTTTAATTACCAAGTAGCCATTTTCAGTCATTTTTCCAAATTTTCTGCAGTTTGGAATAGCTATGTGGCATGGTAGTGTAAGTTGCCAATTATCAACACATAAACGATGCACCACACTAACCTCACTCTCGTTAGTTGTAGAAGCTCGCTCTTGCGCTGGAAATGAGGTAATTGAGTTTACTAAATAACGCCCCACCTCCGAGGATGTTACTATTCCTCATCACGAAGTGACAGTGCAGCGGTAATACCCACTCATTTACCAATTGTCGTCACCAAGTACCTTACATCGTCACTCTGTACATTTTCCTATACTCAGTTATCGTCACCCTAGAACTTTGCTTCACTGCCGCTCACATATTACCTCGGTTACACCACTGGGTACCAAACGCCAATGATCTCTAGCCTTGTCTTAGTACTTTAATAGTCTTTATACAAGTTTGATACTCAAGAGAGCAAACCAAATAATCATAGAAGACAAAAATTCACTGCACGGCATGCATGCATCTGAGAGGATAAAAGCAAGAAAAGATAATTAGCTAGCTATAGGACCGCTGTTGCTTGAGATAGTCATGAGAACTGGCCACAAAAACACAGGTAGAGCTGTAGGTTGTTGATACTCATCTGATACTGAGCCTCAGAGCACCTTTCACAACCGCTCACAACCGCCTACAGTGGATGCAGCGAACAGTAGGTCCGATTGATGCCGGTCCTTCGTGAATCAGTCAGCCTTGGCCTCATCTTCCAAAAAAAACCAGCAATTAGCACATTCCTTGCTTGCTAAATACAGAACTTATCAGCTGGAAATAAAGTTGCCGTTCACCCCCATTCTCTCACTACACATTTACGGGACTACTAAATACTACTATGCCAATAATTGGTACGTGTCGATAATTGGCAACTTACGCTATGTATGTAGCACAAACACCATCCATAGCCTCATTCCGAGGCCCACGTGCGCATTTCACTTAGCTATATAGCTGTGGGCCTGGTATTTTTTCTCATGTGCATGATGCGTAGCATAGAAAAATGGGTAGAAGGGTAAATTTTTGTGTGGGCGAGGACAGCTGCAATTTTCAGACAACGAAGGAATGCTGCGAATCTACACTTTTTGTAGCTATTCTTCAGAGCCCATATCATAGACTGAGTGCTGACAGTATCATCAACAAAGGTAGTGAAATGCAACTGTGTCTTTCAAGCAGTCCTGCCCACGCACAATTATGTACATAAGTTAAATCATATGAGAAAAAGTACAAGGCTCTCCACTGTGAAGCACGCAGAGAGCCTGGGGACAAGCTAGGCTACACCATCCATATATTTCACACCTACTGTGGGGCTAGCTAGCTCGGGTTGACCCCTGACCTCCCGTGACATGTCGTGATGTGATGTGTTGTGATGTGAAGTGTTATGACGTGCGAGGCTATAAAATAGATGTTCTCACAGTAACTTCACTTTCACCCTGAAGAAGACTAGAACGTCTTCCTAAGTTTCTTTCTGAATTGAAGTTGCTATTTGAGAGCCTTTCTTTGTTATGCAAGAGCCAACTGAGAAGCCCCCTCTTCATTAACTTCGTGAAACCTTTCTGTCATATTTGCCTGGCCACACTGATCGCTCCTCCAGTGATCTTCACCAGATGTTGTAAGTGGATACTTTGATGTCAAACCTGAATAGATACATTGTACGGTGGAAAAACTGGAATGGCTCATAATTGTATCTGCTAATTCAGCTAGTGTAACCTCAAATCCAGGCCTTCCTCACCCAAGTTTTATTTCACAGCCATAGAGAAAAATCAGAGAAAAAACTCACCGATTTTTCTTCATGGCTGTGAGAAAGGGTGAGGAAGGCCTGGGTTTTGAGGCTAGCACGAGCATATACGTACTAACATGAACATATTAGTAGGCGAGTCCAATTACAACTCTTCATGGCCCCACCCACTTTGAGTGAGTGCTACTACACCCATCATTGATATTGAGAAGCTCTTGGTCACCAGCAATCCCTCTCCACTGAGGTGCATGTTGGTTAATCTATTACTCCAATTGGTATTCCATTATTATGTCTGTACCCTTCCAAACGGAAAGATAAAAAAAATAATGGTAGATCATGCCATCACATGCAAGTGCTCTTTAAATAAGCTACAGTAGTATATAGGCATGAAAATCAGTGGTAAAAGACCGACCAGCATGCATCTCAGAAGTTCCCCGGCAACATCTTCCAGAAGAAGCCCTCATCATATCAATGATGGGTGTGGTAGCAATCACTACAAGTGGGTAGGGCTATGAAGAGTTGTTCCACCTGTTTATATAGACACTGGTACTATATGGTTAGGCTGACCTCTATTCAGCAGAGCAGGTGTTCGACCTGTGCTGATTTTTCAGTATGATAATGCAAAGTGAATTTGCTGAATCTGCAAATTCAACATTTTCAATTTCAATCTTCCAAAACTGATTCAGCCTATTCAATTTTCAATGTTTCAGATTGAATGTTAAATATGCTTCGTCAGGAAATTCCAAATTCACGTTTTTTAGCAAATACATTTGCACCCACAATTTTCGATTATGTTGACAATTGAAAGGCCACAATATCCACTCACCACCTAGGCCTTACATTATTTATACTTTGTATCTGGGAGCACGTTAGCTTCATTCCTAGACTGATACGTGTGGAAAGTAAAACACACAAGAATTTATGATAAATGGTCCGTAAATGTGTCTGTGAATGTCCTCAGTCTCATGGTGAGGAGTAGTACGGAGGCAATACACATATTATATAATATAGTAAGTCTAATGGTCTGCTAGAATTATGGTAGCTGTCAGAGGTACCTCTCTTCTTTGATGTGGCCTTCAGATGTAGTTGTTCAAAGTTAAACGGAATCAAAGAACCAACTGACGATCATATTCTATAGGAATTTATATGCCGAAAAAACACTAATAGAGGCTTAGCCTCATTCCCAGGTGAAAGCAGCACTATCTTTGATTATACATACGTGTGCACCAAATTATAATACAATGATGAACCGAAAGATACGGTGTACTATCTCATGGTTTCCTAATTCCCAGAAATCCTGAATATGTGCAAACAGTGTGCATTAGACTCTCTGCTCCTCCTCAGGATTGAAGAGTTTTGCTATGTATAATGTCTTGAACAAACATTGCTAGATGTCATGTCTTGCAAGCTTTTATGAAGCCCTCTAATAGAGCAGGTAAAACAAGAATGGAAGAATTGTTGTTTTATGTATTTTGGGCTAGCGGAACTCACACTATCCTGTGGGAGGAGGGGGTCTTCCGAACCCTCCCAGCTTATAGTTTTGTACATGTGGGCCATTATCACCAATTACAGTTTCAGCCATGCCAGATCATGTTTCATTATATTCGCATCCCTGCTTAACCTGCATACACATACTTGGAGGTGTGGCTACCCTCACTACAAATAATTGTGATGAAACAATGCAGTAATTAGTGTGCCTTCAGGTACAAGTATGTACTAGAGTTGTGAGTTACGTACTTGCATGAGTATGTGTAAGTACTACAAACCATACAGAGCATTTACACACAATGTACAGAACAACACAGGAATTCTCCAGAACATATGTGTTTAGCACCCAAGGATAAAGTCAGTTATAGCTCATTTAGCATATTACTTTGAGCAACTCATATAGCCCCATTCCCCCATAGCAGGGCTTGCAAGTGAGACTATATTTGAAAAGCTCATTCTGCAAGCATTATTGTTTCATTACACAAAGAGATGGGGGAGAGCAGCAGCACCAACTCAAGTAAATTCTCTTTCACTGGCACTCATACAGCCAATGTCCTGACCATTCTTCTTGATATCAAGAGAAGACTTGGGTGTGATTTTTGTAATTACCACTCCAGTGTAAGAGCAACAGCTAGAGCAAGAATAGCCTCGTCCCCAGGCCACACCCCCTGGCCTGGGTACGAGGCTAGAGCAAGAAATATTATACTTGCCTCTTTACTTAAATTATAATTATTTGGCTTCCTAATTGGCACTAATTGTTCAAGAATGATTGGATGCAGCTCTCACTCTCACCTTCAGTTCACCACACGAATCTTTATGATGTAGGACTTAGTATGAAGATTAGTGTTTATAGGTGAGCAAATTTTCTTATGTACCTTAAAAGGAGCCATGCCTTCCCATTTATACACATACTCATACAAGAATGTAACTCACGACTCTAGTATATACTTGTACCTGAAGTCACACCATTTTTACCAGCACCCGGCTGGTCCTAAGATTGCTTTACGTTCCCACGTCTGTGTGTTTTGTGTGTGTGTGTGTGTGTGTGTGTGTGTGTGTGTGTGTGTGTGTGTGTGTGTGTGTGTGTGTGTGTGTGTGTGTGTGTGTGTGTGTGTGTGTGTGTGTGGTGTGTGTTCGTCCACAATTATCATGTGCGCTAAATTACGTAATTCCGTTACTATGTCACTATAGCCACGAGTGTTGTGGAAGCTGCTGGAAGTTTGCAGGCTCAATAGGCCAAGGTACGTAAAGCTAGATTAGTTTTGTGTTGCCTAGACGGTGAAAGAGTGGTAGGTAATGATGATAAATTCTGTTTGCGCAAGTTCTGATAGCTAACTCAGTAACTGGAAGCGCTCTACGAAATTGCTGTGTCAGCACTTTCGCTGGAAGCTGTACCATAGATAATATAGCTCCGTAACGGAGCTATATTATCTATGGCTGTACGTGATGAGACTGTCTAGACAAGCTGATGCATTCTACAGCTCCATTTAGCTTAGACTGATCTGTTGCTGAGCACAACCTTCAGTTGAATGATTTATGTAAACAAGACTGATATTTCATATCTAAAAACCAGCCGTGTTTTTTTTATATAAATCATTCAACTGAAGGTTGTGCTCAGCAACAGGTCATTCTAAGCTAAATGCAGCTGTAGGATGGATCAGCTTGGCTAGACCACTATGTGCAGTAGTCTCGCGTGCCAGCCCCTGGCAAGCCAGCGAAAGTGCTGACACAGCAATTTTGTAGTGCGCTTCTAGTTAGCGATCAGAACTTGCCAAAACAAAATTATCATCACTACCTACCACTCTTTCGCCGTCTATCCAACACAAAACTAACCTAGCTTGAGGTACCTTGGCCTATTGAGCCTGCAAACTTCCAGTAGCTTGCATTGCGCTCGTGGCTATAGTGGCATAGTAACGGAATGACGTAACTTAGCGTGTGTGATATTTGCGGACAAACACACACACACACACAGACAAACGCGGGAATGTAAAGCAATCTTAATACCAGCCGGCTGGTTTTTAGATATGAAATATCAGTCTTGTTTCAACACAAGTTGGCATTATTTATAGTGATGGTAGCCACACCTCCAAGTGTATGTATGCTGGGTGAGCAGAGATGCGATGTGGGCATGGCTGAAACTGTAATTTGTGAAAATGGTCCACATGCACAAAACCATAGGGTTTAGTATGAAGATTGGTGTTCGGGTAAGCACATTTTCGCATGTACCTTAGAACGAGCCATGCCTTCCCATTGCATTAACAAAAAAAGAGACAATGTCTCTTGATCATGCCATGTATCATCCACATGTACATGTACGTTTGCACACACACTACAGAGACACTAATAATCCTTCCTTTACAAATGTAGTAGGCTGTACTTCAGACCTGTGTCACAATTCAGAAATTGTGTGAGCAGGGAAAAGGCATGTCATAATTACTAGGCTGGGCAAGTACCAGGTATGTAGTTCATGTCCAGTACTTAGAGAATCCCAAGAAACATTTCTGCCCTGCACTTGTCTACAGAGATACCTTGGCCTCTGAAGCCAAACGTTGTCTAAGTGTACAGATGCATAAACTGTAGAACAAACATTCAGATACATGCCTTGTGAACCAAAGAATTAACGGAAGTTGTAAGATCAAATAGTAGCTTTAAAAATGTCATTTCTTAATCATACCTCAATCGATATTTGGGACTGCTGCTGAAGGAAGAGTGTTTGCTCCATGTTACCTTCTCTGGCTACTTGGTTACCATAGCTACAGATATCCCTCTTGTAGTCCAATGGCTTCTTGAGTGTATTCTGATGGCACATTTATAGTGCTGTGTTCTATATGAGCGAGCCCCTCACTAGTGGGTCATCAACAATATTGTGTGTACGTACGTACATATGTACATTCAATGGTCCATTTTGGCCCCTGGTCACCCGACCGAAGTGACAGGAGAGCAGCGGAAAATCCAGAGAGGGAGACAAGACTGAAAATCAAGCGAGAACAGTGTAGCTAGGCTGACAGGTGCTACAGCTAATGGTAGTACAGCAAGGTTTGGCCGGGGAGGACGTGCTAGAGAGTGAGCGTCTACACGTACAACAGGTAAGGGCAACACAGTGAGATCAGACCTTGTCTCTGCCATTCTCTGTCAATCTGTGATCTTTGCTCCCTCAGCTCTGCAGATTCAGCAGCTTGTTTGCTAATGCTTGCAACTCTTTCCAGTGCAGTTACTCATTACAATAGTGCTTCCATCATGCAATAGCACAGGCCTACAATACTATGTACTTCTAAGCCCTGGAATAGTATCCATTCAGCACATTTGTTACGCCCACAAACATATGCTCACGCTCGCCCTGCAATGTTCTGCATTCGCTGTTTAGATGCATGGTACATGTTTTTAAAGTTTGCAGTTTTTATACATGCAGTGGCCATAGCGGCCGTAGCGGCTTTGGCCTCTTCACTTTTTGCCTAAATATTAATTATTCATAAGTAGTTTAATTAATCAACTGCGAACCTTTCCTTTTCCCAAGAGGCAATTTGGGAAGAAGACGGTTGTTAAACGCTGTTTCCAGTCCTCATGGTTTGCGAAATAACCATAGCTACACTATGTAGAAGAGCAAGACGTCGTGCTGTGCTTCATGTGCGCTCGTTCCTGTTCGGAGAAGAAGCTTCAGTGGTCGGTGAACATGCAGTAGTGTCTTCATTAAGCGCTGTGACAGGAGAGCTGAAAAACGAGAATGCTTCCTGGATGGTATGAAATAACTATACCAAAAAATTTCCGCACTTCGCTGCATGCATAGGGGCTAGCCTCATTCCCAGGCCCACGTGTGCGGTTTCACTTTAGCGCAGCTGTGGGCCTGCTACATTTTCTTATGTGTGTGACACGTAGGGTAGAAGGGTGAATTTTTGCATGGGCGAGGACAGCTGCAGTTATCTGACATCGAAGGAAGGCATCGAGTCTATATTTCTTGCAGCTACTCTTTGGAGACCGTTTGTGCCACCACACTTCTAAACTGCTTCCTACGCACCTGACATGATAGCCCATATTTACACAGCTACAGAAATATAGTACGTAATATAGCTGACACAATTCTTGAATTTCATTGGGTTGGAGTCTAAATCACTTAGACCCCATGCATGTGCTCTATATATAGACCAAGCGCGATGGCTTATCGCATTTACCTTATTTGGTGAATAGAGGTTTAGTTTTCTTTACTGAATGCATATTCACACTATAATAAGAGTCACATGGTGTCCTATTTGAGAGCTCTGGAACTCTTGCATTGCTGCAACAAGCATGGCATCGAGTGTGGTCGGAGGTCGTGTTTATATACATATGTACATCTGCTTTTCTATTTTGGCAAGTCACTTCACTAACACTTGCAGTGTCCTTGTAGCTACGTAGGAATCCGCATAGTTGGGGTAAAATACTGACAAATATTCATCTTGTAAAAGCCACAATGCTTCTAGAATATGGTACTTTTTTGCTACCTCTACTCTTATTATCTTACACAAGTCCAGAAACATCCATTACTGCTGTATTTGCTGAGGCAGCTAGCAGACATTCATTGGGTCAACATTGTTCAACACTAAAAATCACTCCCATAAGTACGCGTAAAGTATTGTTACGGTAGCATTATGGTATTGTGACCATGTGAGACTAACTTTTGTTGGAAGTTGAAGTCAAACAGGATCGAAGATGACTAAAGAAATTTGCTACGTATGTACAGATGTCTTAGGAATTTATGAAGTCTCTTAACAGAGCATGGTAAAGCAAGCATAAAACAATATTTTTTCCTAGTGGAACTCACACTGTCCTTCGGGGTGGTTAATCCCCCAAACACCTCTACGTATGGGCCTGAAGATTTATATAGTGAACAAAAGGAGAGTGAGGGCTACATCCAATCATTAGTAATAAATTAGTGCTAATTATGGAGCCAAATTACATTGGGATAGCGGAACTCACACTATCCTGTGGGAGGAGGGGGTCTTCCGAACCCTCCCAGCTTATAGTTTTGTACATGTGGGCCATTTTCACCAATTACAGTTTCAGCCATGCCCAGATCATGTTTCATTATATTTACACATCCCTGCTTAACCAGCATACACATACTTGGAGGTGTGGCTACCCTGACTACAAATAATGTGATGAAACAATGCAGTAATTAGTGTGCCTTCAGGTACAAGTATGTACTAGAGTTGTGAGTTACGTACTTGCATGAGTATGTGTAAGTATTACAAACCATACAGAGCATTTACACACAATGTACAGAACAACACAGCAATTCTCCAGAACATATGTGTTTAGCACCCAAGGATAAAGTCAGTTATAGCTCATTTTAGCATATTACTTTGAGCAACTCATATAGCCCCATTCCCCCATAGCAGGGCTTGCAAGTGAGACTATATTTGAAAAGCTCATTCTGCAAGCATTATTGTTTCATTACACAAAGAGATGGGGGAGAGCAGCAGCACCAACTCAAGTAAATTCTCTTTCACTGGCACTCATACAGCCAATGTCCTGACCATTCTTCTTGATATCAAGAGAAGACTTGGGTGTGATTTTTGTAATTACCACTCCAGTGTAAGAGCAACAGCTAGAGCAAGAATAGCCTCGTCCCCAGGCCACACCCCCTGGCCTGGGTACGAGGCTAGAGCAAGAAATATACTTGCCTCTTTACTTAAATTATAATTATTTGGCTTCCTAATTGGCACTAATTGTTCAAGAATGATTGGATGCAGCTCTCACTCTCATACACCCACCTTCAGTTCACTACACGAATCTTCATGCTGTAGGACTTAGTATGAAGATTAGTGTTTATAGGTGAGCAGATTTTCTCATGTACCTTAAAAGGAGCCATGCCTTCCCATTTGTACACATACTCATACAAGAATGTGACTCACGACTCTAGTATATACTTGTACCTGAAGCACCCGGCTGGTCCTAAGATTGCTTTACGTTCCCGCGTCTGTGTGTTTGTGTGTGTGTATGTGTGTGTCTTCGTCCGCAATTATCACGTGCGCTAAATTACGTCATTCTATTACTATGCCACTATAGCCACGAGCGCAGTGGAAGCTGCTGGAAGTTTGCAGGCTCAATAGGCCAAGGTACGTAAAGCTAGATTAGTTTTGTGTTGCCTAGACGGTGAAAGAGTGGTAGGTAATGATGATAATTCTGTTTGCGCAAGTTCTGATAGCTAACTCAGTAACTGGAAGCGCTCTACAAAATTGCTGTGTCAGTACTTTCGCTGGAAGCTGTACCATAGATAATTATAGCTCCATAATGGAGCTATAGTAGCTAGGCTGACAGGTACTACAGCTAATGGCAGTACAGCAAGGTTTGGCCAGGGAGGATGTGCTAGAGAGTGAGTGTCTACACGTACAACAGATAAGGGCAACACAGTGAGATCAGACCAGGGAGGAGCCTCTGCATGTATGTAATTATTATGCTTACACTATGAGTTTGTTGTTGGTGATAAAATCCAATACGTGATCACATTAGCTATATAATTCTGTAGTCATCTAAGTTCTGTAATAGTATTTTTCCTATTCCATAAAATAATACATGATAATTAATACGTTATTGACTAATAATTAGGGACAGCACATGCACACTATTGTTAGCTACGATCTTTAGAAATAACAGCAATGGGAGCTATATACCAAGAGAACCTCTGCCATAGAAGAGCCACCCCTGGTCTTGGATTAGTGTCAACCCCAAACCTATTCTAGAGTTGTTTGCATTCCAAAATAGAAGGTTTACATGACCTACAAATCATCCAAAACTGGAAGAATTGAGATTCAAACATAAATTACCCAATTTTGGCTGAAGGTGGACTGATATAGAGGCCTGAAAGATTGCAAAATAACATCCAAAAATGGAAGTTTTGTCTTCCATTATTGGAAGTTGAATACAAATCTTCCATTTTTTGTCGTCCAGTTTCGGATCTTTTTATTTATTTTTGGAAGATACTATGGCTTTGAAGATCCTGCAAGCAATGTGAATCCCCACGACATACATTCCAGAATTTCAAATGATGATTTACACAGCCTCCAGGGTTGATTATCAATGCCTGTTGACTGCACAGTCATTTAGTGCCTCAATTGAGACCCACACTTTTTTCAACATATTCCACTGGCGGGGACATGTAGGCTGCTCCATGGGCTACTGTCTTGTTATAGGTTGCTCCATTGGCTACTGCCTTGATATAGGCTGCTCCATTGGGGTACTGCCTTGATGTAGGCTGCTCCATGAGATACTGCCTTGATGTGTATGCAGACAAAAATGAGGGAGTCTAACAGATATATTTACAGGTGAATGAACAAGCAAGTTCTGGACCAGCAGAAAATTGTGTGTCAAAGACAGCTAGCATGCATGAGTATTGAGAACTTTAAATAGGATATTGTGTATTGCTTTTTTGCATACATGTGAACTGCATGAGCCTATGTCGTCTCAATTTGTCAAGACTATACATGTACATAAATTAAAGATCCAGAACTGTTCTTCTGATACTGGAAGAAATCCAAAACTGGATGATATAAATTTCTTCCGATACTGAAAGAATAAACAAAGACTCAGAATTGGATGATACAAACCTTCCAATTACGGAAGACTTTATTTTAATTTATCCAAAATTGGACGATAATAAGCCAAAGAAAGTTTTAATTTAAATACGGATCCAAAACTGGATGATGCAACTATTCCATAATGGAAGAATGTTTTAAGTTCCAAAATTAGATGATTCCAATATTGGAATACAAAACTCTTCCATTTTCACATGATGATTGTTCTTTCTGTCTCTCTTCACTCAAAATTGGTTTGCTCGCAATAATCTTCCAGTTTTGGATGATTTATAGCCACCACAAACCTCCCCTTTTGGAATGCGACCATACCTGCTGTTTTATCTCCCACCGTAGATGGTAGGTAGCAACAGCCCCAGCTGGATAGGTGCTCATCATGGCAGAGGAAGAGAAGAAATCTATAGATTCTCTGGACGCAAAACTAAATTGGGTGAATAAGTTATGCATAATAAGCACTATCCTTTGATGCGGATCAGTTGCTACATGATACAAATGGCCATTGAGCACACACACTAATGCCTTATTGACCCTACTATGTTATGCATGCACCAAGTCATGTATCCATGCACCCATGCCAGTCACTTCATACTGAATGTTTACAGACCCCAAAAGCAAATTACGTATCATGTGTATTATGGGGAACGAACTAGGAACAGGCTAGCCTCGTTCCCAGTCTCCACTCAGCTTTTTTTCGCATGTATGTAAAACATATGCGAAAAAAAGCTGGGAATGGAACTTGAACGAGGCTAGGCAGGCCACAAACTTTCCATTTTTGGAATGCAACCTACCAAGGATTTAATGTTCATTACTTGGCAACAATAGTCTCAGAATCAACCTTGGAATTTTTTTGGGATAGCATACCACCACACCCAGCACCTATAAAACCATGGGTCTCAATATCCTCCCACTACCACTATTAATTAACCATGAGGTGATGTGGATATCAGTTACAGTAGAAGGAAGCAAACTCAGACTATGTATTATTATGGTAGTCTTGGGTATATCCAGACCATCGGTAAATTTTAAAGGATCTGGGAAATAGACCTTGGGTGGAAGTGTGCACTCTGGAATGTTAATTACCTACCTGCTACTTCTAATAATTCATAAGATTGTTGTGTCCAGCCTTTATGTGTGTGTGCATAATCAGAGGTCAGTGTCATGCAAGACCATGGAATGTTTTTTTACTTTCTATTGCACTCCTACACTGTTATGACTTCGGCTGAATCAGAGGGAAATGTCAGCATCACCAAAAATTCTGTAATAAAATATTGCTACCTCAAATCACCTTCAATACATGTACATGTACGTAGCTTGGGAAAGTGTCCCAACGGTACTGTTCACTAGTCTCCTCTATCTCCTGTAGTACATGTACTACAGTTGAGATGGCTTATTACAACAAGCCCCACCCATTTCTGTTGTTGTAAATTAATTAGAATGTTGTTTTAATGTGTGCAGGTCATGGCAGCAAAAGTAGCACAATATCATGTAATTATAAACTACAGACAATAAAATAAAATAACACCTTATAACAAAGTGCATCTGTTCAGAAGTTTGGACATAAATCATGTCAATGTGTACAAAGGTATAATACACACATAGCAAAAATGATATACTCACAGTGAAATCCCAGCATGTATAGTGCACTACATGAATGTTTGCAGCACTTATGTCAGTATAGGCTAAACTTGAACTCTGGAAGTTTCCCTGTGTGGAAGAAATGATAATCCTGCGTGATGAAAAGCTGGGGAGTGGACCCTGGAAATAGGCTGACAAGTCAAGGTAAAGGAAGATATTGAGTAGCTACAGACTTAAAAGATTGAAAAAATAATTGGCAACTTGATTCCTCACATGACTACGTTGGCAACAACTAATTAATAACTACATTTCGATCCTGGTTGAACGGTAATTATCTGTTGCAGCTACATGTATATATTATAGTACCCAGTCTAGGCAGCCTTCTTGTCAGCGTAGGCCTTGAATGTTACTGTTTTTAAGTATTGAATTTCAACGGCAAGCTGTGTGCAGCGAAACAGATAATTAAATAACTTGATAATTATATTTTTCAATATTTCTTGTTGCTACATATGTACACGTACTTCACGTTTGGATATTTGGTGAAACTGGGCTTCACTCTGCAGATTTTTTCATGTAATGTACATAGTCACCGTAGCCTCATTCCCAGGCCTCTCTGCTCCGTGTGTGTTAAGTAATGTGAGTGAGCGAAGCAAGCGAGAAGAAAAGCTGGGAAAGGCCTGGTATCATTTATCACGTGCGGTGAGGTAGGTAGACTTGGCTGACTGCACACTTTAATCTCGCCACCATACAATATACAAGGTAATTAAAGAAGTAGAGAAGAGTTGCTGACTGCTCCGATAGTTACATCAGCGATGAATGCGAGTTGCTGACGCCTCTAAGACTCCAGGAAATACTGCAAGTGAAAAAGTACAGGTACTAATGTACATGGCTACTGTATACAGTCTACAGTGTAGTCTCCTGCACTCACCTTTCCGAGGCATGTATTTTGTTTTTTTCTTTAGGGAATTTTTGACATCAAATGATTTCCTCACATGATGTACAGCATCAGCAGTCTTAGAGAAGGCACTTGGAGCGTTGGACACTGTACATAAAAGATTGGATTACAAATCTGATCGTCACTACCCATAGCCTCGTTCCCAGGCTCTAGTGGATGATCGTCACTGCCTACACTACCCACCACTCTCATTGTCTAGGCAACACAAAACTAAGCTAGCTTGCTCTATGAATCCGTGCACTGTTTCAGAGTGACAGTCTCGCATGCCCACTACTCATGAAAAACGCAGCGTCTGGAGTAATTACAACACAAGCTTTGTATGTGGGCCACTGTAGAGTAACCTCCAATCAGATTGTAGAATTCTCAATCAATACAGCTGTGGAATGTGATGATATATTGAATTTGTTTTTTTGGAGAAGTACAAGTATCTAGAGCTTTGCTAGCATCCCTGGCTACAGAACCCTACAGGTAGTGATGTAAAAGTCTGGGGATGTTAATGAGACTACCTCAAAGACAGAGTGATCCATAAATTTTTGAGAGTCGCTATCTTTCATGCTCAGGGTTTTTCTCTTAGCTATATCTGAAAATTAAAGTCTAACCCAGGCTTTCCCTTTTGTCCCGTATTACCAGGAGTTTTCGCTGGAGGTGGGGGAAAATGATGTGTGTGAAACTACACCTCATAGGAGGTATGGGGGCATGCTTCCCCGGGAAATTTTTGAAATTTACATGATCTGAGGTTGCTTATGGGGCCCCAAAAATGCTGAAAATTAGCTACAAATAAAATACTGAGTATTCAAAAAATTCTAAAATTCTGGAGGGGGGGGGGGGGGGGGGGGGGGGGGGAAGAATCCAGGGTCTCTCCCCATCTGTATAAAACCGTGGTTACTGCATACGTACAGCCTCACTCCTACATTCCACTCCACAGCTTCTGTTATGCATGTTGTAGCATTAGATGTTTTAACATGAAACACAGGATACAAATCATGTTACAGTATACAAATCATGTCACACATACATGTAATAGTATGCAAAGGCAATACTTACCTGTACCAGTAGGGGTTTTCCGAATAGATTTCTGGCCAAAGTTAAAGCTTGCATTTTGTGGCTTCAGTACAGAGGGTTCAAAACGCTTTGGGTTTTCCGGAGTCTTGAAAGTAGCTCGTTTCTGAAGCTCTCTAGCACGCTTTTCCTTATTTCTCTGGTGCTCTGCAATTGACGTCATCCTACACATAGGAATAGATGTACGTATATCTTAGACTAATACTGTTTTCCAAGTAGGAAACAACTTTCTCTACAGTGAGGAAGAAAAGTATTTTTGAGTTTTTCCCAGCTCTTTGCAAGGCCACATTTAGAGTGGTCCATTAATTGATGTAGGTTCCCAAAGTGTTCATATGCTCTATCTTGGGCACATTCGTAGAAACAGTCTCCTCAGAAGACATGGTGACTATTGATGAAAAAAGAGCATACATTCTCACTCCTCCATGCTGAAGGGGGAAAAAATGTGCCCCATACACTATTTAGAGGGAAAACTTAAGGGTTCAGAAAATCATTTTTTCTCTCTGCTAACCAAGCAGTTATATGTATTTTATAGTCACTATTTAAGCATATACATAGCTACCCTACACACATGTACAATCATAGCTTCAACACTATGGTTGTTGAGTATCAGTTTTCTAGCTCACCGGTTAAAATGCCTCTGATGAAGTCGGTCGATTTTTTTCAATGTACTTGTTTTCACTGGAATTTTGCTGCATTCAGCAGTGAACATTGGCTTGTAGTTTGGGTCTTGTTCTGGGGAGAGTGATAGAGCTTTATGCACATGGTATAGTGTACATCCTTGCATAAAATCAGTATGTGTGTGTATGAGCATGTCCAATGTACGTGAATACTAATATCTAAAATTCAGCGGTGTACTCAAAGACTTCAAAAATAAAGTGTTTAACAACTGAAGAGGAGAGCTAGCATAAGTTAGCCTTGTTCCCAGTCTCCACTCCCAGCTTTTTTTCACACGGAGTAAAAAAAGCACGAGGGAGCCTGAAAGATTTACTCACGTGAACGCGTCATATCCGCAGGAAGTGTGCATGGTTTTGTGGAATGCTCTGATCTTGCCGCTCCACATGAGGAGTGAAAAGCTTAAAGCAGTGTTGAGCAACGAAGTACAAAGACTGTCCAGGCTGAAAGAACAATCCAGCGGGTGAGTGCTAAACAGCGTCGGCCTTAGTCAAAAGCTAGCTAGTGGGTAGGCAGTTTAGTTTAGCTATCGGTACAGGCAAACTACTAGCTTATACAGTACCTAGCGGGCTAGTTCTTTTAGTTTAGCTAGCGGTATGGACAAAATACTTCTTTATCGTTTGTAGCACTTAAACCAAAGCTGCTGGCACAGAGCTACATGAAGCTAGACTGCAGATCACGCCTTAGGCCACTCCAAGTCAATTGGCAGTTTCTCAACTCCACTTCATTTTCCACCCGCATTCATTTTTGAAGCTGTCAATTTCCCCGAATTTAATAGTACGCATGTGCAGGATGGAACCACGGCATGTTGCACGCTGACTATTAGTACAGTGGAAGAACTGCAGAGGTTAGTCTGTGTAAACTTGTGTCTGTGCACCCACTTGAGACTGTTTACTGTGCTAAGTAAGTACCAACCACCTGCATGCAACTTGCACAGTGAGTGGTCTTAGTGGCCAGGCTTATGGCTTTGTCATTCAAACTAGCAGGAAACCCCCACGTTGTTGCTTGCCTTCTGGCTATGTCTTTCATCCCGAATGATTTTTTCACTCTTAGTCTGACAGAGAAGCTTGAACAAACTTCAGCTAATACGCTTCTGCATTGTGCGGCAAAATTCGTGAGTAAATCTTCCAGGCTCCCTCCTGCTTTTTTTACTCTGTGCGAAAAAAAGCTGGGAGTGGAGACCGGGAACGAGGCTAAGTTGAAGTTGTAAAGTGGATATACAAGTACGTAAGCTCTGCAGCTTGATCTAACAGATTCTGCACAATGGCAATGACAGTATTTTCAAGAGTATCACCAGGAGCCCATAACGCAGCAACACAAACTGTATGTCTGCATGTTTATACGTACTAGCATCCTATATCCAGATGTGTCATATGAAAAATCATGATGGTTGTGAACATAATCTGTACAGATACACACTGTACACGTTCTATTGGTGAAGTAATGAAGCATATTATATGTACATGTACCTATATGCGCAAAATAGGAATACTGAAGTTTCTTTGTAATCTTGTTCCTAGGCTTCCTCTCGTTCACTTTGCTCACCCAGCCCAATGCAGTTTCAATGTTACCTACTTCTTTCCTCCACTCTTTGCTCTAGAAGTGTCATAATTTCAGCGTGGGTATCCTCCTCCTCACTGCATCTGTCATAGCAAAAACAAGGACTAATATCACCAGATTACTCCTACGTGCATGAGTAGTCTGTGCATGAGATTAATTAACACATTCACAACAGATTCTGAAGCACACGACAGAAACAGGGGCAGTATAAATACCCACAGTGTTAATGAGTGGCAAAGCCTGTACCTATGGCAATAATTTTCCACACCAACCGTATGCACTACCCTTATTACAAGCCCACATTGAAAAATCAAGTCCCTCATTAAATATCTATGGTGTCCCCAGAGTACACAAAGTTTATTGATGAACTACGCCTCAAACCTCGATTCAAAAATTCCGATTATGATTCTCAACCACATGCAAAATTGTACAGTGCTCAATTAAGATTTTTTTACCAGCCAGGTGCACATGAAGCGATTGCTTTACGCTCCCACACCTGTTTGTCTGATCAACTGTAGCTATCACATGCGCCAATTTACATCATACGTTAATGTTTCTATAGCCACCAGCACAGTGGAAGCTACATGCAAGTTTGCAGGCCCAATAGGCCAAGTTACGTCAAGCTAGCTTAGTTTTGTGTTACTAGACAGTGAAAAGGTGGTACATGTGGCCTGGGTAGTGATGATACGTACTTCTGTGTTGGCCAATTCTGCCAGCTAACAGAAAGCGCAATATAAATTGCTGAGTCAGCACTTTTACTGGAAGCTGAGATAAGCTGGCCAATTTCATGTCTGCATTTAGTTTGTTGCTAAGTACAACCTTCAGGTGGATGATTGGCAGTTTATGAATGATGTTTGTGCACTCTAGGACCATCAAAATTAAAGGTACATCTCTCTCAGACATGTACATGTACACACACAGATACCTACATGTAGCTGGCCACAGATTATTTTGTTGCTTTTTCGTCACCACCCTAACTAGGGCCTACTTTTTTGGGCTTTGTGACTAGTTCCATGGCCCACTTAGTCTCGTGCCCAGACGCCCGCCTCCCGGAAAAGCGTCTGGCAACGTTGCGCAGGATGCTCGGTCTTCATTAAAAAGTACCAGCTAATTGCTTTTTCATCAGGAATTTCGAACGGACCAATGAAATTGTAGAAAATGCAATTTTCTGTTATAACACGTGTTAGTCATCAAGTAAGTATTCGAAAAAGGTGAAGAGTGAAATGGCTACTTGTACTGTCCAATAAGAGACGTATCTAGTGCCGCGGATCGGCATATCGATTTCGAGTACTGAGCTAGGAGTTATTCTTCTGAGCGTCGTCCAGAAAGTGGGTTACCACCTAGTCTCGCGGGCCAGCCTCGAGTGAGGATGGCCGTGCTACGGATGACCAGAAGAAGGCAGTGCAAGCGTTTGTGCTTGGGAAGGATGTCTCTTTATAAACAAAGAGCGACTGTCCATCACGAGGCCCTGGATCTTCACGAATCGAACAAAGAACTCGAATTCCATGGCTAGCTACCCGACTACGGTGGGTGAATAGTTCGTCACTTCTTTCCCACTGAAACGAGACAACGATCCATTCTCCCCAGTGCATGCCGGTAGCTCACTCTTTACAGCTATTTCACAATTTTTATGCTGCTCACTATTTAATATAGCCATGCATCTGCTGAGCTAGTATATTAAACATTTCACTATGTGTAAATAAGATTAGTGGTTCCCAATTACGTATCCGCTAAACTTTGAATATTTAAAGAAGCCCGAGGATTGTGCTGAATGATGCCAGACTGTTCGACGAAGGCGGGCGTGGTCTGAGCACGAGACTATGGCCCACTGGACTTTCTGACACAGCACAAACTACGTACAGCCTGAGGACAAAAGCTACAAAAAACTTACATTTCCTTTAAATCTGAATCTGAGTTACCACCAGATGTCTTCATGGGACTTGAAGCTCCATTCTGTGAATCGTTTTCCAAAACAGTGTACGTGGAGTGCCTCTGACGTGTGCTGGATTCCAAATCTGAATTAACAGTATGTTCAGGTGGTGAAATTGGAAGCATCTCCTCTGTGATCTTACTTCCTATTTCCACCTCTGACACTTGTGGAGTGGCAGGCAAAGAGTGTGAGGGTGGTGAGATGCTATAGGTTGCACGTCTGCGCTTTGGTGCAGGTAGTTCATCTAACAGAATGGGAGGGGTCATTGCTGCCTCATTAGACCATCGTTTCCGTTTCCTTCGCTGCTCAGAAGCTACTTCTGCTGGGGATGGCTGATCAGTCTGAGGGGTTGAAGGTGGTGACTCCACTTGCAGTGCAGTCTGGCTCATATGAGGCAACTCTTTCACTTCGTTAGCAGCTTTATTTTGCTTTGACTTAGAAGTTTTCCCCTTTCTCTGCCTCCTGCCTCTTTTAGCTGGAGGTTCATTTGCCTGCGAATCATCTCTGGGTAAGGAACGCTTCCTGCAAGTGGATAACAGGTCAGGAAGTATTACAGTCAACTGCTGCACAGAGCTCAAGCTTATACATATTTGCAGTTTCAAAGGACTTTTATATACAACAGTATAATGTCATGTATCTGTGTATTACGTGCGTATACACATTTCCATGGCCTACTTATGCATGTTCACACCTGTGTAGAATTTAACACTATTTATGATTCATTCCCATTATAATGTGCAGGAAAGAGTGTACCCCTACACTCTTTCTTGCCAGTGTAATGGAGGCATGCTGGTTTCAAAATAGTGTAGAGGTACACTATTCACCCTGCCTCCTTTATATATAGGCAGGAAAGAATGCAGGGGTGCACTCTTTCTTCCCTATATAATGGAGGCAATACTTAGTGTAGGGGTACACTCTTTTTTCAGCAATAACAACAGATACAGATACAATAGTGGGAATTCCAAAGGGTCCAATCAGATTACAGCTTTTAGTCCTTCGGTAAAATTACCATGATGTTAGTTCGATAAATCTTCATACTATTGGTCAGTTTGATGTAAATTTGAAATAGACCGTATATGCAGTGACCAATCACATACGAGATTTATTATCAGCAAACATGGTGCCTGTGACAAGAAAGTTCGTTTAGAACACCAGACGTTCTTCACTGGGGGGGGGTGAATGTCTGGGCACGAGACTACACCATTTCAGGGAAAACTCAACATCATTCTCAACTAGAGTTCCTAGAACACATACCCCGCGCTCCAGACGGCATACCAGCAATGGCAGAGGAGGGTGGAGCTGTATGCGGATGTACACAGACTTCCATCTATGTATACATATGGTGTGCCGGCTCTGCAAAGAGCCAATAGCAGTGCATCTTGCCAGTAAGTTTTAAAGCAGAGTTTATCGTCCTCAAAGGTGGCTACGGATGCCGCTGCCAGAGTATGAGTCGGGATAGCATTTTTCGAAGCAGCAGGCATGGTGCTTTCATGTGGTGTACATACCATGGATACTGGCTTCATTGCATGTACTTGCTATATTTGTTAAGCTCAGGTATATTTCAGGACAGACAGACGGACAAAACCGATTGCTCAACCCCACCTCCGCATACGCAGCGCGGGGTAATTACAGACTCACTAGTTAAAGTTAAAAGGCTAGTACTATCTTCAATATCACTCTCCATGACTGACACCCGACTCATAGCTAGAATGAGACTAGAATGACATCTCTTGATAAAACCACCCTTATAAAGCACTTGGTGTATGACTAATGGGACAGGTGTACCGTCAGTACAAAGAGTGTATCCCTACACTAATTATTGCCTCCAGGGAAGAAAGCGTGTAACCCTACACTGAACATTGCCTCCATTCTATAGGGAGGAAAGATATACCCCTGCACTCTTTCCTGCCTATATAAAGGAGGCAGGGCAAATAGTGTACCCCTACACTATTTTCTACCCAGCACGCCTCCATTACACTAGCAAGAAAGAGTGTAGGGCTACACTCTTTCCTGCCCATTATAATGGGAATGAATCATAAATAGTGTAATTTTATCTGCACCCCCCCAGGCTCTTGCAAGCTGTGGAATTTGAGGGTCCGGGATAAAGACTAGTGTCTGATTAGCTGCTCTTGATAACCAAAAAGTCACGTAAGCCAACTTAGTACCAGACTACAGTACGGGGGCAAACAAATATAGAATGTGAAGTGTACATGAACAGCAAAGTTATAGGAAGACAATATCCCACTTAGGCACTACATGTGCGTGTGAACATGTGAACATACTTTTCCTCCAGTGTTTATCCCAAAGGTGGGCACCCCCCCTTTCCTAACTTGGCTTCCTTTGATGTGGTCATTGGAATGTTTAATTTGCTTGGATCTTAATCCCCTCTTTCTTTCTTGAATTGGGAAAACAATGACATTGTACTACCTGCAGTCCAGTTACCTGGTAGTGCTGGAGCTATTGGCTTCCTTGACTGGAGTTTGCAGCTGTTGCAGTACAGGAGTGGGTGGTTGGACCACCATAGCCGACTCTCCGGGAACACTACAGTTGTCAATGTCTAGAGTGCTACTGGGGGCAGGAGGGATGTGAGCTTGTTCAACATCCACAATGGACTCACTGTGGTTAAAGGAAAAGCACAGACATGTATATTGCATAAAAATACATGTATTAAATTTGCAACCAAATTCATGCACCCGTGCTAACCCACCTGGTGTTGCTAGTGCTTGCTTGAGACTGCCTGAGACTTGTCAGGGCTTTCACCATGTCTACATTCTGCAAGAATGATGTGATTACAAATTGAACATAATTATATGAGTACTCACCACATGCACAGGCGTACATTACGTGTATGTCTTCTACGCGTATGTCAAAGGACAGGAGAACAAAACACCACACAGCTCAATGCTGCCCATAATTTTATTTCATTAACCAAAGGATAAGAAATAAGGAGGAGAGTTCCCTCAAATGACACCAGAACTATATTGCATACTTAATAGAGTCTTCCCATTGGATTACTAAACCCTTCGGTATGGCTGTATGGTCTCGTTCCCAGTCTCTACTCCCACCTATTTTTCCCGCATGTAGTCGAAAAAAGCTGGCAGTGGAGACTGGGAATGAGGGAAAGGTTAGGATCAGGGATTTGGTAAATGGAAGGCCTGGGTATAAGGCTAGTTATACACACGTACCACTGAATTACAGTAATCAAGGACGTCTTGCTGCAAGGATGGGAGCTAAGGTTGTTGACTGTAAACAGTGAGCTAAGGTTGCACGCAAAAAGTGAGGTGTCTGGAATTACATGTACGTACTGGGCACCCTTTACAGTCACTGCCTATGCCTAAGTTGTTGATCTAGGATAACAATTCATAGTAATACTCAGCTGCAAAAACTTTATGGTACTATCTGTATTTGATACATGTTACCGTTTTTCTGAGCTGGCTGAACACAGACTACACACCATCACAGCTAGCCCACATTCTCTACTCCACCCATGTACCTGTCACAAAGTAAATGGTCCCCCGAAGAAATTGGTCCAAAGTAATTGGTCCCCCTAGGACCAATTACTTCTGAAGATAGGGATCCTTTATTGAAGGAATTAGTCCCCCTAGCTCAGAAGCAAATATTTATCACGGACATGAGTACATACTGTAACAGGTATAGACACTTTCGCTAAGAAGGTGTGAAGGAATTTCAAAGCGATCACAGGAAGCTTCTTACGCCCCTTGGTGGGCTAAAATGCATTGCGTGGTATAGGATAAGGCATGGTTTTTGCATGCACCGAGAATCTGGGGGCTACCTCAGGAAATCCTCTCAGCCAGCTGATCTGCGGTACCTTAGTATGCTGTCATTAGTAGCGTTTCCTGGATGGAAGGTTTTTGTGCTTTCCAGGTCCATACACGTGCCTTTTTCCTATACCACGTAATACAGTTCAGCCCACCAAGGGGCGTAACCGACGTCCGGTAATTATTTTCTGCAATCATTTTGAATATGATTAAACTCCTTCACCTTCTCGGCAAAAGTATCTTCTGAAGAAGGGGTCCCCCTTAAAGGAAATGGTTCCGCTAGGAAAACATACATTTATTATACATGTAGGTAGTATGCATGTATAATACATCAAGAGTTAGGAGTAACAAAGCTAGCACAAAAATAATCATCACACAGCCATTCACTACCACTACCTACTACATTGTCAGGAATGCGCTTGCATGTCTGATGAAACCAGTCCTTGCAGTGGCCGCACTTCACAAAAGCTCCCAGTTTCTTGTTGTCTGCATTCCATGGCATCAGGCAGGCAGATTCTAATCTTTCGGCATGATTTGAATTTCTTGGAGGTCAGTCTTCGGAGCCTTGCTGCCAGTGGTTATTTCGTCATCTTCAAAACAAGCTTTCAAGTGCTCCCTTACGTCTGCCTAGTCCTGTACGTGAGTTGTCCATTGCTGACAGATTGGATTTCTTCCGTATTATCCCTTTCTCGTCTTTACTCGCTCCAAGTAGGTATTTGTCTTCTGCAAGACAGTTATAGACGTTATGTAGTCGTATTCCTTTGTCATCCACTGGCTCTTTGCTTGCAGGAGGGGTTCTTTGATCAGTCATTGACTCAGGCTCCAATGAATCTGACATAGCTAGCGATTTCCCTGTTGTGCAAGGCGAAAGAGGCCACGAAAACTCAGCACTCAGCTTGATTGTCAGACCAAAAAGACTCAGTGCCTTATATACCTGGTTTCATGAGTAGCTGATTTCCTGCCATAACACTCTTCAATGGACAGAGCAAACTGGAGCAAAGGTACCGCTTCCGTGTTGCACTGTTCTCACTGTACCGCCGTACAGGAGTAATTCCTTTCAAAGGGGACTCCTTTCTTCAGAAGTAATTTGTCCTGGGGGTATCGATTACTCTGAAGAAATTGGTCCAGGGGACCAATTTCTTCGGGCGACCATTTACTTCATGACTAGTGTCACGAGCCAGCCCACTTTCTTTCCGCAGCACCAATCGCTTTCAGTATCGGCAGGCGGAAGAGTGGTCTGGAGACTTAGGATTACTTCAATTTAAATCTCTACTGAAATCACAATAGAGCCAATGAAATTGCAGAACAGGTAATTAGAATTTCAAAGTCACATGCGCTAGCTATCAATTAATGAAACATTCCTTTAGCATTTGTGTATGGCAGCCTTAGCGAAACGGCTGTAGAGAGCCTATTGAATCAACTGAAGGTAGCAAGAGTGTGAGATTTAGTTACCGCAAAGAATCCAGATGTTTCAGCTTTGCACACGAAGGTAGGTAGAGTAGAAGGTTCATTAAACTTATGTCACTCGTGAGTCTAGCACAGCGTTCAATCCAGACAAAGAGCGCATTCAACCATCATGGCACATTAACAGTACAGCATTTACAATGGGCATGTCTTTCTCTTGATTCAACCAATTATTGCGTTCCAGGGGTTTCACGTGAAGTGGTCCTAAGTCTCCATACTGACTCTTCTGACCACTGCTGATACTGAAAGCGATCGGTGCTGGGGAAAGAAAGTGGGGTGGCTCGTGAGACTACTTCATGACATAACAAGCATGGCTGGCACGCTCTATTCACCCTTTGGGCTCATAGGCCATGATCACATAACCACCATAGATTATATACAGTAGAACATGGTAAAGTTATGCTATGTGGGTAAATATTAAAGTATTATGTGTTGCCTACATAACTCTAATCGGATAAAGTGATCAGACCACCAAGCTCAACTAATATTATCTGATTCTCTACTAGTCTTGATTCCCTGGTTAAGTAGCTCTACTACTCATGATCTTGACAGGTGTACAGTACCTTTCCATTAGCCTTGAGACCAAATCTCTTGCACAGCTGTTGTAGTGCTGGCCTTTTCAACTTCTCCAGTCGATCAGGTATTTCTATTAGGATAACGTCTCTATCTTCCATAATTTGTCCAAACGATTTGAGTTGTACTGGAGGTACGGATACCAGTTCTTTGAGTGTGAATTTAAAATCTATACGCATGCGCATAAATGCAATCCCTTAAGCTTACATCATCAATAAAACACAAAATTCCAGCCTGGTCCAATCTGTCTATCGTCATGTCTAGCACTGCTATGTTCTAGTCACTGTTCGCTTATTGTGGTGTATTACTAATCTAGAGGAGTCCTGCAAACCGGCTACCCGAAATTATCAGAGAAGATGCCGAGACTTTTCAAACGTAGCCAGCGCTACAATGTCGCCAAGAACTGTTTCCTCGCTCGAATTATTTTATTAGACAACACGAACATCGAGTTCAATCTTCTCCCAGATGTCACTGGAGCTGACTGCCTAGAGGTCAGTCCTGCCATAGAATCACCAAGTCTAATATCTTCTGTATTTAAAGCTTGGTCTCATCATAGATTATAGAGTAGAACTCTTCTACTCTATAGTCAGAGTTGTACTCTATAATCTATGGTCTCATGGTTGGGCTGTAGCGGCCTGAATAAGAGCCTACTAAGAGAGTAGGGTACTGTACTTATCAAATTATGTATGACTGCCCACCGTATTGTGAGGTTAGGCCAAGTAAATAAGTAGATGTTTATCATCTGACTTATTAAAAATTGGGGCAGGAGGCCACTTTATCCATGTGCTACGTGTGTGCATTCACCCTCGCTAATGTATTTGCTTGTCTGGCACATTTGTGGCTTCCTGTTAATGGACATCCTCTCAGACGTAAAATGGCTTGTTCAATGATGGGCACCAATGGTATTGGTGAAGTAGGGGCAGCTGTCATGCTCTTTTTGTGAAAATTAAAGACTGAATTTACTCACATGAGTACACTGTTGCATATTAGTAAAAAATTGTGGTGGGCAGGAATGATAAATACATGGCCTACATGGTTTTGTATGTTTTGCACCATACGTAGGTGTATTCTTACTTTCCAAGTGGGTTATGAGTGTATGTGAGTGTTGATATCCAAGAATAATCCCCCCTCTGCATCGGTGGATAGACAATCCTACTCCAGCACATTGGCATGCAAAATATTCAATCAAGACTCTGCGCTATGGGTGCAGATGTGATGTTATTTGCAGATTTTAGCAGTTAATGTACTGCATGCATAGCGACTGGGAACTTTAGCTTCACTAATGATGCAAGAGCTATCTGTGGTAGCCCTAAGGAAGACTACACAGCATTTGTTTGGTATGCTAATCAGTTTGTGCTCTCAAGAAAGCACACGGGGGCTTAGAAGGGTGTAACATATGTCTTGTCTAGAGTACAGTAACATATTAACAGCATACATGTACGTGTACATGTTTGTATGGGCCGATGCAGTGAGCACTCTATAATCTGACATAAATGGATGCACAGGCTATAGATTTGAGGTTTCAGATGGAGGCATGTGGTGTCTATATATCTCCTTTACAAACTCAAATCCCAGGAGATTCCATGTAATGAGATGACTAATAGAAGGGCTGATTATTTAGGTCACATTATCCTTATCTTATATTCCAGTTGGCTCTTGTATACAAAGAAAGGCTTTCTAAATACCAGTTGGAAAGAAACTTTGCCGTTTTGACTAGATGGTCTAGTCTTCAGGGCAAAGGTGAAATTAGTGTGAGAACGCCTGTTATTTTATAACATGCACATCATGACATGTCATGCCACAATGTTCGTCAGTGACCATCACACCAAGTCAGTTAGCTCCGCCTTCTAGTCTCCTCAGAGTTGCCATTCAGCAATCAGGAAACTCTAACCCTCCGTCGCAGTTGAAACACTTTTCAGCAGGGGTCATCTGGATGTGAAGGGCCTCTTACATGTAGCACCAGCCCCTTGGGTTTTCTGACCCGCTATATCCAGATGACCCTTGCTGAAAAGTGTTCAATTGTGACTGAGGGCTGGAGCTTCCTGATTACTGGATGGTGACTCTGAGGAGATTAGAGAGCAGAGCTAACTTGGGTCGACCCCTGATACTGGCTGACGAACATTGACGTGTCATGATGTGCGTGGCTATAAAATAGCAGGTACTCTCATGCTAACTTCACTTGCGCCCTGAAGAAAACTAGAGCATCTAGTTGAAACGTTAGCAGAGTTTCTTTCCAAATTAAAGTTTGTATGTAGAGAGCCTTTTTTTGTTAAGTTTGCTATATACGGCATGGTCACAATAGCCGATGTCTGTGCTACTATATAGGTTAAATGTGTATCTAGATGATGTGACTTATTAGATGGCTTGCAGTCTACTACCAGCTACAGCCCACCCATGTACAGCTCATGTAGCCTTCTTGGCTGTATCTAGTCAGGGTGGTTACTCTTGCAGTTTGCTAACCTTCATTAGCCCACACTATTAAAGACAGTCATCAGAACCACCTAGTAGGAAGTGTGTACGCAGAGATGCTTGGAGGCCATTAGAGAGCTGAGATTTACCATCATTTTCCATTTTCAAACTCAGCAGAGCAGCCTTGCAATTATCGTGAAGTTACAGTAACCACTGTGTCAAGCCTTAGTATCATTCAGTACCAGTAACCATGTGTTGGACAGACAGGTGTCAATTATATGAGCTGTATTTGTAAAGGAATTCCAGAGTCCGCTAGATTGATACCAGTGAGAGGCAAGGAGACAGCCATTAGTTTCATGGTGACTACAACAGTCAGCCAAGTCCCTTTCACCTTGTACAAGGTACCAGTGTCATCCAGTGTTTCTAGCACTTTACGAGTTTTGAGTACCAGAGGGTTTGCATACATGGTTGAAGTAGCTGTTGCAAGCATGCCCATTGAGCTTCAATGCTTCTAGTACTAGCTTTACTAGTTTGGCCTGTTCAGATTCAATTATCAATCAATCACATAGTGATGACTGCTAGAAATTGTGACTGTGTAGTGAATTTTTTAATCGATACACAATTCAAGCCACAGCTGGAGGTATTATAGATGCATGTTCGCTGTGATCCTTACAATATAAGTGAACATACTAAAAACTCACTTTGTAATTACACAACCTGCTACACAAGTAGTCACAGTTATTGATGTACGTGCAGGAGAGTACATACATACAAACCTGTGATGTCCCTTGTGAGGAGACGGTTGTGTAATGGATGTACGTATGGAGAAATGTTTGTGGTGTTCGCTGGTAGAGCAAGACCGCAAATGTTATAGTAGTGAATTATTCAACACTAGTTATTAACC
Organism: Phakellia ventilabrum; assembly: GCA_963921505.1. Lineage (NCBI taxonomy): Eukaryota > Metazoa > Porifera > Demospongiae > Axinellida > Axinellidae > Phakellia > Phakellia ventilabrum. The sequence goes on along the minus strand of OY997386.1, from coordinate 3,794,361 downwards.
AGTAATTTAGCAGTAGTGGATTTTTGTTGTGATGTATACCAACAAAAATTTCCCCCTCGAAATATTTTGCGTACATGTATATGAGTAGACTGCACATGTACTGTATTACCAGCACATGAACACTGCTTTTGAGTTACACCGTTTGCATTGTAGTTCTCAGAAGAAATGGCACACACATACATGTGATTTAGTCTAATGCCCATGGATACGGGATAGTAGTGGGATACAAGGGAGTACATGTAAATGGTTAAGCGAATTAGAACAGGGGATTAGGATGGGATGAGCTCTATTTAGGCCTAGGACTAAGTGATTGCAATATATGATACCTTTTAGTTTGCATGTATATACTCCAAGCTTGTGCTCCATGTACCAAAAGCCAGTTCATTATCCTTCCCTCAATCGAGCCCTGTAGCCTGTAGGGAATGAAAACAGACTGACTACATGTACTTTGACGTCATTAAGACTACAGCCTGTTATATTCCAATGCTAAGGGTGCAGCCAGAGTCTATGATGATGTATGAGGTGTTGAAAGGGGGTAGGCCTCCATAGCAGCCCCAAAAATTACATGTATACTAACAACACCTTATGTATTCACTGCAGGGATGCCTAAGGCAGTGCTTGTCTAAATAAGCACTTGCTCAAAATACTTGTGGGTTAACCAACAGTGTCAGAGTATATTAGCAATTAGGGCACATGAATATTAAACACACAAGGAGGACTACATGTATATAGTCTTATTATGTAATGTAGAGGGTTGCATCATGTAGGACAGTGTACCAAAGGGACAAATGAACACACTGAGCTGTCAGGTGCAAGTAATATCAAACGAGCATGATGCAGGTACAGTACTTTTTTTTAAATTTGGCAGTAATGTAGCTATGTTACGCTGTGCTGGTACAGTACGTTCTACGTTCGTGTAGCAGGAAGTACTTTATTACGCTGTTCAGCGTAGGGCGGACCATACTTAAAGTCATAGTGCAGCGTACTTTCTAACATACCTACTACGTAACGTATTTTTTTCTCGCGCATTGAAAGGGGCGGAGCGTGTACATAAGCAATATAATAGTGTATAATTTACACGTGACTTGAGGGGTGTGAAAGTTTTTTTCGAAGCTACAAATCATGGTATTGGACGACTACACAAAGCGGCGAATAGTGAACTACAACCGATTCGGGCTCACTCCAGGAAAGATCACGAGTCCGAAGGCGACTGCAGGAAAGTTAGCCGGGAAGGTATAAGGCTCCGTTACCGAGCTAGGGGGATGTGACACGGAAGCCAGGTTCTGGTCGTCCCGGTAAGATTACCAAGATGGTCAAGGAACTTGTAGAAGCTAGAGTACGATATTTATTTTTTGTATTAATAACTTTGTAACTGTAAATGAAATTTTTTGACACCAGCCATGTGTACGTATACTTCTTAATGCTAACATGTACTATTATTATATGTTACTATAGTAACATGGTATAGCCATAGAGCATGGTAAGAATCCCATAGAGCATAGGAAGCTCTAGCTCTATGCTATACATAATACACATAAATACTATTGTAAATCAGTACCAGGTAACAGGTAAACACTAAATAAGTCACTGTAATAAGTTATGTCAAGTAGCCACACCCAGCAATAAACGCACTCGCAAGTGACACACATACGAGTGGTGAGTGAGCACTAATATACAGCGTCCCCAGCATAACTGCTGTTATAGTAGAAGTAGAAGAAAATTTTAACTCGGTGTATTTCAAATAGCCACACTGCTCACCAATGAATGGCATGTACGCACACGCAAGTCACACACGTGCGTTCATATTTTATATGAAGTACATTACTACTCAAACAAATAATACCTGCAGCAGCATAAATATACAACAGCAATATGATAAGAATACTGTCACTTTAGTTACTCAGTGTCATTTCCTTGAGAATAATGACTAAAGCTTGGAGTTCTTGTAGGTAGAAAACGAGAAAACTTCGACCACTTGTCTTGGCACTCGAGTAAAAATGTTTCTAGTAAACGTGCATACAATAATCACGATAATACTGTAGCCCTGCGTAGTGGAAATATTTGCATGAACGTACTTCCGCAGCGTAATTATAAACATAGTTGTGACATACTTACATGTATAACACAACTACGAAGCAGGTATGCCAGCACTCTGCGTTCTGCGCTGTGCTACGTTTACGCTAACAACGTATGCACACTTCTGCCAAGTGTTTTAAAAAAGTACTGTATAATGCTGGAAAAGTACACAAGAAACTACCTGCATGTCCTCATCATAGCTTCTTGTTTATCTCTAAATTGCATATCTTTGACTGAAAACCCTGCATGCATAAATGCATGATGTGTTCTATCCTACTATCAGGGCCGGCTCACTGAGAAAGGAAATGGGGAGGCCACTCTTCAGATGCTGATGTCGCATATTAAAGCGCGTGAAGCGTGCACACTAAGGGGGTCCGGAGACCAGTGGCGTAGCCACACACGAGCCAGCCTGAGCACAGGCCTGAGAAATCAAGGTCTGCGCCTGGGAAATTCAACACAGACCGAAACAATCCAATTCACAAAAATTATTCCTGCAAGTAATAGTCAGGTAAAGGGCAAGCTCACCCCAATATCATACTCCTGTAAGATGGGTGTGACAACATGAAGCTCCTCCCACACGCAAATGTCAAATCTTAATTTGTTAGGCCATGTTCAAGTGACTGGCCTTCCAAAAATTCAAGGAAATTGAAATCTTCCAAGTTAACAGTAAGGAAGTATACCTTCAATCCCTAAAAGCTGAGCCTTAAGTACCCCCACTGGTTACCTGTGGGTTTTATGCATCATTGTCCTCGCTAGTTAATAATCAACTTCATTGGTGACTGTATCACCAATATACGTGTAACACACATTTCCATAAGACTCTCATTACCTATCCATACTTCTGGACACAATGTAAAATTCACATGATTGTCACATGATACTCACATGATCACAACACCGGTGTACCTGCATGGCTATACACTTCAAATACAAACACTCACACACACGACTATGAGGGATACATGTATGTTACATTGTACAAGCACAAACATTACACAGGTGCTACAGAGGTACAGGAAGCCTTGTACACACAAGCATGAATTCAAGCACACCCCTGGAAACCCTTTGGGCACATTACAATGCATTGCTCTTGTGCATGTTTCATTGTGCTACTGGAGAGCATGGTACATTTTGTCACATGATTTAACTACTTAATTATAGCCTCGTTCCCAGGCCCACATGTGCGGTTCACTTTAGCGCCGCTGTGGGCCTGCTACTTTTCCTCACGTGCATGACATGCAGGGTAGAAGGGTGGTTGAAGGGCGAATTTTTGCGGGGGTGAGGACCACTGCAGTTCTCAGACAACAAAGAAAGACAGCGAATCTATACTTCTTGTAGGCACTCTTTGGAACGCACTTGTACCACAGATCAAGCACTGAAGTAATGTCACCAGCAAAAGGTAGAGAAGTGCAACCATCTTTCGAGCGATCCCTGCCAACACACTGCTATAGGATGTACACATTACGATCTAACATTCTGTCATTCTATGTAACAGGCATAAGAAGTGGTTGGAAAAATGTCGAAAGATATAGGGATGGGAGTCTGTACAGGTACTGTGGTGTCGTTCATTCCTACATGTACCTTGTTCGGTTACTTTTTGGGGATTCCATCCCTATATGTCTTTTCATTTTTGTGACTTGTCTACAGAGCTTTTGTGCCTAGTTTGAGTCTAGGCAGCCAAGAGCAGTGATTTACACCGTACTTTCACCAGAAATACACAATAATGCTGCACTTATAAAAACTGTGAAATTGGTTGTGTACTACGATCATACTACTAAATTAAATACGGAATGTAACCTTTATATCGACCCCTACTGTACATTCTCTCAATAACAATATACAACGACAGCAATAGTTGCTGCTTCTAATCAATACCAATCAAAGCTAAAATCATTCAGCTTCATCTCCAAAAGATCGACATTCACGCGGAGTGAGGCCAAGCGAATTTTTCTGGCCAACTCACTCAGAAAACACTGGTCTGAGGTAAGCTCTTTTGTGGTTATCATACTCGCCAGAACTAGTTGCAGTGGCAGAGGTAGCTGAAAACTGTCCTTCTGACAAATCTGAGCAGCTACGGTCACTGTAAGGGGCATGGCTAACGTAAAGATCAGGTATCACCACCGCTAACGTACGCGACACTGATGAGCAGCCCTTTCTAACCACCTCTGCCACTGTACTGACAAGTGGATTCAACAACAAGACCGACTAGAACTAGAAATGAATTCTTACCAGTGAAAGTATTGGCCAGAAAAAATCTCTCTCAAGCAGCTGCCGATCCATAGTGATGACAGTATCAGCTCATAGCCATCGAAATCTTTAACAGCAACTGCCATCCGATCTCTTAACTTGTTAAAAAAGTAAATTTATACTTTCTCTTTTGCAATCACACACAGAAAGTAAGTTCATTAGCCAAACAGACGCAAAAGTTACACACATCTCTCTACCACGCCATTATTGCCGTGAGGCAAGCACGTGCGCAAAAGCGGAAGTAATTACCAGGTAATTAAACCCTCGCGCGAAGGGTATCCCAGAACCTTAAGCCATTGACCATGCACCCACAGACACAGGCAGAGTCTGTAAGACCTCCAGTACGAGGACAAGAGCAAGAGCAACCAGAGATTGCACCATCCTGATTGCCATCAGATTTATACTCCCAATTAATAATACAAAGCTCTTAAAACTATCGAGTGTACTAACTGTTCAGAACTTCCCCACAAACAAATCTTCTAATTCTACCATAAAAACATTTCCGATGGCATCATAAACAGGAAGCTCCAGAGCACCCGTATCACACCCTCACATTCATCCCCACATACTATAATATATACAGCAGTGCTTACTTGCAGTTCTCAGTGACGGGTTGAGGACCTTCTCCTAAAATCGAACCACTGGCTGGGCTGGACTCAAGACCTATTGGACGGCATACATGGACCAATTGAACACTAAGAGCAGGGCCCAAGGCAGACAGCACTCTTACACGTTTCTAAAATGATAATAATAGGTGGTACTGTCTTTGAGTAGTAGGGGAAAGGGGAAGGTAATGGCTTCATAAGGGAGGGGGGTGGGAGTGCAGCCTTGGGACCCCAAACGCAAGTTGCCTTGTACTCAGGAGTACCTGGTCTTGATAAGTGTAAACACAAACAAAGGCACAAGGGGAGGCATAACCCTTTCCCAGCCAAGTTTTAATACATCCATTAGGTTCACATGAATTCATAATATTAGGCGTTAATATAAAGAACACGCTTTTCTCTATTTTATATGGGCACATAAATGCACCCATGGCGTTCAAAGAGATAAGCCTAATTAGACCCAAAAGGGAACACCTTAAGGCATACAGAGGTAGCAGGCTCCAAGCTACTAAAATACAGTAAACATTAGCAGGCTTTAAGCCAGTAGTGATGGTTTTACACCACATATTTACTTGCTGATGCACAGACTGTAGATACCAGGAACTCCTCCACTCATTAAAGGACCTGGATGCGAGGCTGGGGTACGGCCAATCACCACTAGCTGGTCTAGCTGCCACCCTTCCAGCCGGCTACTTGAAATTTAAATCTGTCTGCAGTCCTGCTAGGTTTAGTGCCCTCCTCACCTTGGCTTGCAGCACCAGCTCCTCCGGGAGTGTTTGCTTCATCCCAGGCACTTGGTAGTCCTCTGTTGGCGGGGGAGGGGGATGAGGAAAGTTTTCAGTGCTGTGATCTCGGAATGGGTTTTACAATAATGTGGAGGACACTTTAGCCCTACACCTCCATTCACTGAAGTGCGGACATACGGACAAACAATCAAACAGATAAACACAGTGAAAACACAGAGCCAACCCAAAGATAAAAAGAGAGATGTTGTGGACAAACTGAGAGCAGGAAAACTTCGGCTTCTTTTCACCACCCCCGAAAGCTTTTTCACCAGTGGAGGCCAACCACTTCCAATCTTCTTGGAAATGGCCCAACAGAAAAAGATCAGCCTAATTGCCTTGGACGAGGCTCACCTCATCACTACCTGGAATTCTTTTTGGTAAGCAAGCTCCAAGTTGACATGTGTCATACGTACATAGTACTGCTTCAATATTGTGCTAGTGTATGAAACCTGTACTTTTATTTTCATACAAGCCACAGTACAACTACTTCCAGTCACTTTTACGTTGGTTCCACGGAGTACCGCTCATGGCTCTCTCAGAGACAGTTCCTCCTGGTGAAATTGATACTATCTGCAAGATTGTAAAAGACCCTGTTAAGGAGATTGCCTCAGTGAACAAGCCAAACATCTCCTACCATGTTCAGGAGTTGAAGCTGCCAGTGAAAGGTAGATGTTAGATGTACCTTTATGTCGGTACTAGGTTTAGATTAGGATTTTGTCATTTTTTGATTATGTCATTTTATGCTAACATACATGTATCATACAGCCTATTGTTTTTGTTGCCTAGATCGTGCCAGTAGGTACACACTCCTAGCAGATGAGGTGATCATGAGAGTTGGGTGCAAGCGTGCAATAGTGTACCTAGATTTCGTCAAAGATGTACCTCCTCTGCCAATAGCTCTCCGAGAGAAAGGTGTCAAGAGCTGCAGCTACCATGGAAAGAGCATGTCGGGGCATGATAAAGCCAAAGCTCTTGAAAATTGGAAAGCTGGAGATATCCAAGTGATGGTCAGCACATCAGCATTTGGGTTGGGCATTGATGATCGTGACATTGGTGTCATAATTAGTGCTGGGTGTCCACCAACTCTGGAGGAGATGGTCCAAATGTTTGGTCGCGCTGGCCGGGATGGCCAAGAGGCTGAAGGTAATTACACGCATGTGGCACACAGCTATCATTCATTCATTTCTCTACTTGATTGTACACCCCCAATTACTTTTTACTTGCATTTCCTATGCAGCTTACTTACTATACTCAGAAGATGATTTGCAGCATGCAAGCTATTGGTGCGAGAATGGAAAAAGCGAAGACATTCTACCAAAGTTTCAAGCAGTGTGGAGGTATAGATACTATTAGCAAGTGTAGGACAAGTTAACTCTAACTATGTAAAAGCCTGTGGGATTAAAACAGACAGTTACATGTACATGTACATGTACAAATATACATTGTGTAGGTTCACCATGGCACATCTGATTGGCAAGTGTCGTCGAGAAGTCATCCCCCGAGTGTTTTGGAGAGGAAACCAGTCAGATTGACATATCAGAAGTCTGCTGTGATGTGTGCCGCCACAAATCTTCCACGTCCCTAACGGAAAGTACTAAGGAAATTCAGGTGGTACTCAAAGCAACCCTGGTCCTTGCTGAAAGTGGAGAGTAGAAGGTACGTCTAACATGTAATAATGTGTCTGCATATTATGGGGGGTTAAAATTATGATTTATTACAATCATTTAGATTGCAGAGTGGATTAGGGGCTCAAAGTCAGCCGAGATTCTTAGACTCAAAGAAGGAGCAGATAGTACAACATATGGAAGCGGGTCCAAATTCCACTACAGCCTTGACACATGGCGAACATTCATCAGGCAGGCTTGGCTACTGGGAATGCTAGTTCGGACAATGAAGATTGGTGGTGGTATCCAGAAGAATAAGAGTGTCATCTTCAATGTGCTTTCCGTAGCAGAAAAAGGCCTTGACTTCCTTGCTGAGCCTTCCGACATAGCCCTTCCAGTTTCAGTAGACATATCTACATGTAGTGCAGATACATGTAGATCCTCAAAGGAACCTGCAGTCACTAGTGGTCTGAAATCTACCAGGAAAACGAAATGGCGCCAGATTCTGCCAACTATCCGTAGCCTCATGTCATCACGTAGTAACTGGTTTGAAATAAAGGAGGTAGCCGATTACCAGCATCCAGGAACCTTTTGTGAACTAGCACCAAAGCGGCTAGGGTATTGTGCAGATATCACCCAGATGCCAATGTACCACCCCTCCAGTGAGGATTTCCTCTTTTCAGACATTCAGTTTGGAAAAGGTACAGCACGACACACAAGGAAGATCACTCTCAGCATTGATGGCAAAGAAGAAGAAGAAGAAGTGTATTATCGAACTGTCCCATGCAAAGGAGTGAAGGTGTGCGGCCAAAGCAACGAAGGATGCTCCTACGTTGTGTCAACTCGGGAAACCCGTCGTTGTCCACAGCATCAAGATACTCCTCTGGTGCTCTCTTGTGACTGCGAAGTAGAATCCATCTATATCTGGCCTGCGAACCCTAATGACCACCGAAGATGTAGTCTAGCTGCTAGACCCTCCCTCTCCCCGAAAAAAAAAACGAGGGAAAAGTAAGGAGAGGGAGGGTCTAGCAGAACTTGCACGAAATTGGATTCGAACTGACCAATCAGCTTTCACTGTCGAAAATCCTGCTAGCGATTACATCATAGCTCTGTGGTTTCGCACGAGCACGTGTGAAAAAAGGATGATGGCGTTTTAGTCTACCAGGAGACAGTTAAAGCAGAAGACGCGCTCGGATACGGAGCGAGGAGCTTGGGATACTCTGCGTTGTGGCTTCTTTGATGCCGGAGTGAGGCTAGTACGCGCAGCACCCGGTGACCTGAATCGCTAGGCTATCGAAGCTCCACTCGCGGTTGAGCAGACACACTGGTAGTGCGCCAACTGCTCTGTCAGCTGCTGCTTTATGTTGGTAAGGTCACTGCGTAGCCTATCTGCACGCTTTATATAATTTTTACAGCTTCTGTATACAATATTTGGCAATCCTATTGGCATCCAACTGTCGTCACAGCTCCGTGCAAAACTGTTCTCGCCGTTTTTCCGCCAGGTAATCTTCCTTGCTCGCGGTTATCCGATACTTATTAGTATTTACAAAATGAAATAGTCTGATTCTGCATTGACACCGGTTAGTTATGTTGTTTACAGCTATCAATTAGTAATCGTTAACGCAATTAGTACTGCCTATGGAGCATTATGGCTTCATTACATCATGCAACAAGGAATGCTGCAAGTTCTGCTAGACCCTCCCTCTCCTTACTTTTCCCTTTTTTCGGGGAGAGGGAGGGTCTAGCAGCTAGACTACTATCATCGACATTTGAGAAGCAAACACAGAAGTATGATAAGGAGGCCACAAGACGATTTTCGGGTCACCAGGTAAGACATGCACATGTATATATAACTTTCCCTTTGCACATGAAGCTTCAAATGAAACCTTTACTTGACTATAATGTACCATACTGCTTGTTCCCAAAGGATACAGGCCCATACTGCATGTATTGACCTATGCAAGGATAGAGTCTGTGCTAACCACTTCACTGTCCTTTGCCTGCAGTGTTCTTAGCACAGATCACCTGGTCAGCATTATCTGAGCGACCTAGGGCATCCCTATGTTATTTTCGAAACTACCTCAGATTGGGGGATCTCTCCATACCATCTGTGAACGCTGATGAGCAACTCCTCGATGATCCAAACTCTTGATGTTAGTGCTGACTGTGCAATGATGCTTGCATGTGACATTCCAAGCATCGGTGGACCATGCAGTATCCCATGAATGTGGTCACATTCAACTATGATACACTTCGATGTAGGTACCATATTACTAGGGTTACGCAAGCGCAGATGCCTCGCGGTGCTTATGGGCAACTTTTTACACCAAACGGGGCGCGTGGACATGGTCCGCGCGGGCTGCGAACGGGGCTGGAATGTGGAGATGGAGCTCGCGACACCTGCACACGGGGGATATTTTCGCGAGCCAGCTAGTCGCGTGAATAAACAGCTGAACCAAGGAACCATGATGATGGATAAACTACGACTAAACGACTGGCCTTGTGGAGACTGACGTCTCTGTCTGCAACACATTTCAAAGGCTCAACCACGGCTGCCACGGGATAGCTGAGAGAGTGGCTATGCCACTTGAAACTACGTTGGATTAGTGCCGTCGGTCACCAGCCCTCATGTCTCTGCTTACAGAGCGGCTACACAAACTCTACTAACCTGGGAGCTGCAGTAAGCCTTCCTTAATAAAACTATGTAATCGACTTGTGTATATCTCTGAGGGCTCTTCGTGTGCCAAGAGTTTGAAGACGGTACACATGTATCTGCACGGACGCCATCTTGATTCCCGGGGGGCACTCTGGGGCCCAAACGTTGACGGACATATATATAGTATGTAAATGCTAGCTGAGATTTGGAGCCCATTGAACGCGATTATTTGGCTCCCGCTGCGCTCGGCAATTATTAGAGCCTCTGATTATACACACTGCACGTATACGTTATTTATGGGAGCTTTTTTCAATGTAGGGCATGTGGTTGCCAGAGTCTACCTTGACAAGATAACAGCAGAGGCTTTGACAACAGTTCTTCGTGAAGTGTTCGACCAGGTGAAGCTAGACCACTCCAGCTTCATTGTCGGTGAGACCCTGAAGGGTATCCTGGTAGACTGGTCCGACACACTTGAAATAGCTTCTTTAGAAAATACCACAACAGCACTCTTTTTATGTTACCATCATTTCATATCTCCATTTGTTACAAAACCCTTGTACTACATTAATCAACTTTTGCAAGTCCTCTACATTAGTATGGCTATTAAACCTACCAAATCATCCGCAAACATTAATCCCCCAGGTACCTAACTATGCGCATTCTTAAGCGTGTTTATGCCAATCCCAGCTTTCAATCAGGCCCTCACTGAATGGGAAATAGGATAGGCAATAGACTATAATCCTGTGCTACCATTGGGTATGCGATCCCTTAACTGTCATGACACTTGGGAGTGTGGTCAGACTCTATGCCTAAGTTCTAGTATTAAGGGTATACCCATAAGCGCAGTAAGAATAATATTACCTGGCAGCAACAACTTCTCCAGGGTAGAGAGTACTCTTACACACAAGAGCAAATGCTCCCTCCTAGAGAAAGTGAATAATAGTCGGTGTTAGCCCGACTTGTTGGACACGTCCTTATTGTGTACGTATTATACATGTAGATGGCAGAATTGCAAAACAGTACTTACTTTATCATTAAACTTTACAGGATATCATAATGGTAGAAGTCACTATGCTTAGTCATAGGCTTCACACATGGTGATTGCTTAAAGTATGAGGCACTCCTGCGCATGCGTACTCTTAGTTTTCTTTCTCTATACTACCCAGTTCACAAAGTGATGATCAACAGACTTCTTTGTACCCTTTCCAGCTACACAAATTTAGCTCCAAAATTGGATTATCAATGACATAGAGTTGTATCTCTGCAAAACATGAAAACAACTGCAACAGGGATACGGCTGCACTGGAGTCTGTAAAAAAAAATAGCTCACCAGCTGTTGAATCACTTGTTCCATCAGCTGTTGAAGAGTGTTGGCTTCTCTCCCTCAGCACACTGCAAGGGATACCAAGTAAATACACAGCTCACAACTACGTAGAAATTGATGATTCTATTTAGTTAAAGTCACAAGAAACTTAATAGGAATGAAAAAACATATCCAGTTATGGATGGCATTAACATTCATCCAAATTTGAATGGTGAAAGTCATCCATCCCACCTACTATGGTATTAACAACGTTTTTTGCATTCATCCACATTTGGATGGTCACTGTCATTGCCGAGCGCAGCGAGGCTTATAATCGCGACATACGGGCTCAGAATCTCAGCTACAGCTCCCAGGTTAGTAGAGTTTGTGTACTGGCCATTGTGTAAGTAGAGATATGAGCGCTGGAGATGGACGGCACGATCGAGCGATGCGAACGTGAGTTTGAAGCACTACAGCCCCTCTGTCTGCTCTCTCGTGGTATCCATGACTGATTCTCGGAAAATCTTGTAGATCCCAGCTTCAAAAGCCACATACCGTATGGCCGGAAAATTTGGCGGGGAATTTAATTTGGCGGATTGGCGGATTCGTGAGCGATCCGCCAAATTAAATTCCGCCAATATTTTTGCATGATGTCATTGTAATGTTCGTGGGTGGGGTTTCCACAAGTTCGAGCGAAAGCAGAAGAATTATGGTGTTCAGCAGAGAGCGCCTGACATACCCTACTCTACGCAGAAACAGTGAGCAGGCAGCGGAAATCTTTCTAGCGACGACGGTATCCCTTCGCATTACTGCTACATGTACTGCGTAGCTACATGTACTACGTAGCTACTGCGTACAATATGGGTCCTTGTAGTGACAACTTTCTTGCTTGCATAAGAATTCTTCCCCCACGTTTAGTGTCCATGTACGTTTGTAGACATGACGTCCTCAAACACAGCTTTCTACAGACAGCTCAGCCTCCATGCATTGTAGCGCAATTGTTAGTAACTGGGTGGCGTTCGTGTTACGTGTTGTGTGACGTCATTGCTCGCAAAAAACTAAGCCGCCAAATTAAAATCTGCCAACTCGAATTCACGACCAATCCGCCGAATTTAATTCCCGCCAACTTTTCCGGTCATACGGTAGCTTACAAATTCATCTGAGTGGTGGCAATCACTGGGTGTTGTCAGAGCTCAAGAAGGGCCAGGTTCGGGACAGTTTGTACTCTGGTAGCATCACCAAGAGCCTAGAAACCCAGCTAAAGACCCTCTACCAAGATGGTGACAAGCCTCTCACAATAAGTGTACCTAGAACACTCCAGCAACAAGGATACAACGACTGTGGCTGTTACACCATTGCCTACATGGTACACCTCTTGCATGGAGAAGAACCAGCAAAGGCCAAGTTTGTGCAAGATGAGATGAGACGACATATAGCAGAATCCTTGCAAGCAAAAACTTTTAAGCTCTTTCCTCTTAGAACATCACTTGCACGAGCTGCTAGGCCTGATAGACATGTATTGTGATTAAGTCTCTGTATATACTGCTTGTACAACACACTACAGGTGTTTATCACGACCGTATATTTTATGTTTTAAAGTTACACCATTTTCACCTAGTGTATACACTGGGAAAGTACAGTGTGCCCCTGCACTATGTCACTCCTGTGTTATACAGGGGATAAAGAGCGTACCCCACACTATGGGATTCCTGTGTTATACAGGGGAGAAAGAGCGTACTCACACTATTGGATTCTTGTGTTACACAGGGGAGAAAGAGCGTACCCCTACGCTCTTTGTCCTCATTGGTGCTGTACACTGGGAGCAAAGAGCGTACCCACTATGCTCTTTCTCCCCAGTTTGGTGGGAGTGAAAGGTCAAATAGCTTAGGTTTATCCTCATCTGAAGGAATTATGTGCAAGTGGATGTGCCAAACACTTGCATAGACTTTCCATATGTGGCACCCATTAAGTGGCAACACTCACCCATCATGTGAGAATTGCTCCTTGGTGAAGAGATGGTAGCAGTGGCCGGGCTGGCACCGACCTGCCCTCTCCCTGCGCTGAGTCACGTTAGCCTTCAAGTACCACTGTGTTGCCAGGCACGACATCTGTGTGTACATGTATGTGTGCATGCGTGTGTTTTGAGAGATTGTTGGGAGAAGAAAACAAGTGGCTTAGGGTTGCGGGCAGGGAATCGGTCAATTGCTATATGAGTCAAAAATAGAAACTTTACTTTTCACCTACATGTAAGTCTTCGATGCTCAAAAACGACCCATTCTTTTGTGCATACAAGTATACATGTTGTTATATCGAGGGTAATCGCACTGCCAAGTGTAAAGTACAGCAGTCGAGTAGAAAATGGATGTATTGGGCGAGACGGGTCGCGAGCCAACCTTCGCGATAATAACAATTGACCCGGAACCCGCACCCAAACTGCGTAGTTTTATATCTAATGTCTGACGCTTCATGCGCTCTAAGTTCGAAGACAGCATCCATATAACTACCAGAGATGCCATTTTGACCATGTACGTGCTTTGCAGGGCCCCCATAAGGAGACATATAAAACGTATATAGTTTTGTTTTGGCCATAACTCTTCACAGAAACTGAAAGAAGAGGAGCTTCACATAAGTTTTCTTATTTGTTCACCAAGGATCACAATGATATGTTTCACACCTCCGTGACCCCTACTTCATGCATCCATATTATATTAGTAATTGCTCTGCCAAGTATAACGTATAATTGTCCAGTAGAAACAGATGTATTTGAATCACGCGACTTGGGCGGGGCGACGCGATTCGCAAGCCAGCCTGTCGCAATAATAACAATTGACCCGGCATGGCAATGCTGCTGGAGAAGCTACGAAAAAGGCGACCGGTCTTTGGGAGATTGTTGTCTCTGTCTGTAACATACTTTCAAGGATCAGCCATGGCTGCTGCGGGTGAGTGGAGAGACGAGGTCAGCTGTTCAAAACTCACAAGCGTATCGCTCGAACGTGCCATCTGTTAATAGCTCTACTCATACAGTGGCTACACAAACTCTACTAACCTGGGAGCTGTAGTAAGCCTTCCTTAGTACAATTATGCGGTAAACTTGCCCAGATCTCTGACGCTTCGTGCGCTCTCAGTTCGAAGACAGCATCCATGTAACTACCAGAGACGCCATTGTGACCACGTGTTTTGTAGGGGTCCCATAAGGAGACATATAAAATGTATAAAGTTTTGTTTTTGGCCATAACTCCTCACAGAAGACTGAAAGTAGAGGAGCTTCACATACATTTGTTCCCAAAGGATCACAATGGTATAAGTTTCACATCTCTGTGACCCCTACTTCGCGCAAAACATTTATTATATTATATTATTTATTTACACCCCCTTCTTATCTCACACTTGGCAGAGTATCGAGGAAATCACTCTGCCAAGTGTAAAGTATAGCGGTCGAGTAGAAACGGATGTATTTGAATCACGCGACTTGGGCGGGGCGAGACGGGTCGCAAGCCAGCCTGTCACAATACTAACAATTGACCCCGAACCATGCATGACAATGCTGCTGGAGAACCCACAAAAGAGCGACCGGTCTTTGGGAGATTGCTGTCTCTGCATGTCTGCAACATATGTTCAAGGATCAGCCATGGCTGCTGCGGGTGAGTGGAGAGACGAGGTCGGCTGCTCGAAACTCTCAAGCGTATCGCTCAAACGTGCCGTCCATTAATAGCGCTCATCTCTCTAATCCTACAGAGGCTACACAAGCTCTGCTAACCTGGGAGCTGTAGTAAGCGTTCCTTAGTAAAAAAAGTATGTGGTAAACTTGTCCAGATCTCAGAATTATTATATCGATCGTCTACTGTTTAACCTCCAGCCCCCAAAAAACAACTGAAACAAGTCACAAGTTGCAAGTTGCTTTTTGGGAATTCCATCCCTATAATATAGGGATGGAATTCCCAAAAAGTAACCAAACAAGGTAGGAACGCATGACACCACAGTACCTTTGCAGACTCCCATCCCTATATCTTTTTCCAACCAGGTCTTATATGCTTTTTACATGGAATGACAGACTGTTAGATCGTGATGTGTACATCCTGTGGCAGTTTTTGAAAGCATTCTTGTATGATTACAATCTTAATCGCAAATGGATAACATTATGCTGTTGGTTGACGATAGATAATTGGGGCGAGCCTGAGCGAGCCCCCACACTAGCGAGTCGAATTCTGCTATCGTGTCTATATTATGGTACGTACGTCTTACCGAATCTAAATACAAAATTCTAAGTTTGCATATTATGTATTACGTATGCGAAGCGTATTACGTCACTACATTTGTGGCAGCAATGGAAGCTACTGGAAGTCAAGGTACATCAATCTAAGTTAGTTTCTTATGTTGCTTACATGGCGAAGAAGGGCTAGACAGTGATAGTTTTCCAGTTTTGGAATGTTTTGGTGAACTACAGAAGCATTGCGAAATTGCTGAGTCCGCAGCACTTTCGGTAACAGCTTTGCAAGAAGAGATCAGCCCAACCAGCATTTAGCTTTCACGTACATTTAACCTA
Organism: Phakellia ventilabrum; assembly: GCA_963921505.1. Classification (NCBI taxonomy): domain Eukaryota; kingdom Metazoa; phylum Porifera; class Demospongiae; order Axinellida; family Axinellidae; genus Phakellia; species Phakellia ventilabrum. Next base: position 3,778,545 of record OY997386.1, on the reverse strand, counting down.
GAATTACTAGTAACTGCGCACAATCCTCAACCTTGTCTTTATGTATGCTTAGACTTTAACACTGCATGTAGTCTTGTCTGCTACCATAGTAGACCATATAGTGATTTATGGTACAACAGGTTTCTGTATAATACATGTATAATAATAATATACTCATGTTGCTGCCGTAGCGCTTACGCCATTGACCACGCACCCACAGACGCAGGCGGAGCTTGTAAGACCTCCAGTCAGAGGACAAGAGCAAGAACAACCAGAGACCACACAATCCTGATCACCATACAATTCCTTCTTCCTAGTCTCCCATATCAATAATACAAAGCTCTTAACTAGCTTTAATAATGCTTTAAAATCATCCCTGTTCCAATTCTCAAATCCTAAAATAAAACTTGCCTTATTAAAATTATCAAGTGTACTAAACTCCCCAAACCTCCCCCCCAATAGATTTTCTAATTCTACCATGAAATTATTTCTAATGCTGTCATATGCTGGACACTCCCAGAGAACATGTACCACACTCTCACATTCACCCCTGCATAATTTACACTGCCTATCATCATTTTTACCCCTATGTCTTCCTAACTCTTCATTCAGACCGTTCGTACCTGACCGAAACTTAAACAATAATCTTGTACCCGGATCACCTACCCCCTGCAAATAATTCTTGAATTCTATTTCCTTACAGAAAGACTTGTACAGATTCAACTTAACTTTAGTATTCAAGCTGTCATTAAAGTCCTTGTATTCTCTATCCCTCAACGCTTCGTCTACCGTATCTAAAAACAAATTAATATTATCTGCAGCTAATACCTCTTGGCTATCTAAATCTAACTGCAGCAGCAATTCATTAATTACTTTCATCCAAGTTTTCCTCTGCCTACCTCTACATGGTTTCACTTCCCACTCAGCATCTAATAGTACTCTAGGATACCGCTCATTATCCAACTTATTGACTTTATACCACCACTTAAGTTTGCTTCTATCCCTCCTCCCTTTCAAGGACTCTAACCCCATATCTCCCCTTACCGCTTCATTACACGTTTTGGAAGAGCAGCCAAGTATCTTCTTAGCTGCTCCTAGCTGAATGGATTCTAAGGAAGCTGTCTGCCGTTTATTACAAGCCCACACTTCACTACCGTATTCTAAAGTAGGACGAAGTACTGAAACTAACAATAATCTCCTTGCAACGGTACTGATATTTCTATTACTGACAAACCGGTGCAAACGATTAAGCTTTTTCTTCCCATTATCAATTACCTTCTGTACATGACTATCCCATGACCCATTCTCAGCAAATTCAATCCCCAAGTAACAGTAACTTACAACCCTTGGAATTACGTTATCTCCCCACTTCCACGCACACATATCTGTAATAGCCACCTTAGAAAATACCACAACAGCACTCTTTTTGATGTTAGATTTCAACCTCCATTTGTTACAAAACCCTTGTACTACATTAATCAACTTTTGTAAATCCTCCGCATTAGTAGTTAAACCAACAAAATCATCTGCAAACATTAGTCCCCCAACCTTAACATCATTCTTAATGATTATACCAAGCCCAGCTTTCTCAACCTCATCTAGTAACTGATTAATAAAAATGGAAAATAGGATAGGCGATAGACTACAACCCTGTGCTACCCCCTGGCTTATATCAAATGGTTTGGATTTTTCCCCCTCCAGTAAAACAGCACTCTCTGTAATGTCATACATCTTCTTAATAACTCTCCACATCCTACCCCTAACACCCAATTCCCACAACCTAAACCATAAACCATCGTGCCAAACCGTATCAAAAGCCTTCTGGATGTCTAAGAAAAAAGCATAAGTGTATTTTCCTTCTCTTATTCTGCCTTGTATGATCTCGTTCAAAGTATAGACATTATCAACACAACTTCTTTTCGCTCTAAAACCTGCCTGCCCCTCATGAAGAGCCTTTTCCGATTCTAATCTTATTACCAAGCGATTATTTAAAATCTTACAAAACAGTTTACCAACAACGTTCAATAGAGTAATGCCTCTGTAATTACCTGGATCCTCAACATCACCTTTCTTATACAAACTAACAATTAATCCTTGCCTCCATTGTTTAGGAATACCCTCTTCTGTCCAGACTACTTCATATAAAGCTTTCAACAGATTCGCCATTCCAGAGCCACCATACTTAAAAAGCTCCCCAACTAAGCCATCATTACCTCCAGTTTTGTTATTCTTTAGACTTTTCAAACACTTTTTAATTTCGGCATAACTTATATCCCTGTCTAAAACCTTATCCTTCCGTGCACTAGACATCTCGCTGTACTCTGTCACCTTATTCTCTACATGCTCTCTCCAGCTATCATCAAACTGATCATCTACTGATGCTGTACCCAGCTTACCGTAATGCTCATGTAGAACTTCAAGCTTCCCCTTTGTACTGGTTACGCATGAACCTGAACTACTCCTTAATGAAGCAATGCTCTTACGACTACCCTTTGAAGTCCTGCCAACAAATGCCCAAAATTCCTTCTTGTTTTCATCAAAATCTTTATTAGCCTTTTCTATCACCTCATTCCAACTATCTAACTTCTTCTTACGTACCAATTCCTTGATTTCTGAACGTAACTTGTAATACTGTCCCCATTTATCTTCCCTACCACTCTGAATCTCTTTGTAAACCTGTCTTCTTAACCTAATCTTATCTTTAATCTCTTCATCCCACCACCTCGCTGCTTTGCCACACACTATCACCTTTTCCCCAATTTCTTTTGATGCTACCCTCTTCACTGTGTCTTCCCAATCCTGAACCACTGCCTTCACTAATTCCGACCCCCTTAACCCCTGGTGCTTCCTTGTCTGTATCCTTTCTTGAAATACTTCTACTTCTACGCTCAAAGCTTCTTGATACTGCTGCCTCACTTCCTCCTCTTGAAATCTTTCAATGCGCCATTTCTTAATTACCCGCTTTTGCTGCTTAGCAGTTTTTACAGTCCGACCCAGTTCCATCCATACTAAAAAGTGATCCGACTTCCCTATATCGGTGTCATCTACCTGCACACTCCCTGAAACCTGCAACAAGTTGGAATCAGTAACTATATAATCAATGATAGACTTCTGCTTCAATGCAGGCCTAGCTCTAGTCCACTGTGGTTCCACACTGAACTCACGACCATTACAAATTACAAGCTCAACCTCCGTCAAAAAGGAAATCATCCTGTTACCACTCGCATTGCATTTTCCTTCTCCAAACATACCTATTACATCATCTAGTTCAGAAGATCTTCCTACCCTAGCATTAAAATCACCTAGAAGCACAACCTGACCACGCTCCTTCATACGCAGCACATCCTCTTTCAATTCCTCGTAACTGCTTTCAATAACTGAAACACTCTCGCTATCCGTAGGCATGTAAACACAACCCAAAAATAAAGTATTCCTACCGTTTTCACCTTTCACCTTGATCCACATACTTTGTTCGTAGCTAACATCCTTAATAAGCTCTACTCCACTGGCTAAGCACTCCTTTACCAAGAATCCTACTCCCCCCTCTCCCCTCCTACTCTCCGAAGAACCTTGCCTAGGATTCCCAAACCATTTGTACCCATCTACATAAATATTTGATTCCTCTTTTTCCCATGACTCCTGCCCAGCACAAATATCTACGTTATTTTTCTTCAGCACCCCAGCAACCTCCTTCTGTTTACGCTGACTACAGATTCCAGAGAAATTCCAAGTGGCTACCCTAACCTTCCTTGCTTCCCTCCCAGCTACCCTAACCTTGCTGTGAACATCGGTTACATTTACAACAGATTCCCTACTGACCTCCCTACACTCTTCAGTATCCTCCTCCAACCCCTCCATATCTTCTACACATGATTGCAAACCAGTAAATCGGTTTGAATACTTCAACTGTAAAGGCATGACATCTCTCTTCACTGATTCATCTAAAACACACCTACAGCCTATCTTCCTTAAGCAGCTAGAAATCTCTCTAATCACCCCAGCACTAACTTCCCTGCTATCCTTTGGCAAGAGAATAAGCCTGACATGATCACCCTCCCAGCCTACTGCCCCTCTTACCAGCCTTCCTAGACCTAAATCATCAAACTTTGACCTAATTTCTAGAGTACTCAAGTCTTTCCTAAGTCCCCATACAATTATATGTGCTCTGTACCCCCTACTGTGATACACTGACCACTCTTGAAGTCCATCTGACTGGAGATCCACAGCAATAGCATGATCGCGGATGGGCATTAATTGGAATATCGCGTGAAATTCAAATTAGAGCTAGCTGTTTGCTGCAGAAACTTATCCAGAGGGTAGAGATGGACTTCTTCTTGGTCTTCAGGTAGAAATATTCTTCATTCACAGAGATAGGATATCACAAATAGAGAGTTTTTTGCAGAGCAAAATTTTTTTAAAGTTGCTAGCATTTGGTTACTAGGCAACTCGTATAATACATGTATATTATAATTTAATAATTTAATAAGTGTTATTAGCTAGGTAGTTGGAGTTGACTGTGGGCAGCATAATAATATGCATTTTTATGCTGTATGTGCAGAATTTTGATTACCTAAGTCAGGAGAAGGAGCGTTAAACTAGTGATTCCACCTGTTTACTAATCTACTAGTACTAAGCGCTTACATAGCACTTACCATATAAGGAGTTTTGTGCCAGTGCCATTCGACAACACAACAGATGGAATCAGCATACATACACAAGTTTAACGCTCCTTCCCGGTTACGGGCTCCTGCCTAAGTTCTCTCAAAACTTTCCCATTTATGAGCACAATCATGTTGTGATGTGGGTTCTTTTTATAAATAAAATAGCTATGGAGAAGTAGAACATGAAAACGTGAATGAAGTGATCATAGCATGATACAAGGCTCCTCTCCCTCTGTAACTTAAAGTCTCAGCACAAATCAAGACTACAATATTCAAACATGAATGCACAATAGAACAGCACCCGTATTACTTCTCACAATTGGCTGTCTCGTAAGAATAGCGTCCAGGCTACTGTTAGAGTGGTTACTGCAGTATCTATGAGCCCTATTTAGTCATACAATCCGATCACTGTTGTATTACTTCCACTTTGAAATGCTCATTTGCTAATATAATGCACAGACACTCGCTCAGGCTCGCCCCACAATGTCCTACATTTGCCTAGTAATTGTAGTGTTAGAAGGGACAGCTATAGTTCAAAGTCCACCACAAACAATTGCAAGACAATGTGGGCAAGGATGGTTGTAGGAGTCCACAGCAGTGGTGGTACCAACTCCATTTAATGCACATCATGGCGGTTAGTATGGTCTACAGTGTTCTAGCAGTTGTATCAGTGTTCTTACTATTATAACGTAGCTACAGCTACTCACTTTGGGTCCGTCATAAAGTGCACTCCAAGTATTATAATCGTCTAAGCAGAACAGGTCGTGCTCGAAGCTGCGTTTCCGGTGTAGGCGTAACGACCGCTACGCAGAACGGAACGGAACAGAACGGCGTGTACTAGCAAGTACTTGCCTCGAGCGCTTGAGAATCACTGCCGAACAGTTTGAGTTGTTTGAGAATGCTATGGTGTGGATGCAATACACGCAAGGAAATGCCGCTTCTTGAAGTTTGAATCATTGTAATTGCTTTTGTCATTATTGTGCTAGCCTCTCGGAAAAAACCTGAAACATAAAAACAATTTGCCCGTTTAGCGACTTGCCAATTTGGCACTTTAGCGAAGCTCTCTGACAGTATTAGCAGTCTTGTTACTGATGAATACACTCGAGAATGATAGGTGTGGTCCACAAAAGCTTATACCTAATTCTAGAGCAGAGTTTTGAACATATCACTTTGTACACATACAATGGGGCAGCCATTTTTTTAGGAGCCATCCCTATAATATATGGAGTACTACATGTACCATACTCCATAATATTGCGTTGCCTTGCAAAAACAATTATTTTCTGGGCAACGCATGAATAATTAGAGTGCCTATGATAGAGAAGCGTCACTTTTTGCAAATCAGTTATGGCTTTTTATAGCTACGCTTTGGCTTTACAGTTGCAAGGTTTATGTGAATTACAGTACAGTATATTTACTTGCTCTCAGGAGTCCCACACAATATTTCCCCTGTACTGTAAGTAACTTCACGGCCTTCTGTCCGTCTCACCGCGAGACTCGTTTCCATGTTTGAATCCACTAGCTATTCATTCATAATTTGTCTGAACATAGCCTCGTTCCCAGGCTTCCGCCCAGCTTGTGCCGCTTGTAGTAGTCTCGGGTACCCAGACCTTTGGCGGGTTTGGGTACCCGAGACTACGCTTGCAGGGTGTAGAGCCTGGGAACGAGTGTCGACACACGTGTCCGAACACACTGATGTATCGTGTTTGCAGGGTACCGATCATGAATACCACTTACCAGTCACACTGCCACTGTTCTATGGAGTCCTAGAGCCCCGTTCCTCCTGTCAGATAGGACACAAGACTGCACGTTCTGAATGACTGCTGCTGTGCTTACAACTTCAACAGGAATATATCTTGCTACATGAGCGCATGCGCGAAAGAAATGGCGGGAGTTGTGTGATGCAGCTCCCCTTCCATCATCGGTACTGGATCACATCCTAGACCAGCATGGAGAGGAGCTGTCTCTGGAACCAGGACTGAACTGTAATAACTTGCTGCAGTTACTTGAAGGGCTCCATTTGAATGTTGTATTTAATTTGTGGAATTTTTATGTATGATTTTTTTGTTGTTTGTTTTTTTTTTTTTGTTTTTTGTTTTTCCCTATATCGATGAACTTTGGAACTTTGGCGCGCGCAATTGACATGCTAAGTATCTCGGGTAGTCTCGCGTGGCCAGACTCTCAACCGTCGAGAGTCTGGCCACGCGAGACTATGTCAAGAAGCAAGTCTTATACTCAACGTTATCGCTTAATATACTCTGAGTATCTTCATACACCTACCACCAGTGTCAAGAAAAGAAGTAGCAAGATTTGAAATATCTGTTTCCAGTACAGTACAATACAGACATTAGTCTTACCAAATCTTTGTGGTATTAATGCTTCATGTTGTAGCTATGGAGTTTTTGCAGCTAATAGTGACTCCAAAATTTCAGCAACTGGATTCAAGCGAGCGAGTTGCATGGTACCCTTTCCGTGCATTCCTTTCAGGGGCGTTGACGTCCTTATCAAAGTTGTGCGCATGCGCAGATGCAGAAATGATGGGTGGGGCTGCAGTACGCCATTTGTAAAGCCTAAGTTGAGGCTGTACTCCGGTGTAAAAAGGTGCTGATCAACTCTCAAGAAGAGTATTAAACAGGTTTGAGGTAAGCCAGTCATTGCTGGTAGGGTGGTAGCTACAGCTAAAGTATTTAAAGTTGTGGAAAGTAGAATATAAGGCCAAGTATTAAGCGTGTTTTAATACCATCCGACTTTCTCTGTAATAGAGCGGAAACGAGAGCTCTAACCTTTATTTGCCGTGGGAAGTTGGTTGTCCGAGAAATGGTCGAGGCACAGCTGAGACACTTTCAAGGCTATATATTGGGCAACCAAATTCCAAAGGCCGATAGGCACCAGAGGGTGTAAGCAAATTTGTGCTAAGTTTACTTTATTACTAAGCTTTTTTACTACTCCTGCTTTGCGATTTGCTAAAAAAATCTCGTAACTTCCAATGGTCTATAACTGGCTATTTTGACTGCTGCATTATTAGATCTGCAAGTAGCAACATCTCTAAGCGTGTCAACATGAAGGTGGTATTACTGGTAGTATTCATGTGTGGTGCATGCACAGTTCCATACTTTAGTAGGCAAAACGGGACAAAACATTCCGCTACCATTGCGGGTTTTAGTAACGACCTAAAATGGTGCCTTCCCTACAACACATGCCATTCCCGAGCAAAGGGGCAGAGGTTAGCATGGCGACTTGAAGGCTGTTTCTGGAGATAGAATTCCTACTGAACTGGCGAATGGTACTCCAGTTTAGCATTCCTCATATCCATTATGGCTTTTCTACAATATGTAGTAGCGATTCACTTTTAGGTCTTTCAATTTGTCTAGTCTATCTGTCAGGGCTGGAGCCTGACTCCTCCCCAGTTAATCACTGCGGATTCACGTTAATTTTCTCCATTGATATTTTGTGTTGGTGGACTAGCAATTGTACCGCTTAGTTGAGTAGTCGCACGGGCCAGCTCTGGTACAACAAAAGGGCAAACTTTGCAAGCGATATGGAAGAATATTACTGACAGTGATACACTGTGTCTTTATTCCATGTAATCCCTCAATAATTCCTAGTAATCCATGTAATCCCTCGAAATCGGTCGTAATCCCAATGTAATCTTCAGGGATTACATAATCCTAGCATAATCCATGGGAATTCGTAATCACGTATGCTGATTTCAGCAGTGTCCGACCCCTCGCACTGATTGCATGCATGCGAAACTTGTTGTATTGCATTACTAGTAACAGTATAGCGAGTACATGACTTTCAAGGTAGCGAGATGCTACGAGAACTGTTTCTTCACGGCTGAAAAATAGGTCAAAACATATGTACGGCCGCTGCACGGCCTTGATAATTGTGGCTGCTCCACCTCTGAGAAGCTTCCATGCCCCTGTGCAGGTAGAACTGGAGTTTATGGAGCTCTAACTAATCATAACTTAGCATGTTGGCTGTAATTCCATCATCATTCTTTATAGGTACTAATTAATAATATAACCCTGTAATCCAGCAATCTGATTGGCTGATACACTGTGCATGTAGTA